>JAGXJF010005432.1:0-437199 GCA_019208055.1 Stipa capillata
TGATGGGCCGACTCCCTGCCTTGGGCCTATCCGGAGGGGATCCCTCTGTTAGTAGCCCCGAGTGCTTCAGGTCTTGATGCAGGCGTCGTCTGGAGGGCGAGCTGCGCGCCTCTGTATCGTCTGTGAGAGACCTTGATGGACTCCTGAAATACTGAAAAGGTTAGGTTTGAGCTAATAGTGGAAATAGTTTCGGTGATACCCGCGTTTCCCGGCTGGGGAAATCGGCTAGTGGCCCGCTGGGAGGCGTATCATGAATTCTGGGCGAATTCGACCAGCGTTCTGGGCTTATCCGAGTTGATCGTTGCCAGCTTGTGCCTGTAGGGGAAACGCTTTTGAAATCGAGCCTCGGAAACCGAGTCTTCGAACTTCGGCATTTGGTTCTAAGTCAGAGACCGTCTTGTGCCGCTGGGGATGCCGAGTCTGTCCTTAGCTCGGGTGTTGTCGAATGACCTATGAACCCGGTCGGGCCGGTCATCGACACCCGTTTGCAGAGCTGGTCTGCTTTAGAGCGGTGCGGTCGGTGCGCCTCGGGATTGCCTGGTGGAGTCGGTGCAGCCTTTGTGCCACAACTCGGCGGCCGAGTTCGACTCCAAGCTGGTTCAGCGACCGCATGCGTGGTCACCAGGTCCTGCCGAACCTGTTCAAGCCTGCTCGCGGTCACACGAAACGTTACGATTGCAGGCAACGTCATGTGGCAGCTTTTTGTCACATCAACTGCCGCATTAAATGTGCTCAGTCGACTGGACAGGGCGCTTGGGGTGCCGGGTCGTGATGATTGCGCCTTGAGTCCCGCACGAGGCGTGCGCGAGGCGGCCGTTGCCACAGTGTTTCGTGGCCACGGGGAGCGTACTATCCGGCGGGCGGTTCGTCTCCCTCTCGTATAAAAACAGGCGCTGAGGAGAGCGGTTCCCACCTGGCCTCTTCGTTCTCTTCGCGCACGTCGTCATAAACCACCGAAGTCCGCCGCCCGCGCATTGCTTCCATCTCTGCTTCCAAAGCTTCCTTCTCCCACCAGTGTCGACCATGTCCCGCGCCGGCAAGAGCAAGAAAAGCGACGCCTCCTCTGTCTCCGCCGCCGCCCTTTCCGATGGGTGGAAAAAGGGCGACTGGGTCCGTCGGTAGCGACCGACCGGATCCTCTCGGGCTTCGCCGGCAAGGGGATGCTCCCGCCTCAGGCGATTAGCAACTGGAGGGCGCCGTACCGGGAGGAGAAGCCCGCCCGCATGAGCATGAACGGGTGCTGCTCATCCGTTCATCAAGCGGGGCTTGTCGCTGCCCCCTCACGACTTCGTGTGTGGGCTGCTCTTCTTCTACGGCCTCCAACTCCATCACCTAAATCCCAATGGCATTCTGCCCATCGCGTGTTTCATCACGCTATGTGAATGCTTTTTGGGGACTCAGCCTCATTGGAGGCTGTGGAAAAAGATTTTCATGGTGAAGGCGCAGCCGATCAAGGCTGGCGAGCACCTATCCATCTGCGGGGGAGCCGGCATTCAAGTCAAGGCCGACGAGCGCCTATCCATCGGCGGAGTCGGTGCAGGTAGAGTCGGCTTCCAAGCGAGCGCGGGCTGAAACCGCCAGCCCTGCGGCGCAGGTTGCTGTCCGTGCTTGTACACCGGCTGCCGCCCAGTCCGCCCCGGGAAGACCGAAAAAGAAAACCGTGGTGAAAGTGATTCCCACGACCATCAGGTACGTCACTTTTTAGTTTGTCTTCCGCCTTCTGGTTGAACGTAATGCTGAAGTCAGTGTGGGACTTTTGCCATTGCAGCGTCCAGAGGAAGCTCTCCGACAAAAGAGACCTCCAGCCCGACGCAGCCACGGGGCCGACTCCCGTTCAACAGATGGAGTCGGTTCTCCCGGCTCCGACTGTGGTTGCGCCCACCGTGCAACCGCCCGCTGCACCCATGGGGCCGACTCCCGTTCAACAGACGGAGTCGGTCGCGGCGTCGGAGTTGGACGCGGGAGCCGGGCCAGCCGTGGCCCCGACTAATGACCCGTAGCCCCCACCAACTCTAACAAGCGGGCCGTCCTTGGAGTCAAACACGGCGCCGGCGACCGCGGCTGGTGCCGACTCCTCCGAGCCGGCGGACATGACCAAGGGCCAGCCCTCCACCGACTGTGCTGTCGTGGACATCGTGGGAGCCACAGCCTCCGACTCCTTGTCGATGGAGCGGAGCCTTGCGCTCAGTCAGCCGAGTGGCACCGCTCCCGTCCCGCAGCTCATGCATCCGACTCGCAGCGCGGAGGAGTGTGCGGCAGCGCAGGAGGCCATGCGGCGAGTTGTTGCCCTTGGCACCAAGTTGAGGGAATTCGTGGACACGGCCAGCACGCTGGCAGACTCGGCCAGCGTCTTGGAACATTCTGTCGGAGTAAGTCTTCACGCCCGAGCTTTACTCCCTTTTCTTTTTTGCTTTGACGCTGGGGGCACGGTCAGTGCACCCAGTGGGTGTAACCCCTGAGTCTCTGGTCGAATGTTTGAGTCGACTTGAGACTTACTGACTCAAATCTCCCTTTTGCCTAGGCGGTGGTCCGACTTAGTGGAAACAGCCAGGCCCTCATGGAGAGGAAACGCCTCCCTTGAGAAGGCGCTGGCCGATGAAAGGGCCCGGAGTCGGTAGCTTGAGGAGAAGCTCACCGCTGCTGGGAGTAAGTATCCGGGTCATTAGTTATTTGCCTCGAGAGTTTGTTGGCTTTAATCTTTCTGAGTCGGCAGACATCAAGGCCGAAAACGCGCGCCTTCAGGAGAAATTGAAGGCCTCCATCTCGATGGCGAGGGCGAGGGAAATGATCGACGCTCGCGAAGCCGAGTTCCATGACGAGCTCAAGCAAGCTCGTGAGAGCATGAAGACCGCCATCTTGCTGCAGTCGGAGCATCAGCAGATGGCGGAGCAGTTCAAAGAACCGAAAGCCACGAATCGCGAGCTGCAGGGGCAGGTCGATAGCTTCTACTCGAAGATGACCGAGTCCCAGAAGCGGCATGCAGCAGCCATCGTCGAGTGGGAGAAGCGCGAGGCGGAGCTCATGGGGCACCTCAAGACTGCCAACGAGACCCTGTTCGGTAAGCCTCGGAGTCCCTTGCCAGCTTCTTTCGCACATTTCCTTGTCAGTTTTCTTGCAATAATTCACACCCAGACGCTTGCCCAGATCTGGAGGAGCAGGCGAGGCAAGCGGCGCTCCGACTCCGGGCGCTACCGAACCCGGCTGAAGCGGCTCTTGAGGTGTTCTGGACACCGGAAACAATGTCCAGTTGCGTCGTCACTTTGGAGGACCGACTCCTCCAAGTGAAGAGCCTGGTGCAAAGCATGAAGTCGACTTCGCAGGACCTCTGCACCACGCTGTGGCCCAACAAGGAAGCGAGCTCCAGCATTTTCACCCTCGCCGATAAGCTTACGCAAGGCTCGGCGGAGGTGGAGAAGTGGAAGGAGTCGGCGGCACGCTTGGGAGCCGACATGGCGCCGGCGATGGTGCTAGCACACCATCCTGATGCGGACGTCGACAAGATCTCCGCTGGAGCTCCACTCAATGTAGAGGGCAAGCCGGTCAATCCCCTCGAGTTGCTCCCCCGAGTTCGCCGCGCCGCCAGCCGGATCGACGGGTTCACCGACCTGGAGGAGCGCGTGGAGCCGGCGCCAGAAGAATAAAATTATTTTGTATTAATCCTCGGTATGCCGAGTGGAAATGCTGTAAAGAGTATGTTACTTTGCAATGAAGTGCTAAGTTATTATGCACAAGTTATTTTGCTCGTCTGAGTTTGTTTCTACGCCGAGTCCTTTCGCGTGCAGGCCGATCTTTAGCTTTTGCTCTTGCCAACCGGACAGCCGTATTGCGACTGTAGTTGGGGACGAAGAGTGGGCCTTAGGTACCGTACACATTTACTTAGACGTTCGCGGGGAAACAAAGTTAGAAGATTCAAAATAACTTGCACCGATCGACAACACACCCAGTGGGTGGGTTGCCCGGGAGTCAAGCCGCTTGGTTGTTGAATGTAGCCCCCGGGGGTTGCCTAAGGAGAACGACTATAGTTTAATAGCAAGATCATAAATAAGAAATTCTGACTTGGAAAAGTGAAAAAAAAATGTAGCCCCTGAGTGCCGCTCAGGAGGGACAAATTTTATTCATGATCAAACTACAAACTATGGAAAATAGAAGGTTTAAGTGAAGAAAGGACGCAGCTAAGCAATGTTCTAGGTCCTTTCGGTGACTGCTCCTGATGCCGGGTCCTTCAGTCGGTAGGCACCATTGTGCAACACTTGGTTGATGATGAACGGCCCCTCCCAAGGCGGGGAAAGTTTGTGCATGTCTGCCTTGTCTTGAATGAGTCGAAGGACCAAGTCACCTTTATTGAAGACTCGGCCCCGAACTTGGCGGTTGTGTTAGCGGCGCAAGTTTTGCTGGTATATAGCCGAGCGTGAAAGAGCGAGTTCCGCGCTTCCTCTAGAAGATCAAGGTCATCCTGTCTTGCCGACTCGGCATCCGCTTTCACATATGCTGCGACTCGCGGGGAGTCGTGGAGGATGTCACTCGGCAGGACAGCTTCAGCTCCGTAGACCATGAAGAAAGGCGTGTAGTTAGTTGACCAGTTTGGAGTAGTTCTTAAACTCCAGAGGATAGGAGGGAGCTCATCGATCCAGCAGCCGACGGTCCTTTGTAGAGGAACCAGCAGCCGGAGCTTGATACCTTGGAGGATGAGCGCATTGGAGCGCTCAACTTGCCTGTTGGACTGTGGATGGGCCACTGAGGCGTAGTCGATTCGGATGCCGTGGTCCCGGCAGAACTGGCGGAAGACTTCAGCGGTAAAGTTCTTGTCATTGTCGGTGATGATATTGTGGGTATGTAGAATCGGAAGATGACCCCCTTCATAAAGTTGACGGCAGTCGGACCATCGAGTTTCATGATGTGTTTGGCCTCAATCCACTTGGTGAATTTGTCCACCGCCACCAGGAGGTGGGTGAATCCCCCTCTCGCTATCTTGAGCGGACCCACCATATCGAGTTCCCACACGGCAAAGGGCCATTTGATGGGGATAGTCTTGAGGGCGGTAGCCGGCATGTGTGATTGACGGGCATACCTCTAACAGCCGTCGCAGGTACGAACGAGCTCATCCGCATCGGCATGAGCACTGGGTCAGAAGAAACCATGGCGGAAGGCCTTGGCGACAAGTGCTCGTGATGAAGCGTGATGGCCACAGGTTCCCGAGTGGATTTCCTCGAGTACTGCTCTGCCTTCCTCCAACGAGAGGCATCACTGGAAAACTCCAGTGGTGCTGCGCTTGCAGAGCTCACCGTTGATGATGGTGTAGGCTCGAGCACGGCGGACAATGCGACGTGCCTCAGTCGGATCCTCGGAGAGCTCCTTGCGCAAAAGGTAAGCGAGGAACGGCTGGGTCCAGAGCGGGATGACCGCCAGGACGCCCTCCTGGGCCGGGTGGGCCAGTCCATGGTCTTGAGGTTTGACCTCAGATGACTCGGTTGCCGACTCCATCTTGACGGAAGGTTGAAATAGTTGTTGAAGAAAGACCCTGGGTGGTACCGTTTCACGAGCGGAGCCAATCCTGGCGAGGGAGTCAGTTACTTCATTGTCGGCCCGGCGAATGTGGTGAAGCTCAAGGCCTTCGAAATGGCCTTCGAGTCGACGCACGGCGGCACAATATGCTGCCATGACGGGGTCCTTGGTGTCCCACGTCTTCATTACCTGTTGCACCACCAGATCCGAGTCTCCGCGACATAGGAGTCGGTGGATGCCGAGTGAAACGGCTATGCGCAGGCCATGCGGCAGTGCCTCCTACTCCGCGACATTGTTGGATGTCGTGAAGTGGATCTGGAGCACATAGTTGAGCTTGTCACCTTTGGGGGAAATGAGGACGACTCCAGCTCCCGTGCCCGCGAGCATCTTCGAGCTGTCGAAGTACATGACCCAGTGCTCCGAGTGCACTTGGGGGCGGGAGGGACTGGGTTTCAGTCCATTCGACAATGAAGTCGGCGAGAGCCTGAGACTTGATAGCCTTGCGGGGCTCGTAGTTGATGTCATGAGGCATGAGCTCGATCGCCCACTTAGCGACTCGGCCCGTGGCGTCCCTGTTTTTGATGATATCTGACAAAGGGGCGTGGCTGACCACGGTAACCGAATGGGCTTGGAAGTAGTGAATCAACTTTCACGTTGCCATAAACACGCTATAGACGAGTTTCTGGTAGTGCGGGTAGCGCTGCTTTGACTCGGAGAGGACCTCGCTGACATAATAGACGGGTCGCTGCACCTTCTGCACTCGGCCTTCTTTAGCGCGTTCCACCACTAGGACGACGCTGACCACCTGGTTGGTGGCCGAGATGTAGAGCAGCATGGGCTCTCCTTCCATCGGTGCAACGAGAACTGGAGGCGTAGACAACATGCGCTTGAGGTCGTCGAAGGCTTTCTGGGCTTCGTTGGTCCACTCGAAGGAGTCGGATTTTCTTGAGGAGTCGGTAAAAAGGCAAGGCCTTTTCTCCGAGTCGGGAGATAAACCGACTTAGTGCAGCCACGCATCCGGTTAGACGCTGGACAGCCTTCAGGTCCTTCGGTTTGCCCATCTTGAGGACGGCGTCAAGCTTGTCCGGGTTCGCCTCGATTCCTCGCTCGGAAACGATAAAACCGAGCAGCTTGCTCGAAGGAACTCCGAACACACACTTCTCCGGGTTGAGCTTCACCTCGAATCTCCTGAGATTGGCGAAGGTTTTGGCCAAGTCGGTCAAGAGATCCGCGCTCTTTTTTGTCTTCACTACGATGTCGTCAACGTAGGCTTGGACATTCCTACCTATCTAGTCATGCAAACATTTCTGCATACATCGCTGATATGTAGCGCCAGTATTTTTCAAACTAAAAGGCATAGTGATATAACAATAAGTCCCAAACGGGGTAATGAAAGAAGTCTTTATTGATCTGATTCTTTCATCTTAATCTGGTGGTAGCCTGAATAAGCATCCAGAAAACACAAACGCTCACAGCCGGCTGTGGAGTCGACTACCTGATCAACGCGAGGCAGCGTGAACGGGTCCTTAGGGCAAGCCTTGTTCAGAGACGTGTAGTCCACACACATGCGCCAAGTCTTGTTCTTCTTAAGAACCAGGACTGGGTTTGCTAACCAGTCCAGGTGAAGAACCTCCTTGATGAACCCGGCTGTAAGGAATCGGGCGATCTCTTCTCCGATGGCTTTACGCTGTCTTCGGCAAAGCGACGAAGAGACTGTTTGACCGGCTTCGCATCTTTGGTGACGTTGAGGGAGTGCTCGGTGAACTTCCGTGAAACACCTAGCATGTCAGCTGGCTTCCATGCGAAGATGTTCCAATTCTCACGAAGGAAGTCGACGAGCGCGCCTTCTTATTTGGCCTCGAGGTCGGACCTGATTTGGACCGTCTTGGACGGTCATCAGGGTGGACCTGGACACTCTTAGTGTCCTTGGCCGACTGGAAAGAGGACTCGGTTACCGCCTTCTTGCTTGGTAGAGCCTGCTCGAGGTCGATAGTCCTCTTGATGCCTTCCAGCTCCTCAGCCGCGATCAGGGACTCGGCTATGTCTGCACTGGCAATGTCGCACTCGTTGGAGCGCTCAAAGTCGCCAGTGACGGTGATGACCCCCTTGGGACCCGACATCTTTAGCTTGAGGTAGACGTAGCACGGCCTAGCCATGAATTTGACGTAAGCCGGGCGGCTGAAGATGGCGTGGTAGGCGCTCTTGAAGTCGACAACTTCGAAGGTCAGCGTTTCGACCCGGAAGTTGTTCGGCTCACCGAACACACTCCAAGAAGACCTGGCCCAGTGGTTTGGCGCACTTCCCTGGCACTCCCGTGAAAGGTAGTGCTACTGGGACGGAGCTGGGACTCCGAGATTTGCATCTTCTTCAGGGTGTCCATGAAGATGATGTTGATGCTGCTGCCGCCATCCATAAGGACTTTACGAAGCTTGAAACCGCCGACCTACGGATCCACCACCAGAGGGTGCTTGCCCGGATGCGGGACGTGGTCCGGGTGGTTGAGCCGGTTGAAACTGACTGGCACTTCGGACCAGTCCAGCCACTGGGGAACTGCAGGCACGGTCGCGTTCACTTCGTGGTACCGTAGCTTCCGACTCCTTTTGGAATCGGATCCCTAGAAGATCATGAGGACGCCCTTCTGCAGGGGATATTGTGGGGCGCCGCTACCCGCAGCAGGGCCACCCGCACCGCGGCGTCAGAAATGGGTTGCTTCTCTTCTCGGAGGCGCTTTAAGAAGCTGCATTGCCTGGTCAAGTGACCCGTCTGGTAGTCGGGGGTGCTATGGAAGGGGCAGGGCTTATCGAGGATTTCCTCGAAGGTAAGCCTTGGCGCCTTGCGTTGCTACCAAGGGCGTTCCTTCTTCCGGCCACCATCACCGCGCTGTGTGCCGCGTTCAGCGGCCGCAACCAAGTAGGCCCCGCTAACTCCATCTCCGCCGTTAGCTTTGCGCTTCTGAGGGCGATTATCGCCGCGCTTTCGACTCGAGTCGGCGTGGACTTTGCGACCTGAGGACTCAGCTTTCGACTTGCCCTTGTCCTCATAACGCATGGCCTCCTTGCCAGTCGCATATTTGCTGGCGACTTCCATGAGTCGGCCCATGGTCTGAATGTTAGACCTGGCCAACTTATGCTTCAGGAGCTCATATTTGACTTCCTGAGAGAAGGCCTGAATGGCCTGTGCCTCAGAGACGTCCTCGATGGAGTTGCGGAGCCGAGTCCAGCGCTGAATGTAGTCTCGGACCGACTCCCCTTTCTCCTAGACGCAAAGCCAAAGGTCTTGCACGTTCCCGAGACGCTTGTACGTGCCCTCAAAGTTTTTGACGAAAGCCTCCTGGAGGTCCCTCTAGTCGTAGATGCTATCTTCGGGCAGGCTGTTAAGCCACGCCCGCGCCGAGCCTTCGAGCATCAGGGGGAGGCTGCGGAGGGCGACACGCTCATTGCCTCCACCGATGTTGCATGCGACGAGATAGTCAGCAAGCCAAGTTTCTGGCTTGGCAGTGCCGTCGTACTTATCAACGCCATTGGCGATCCAGAACCGGTCCGGAAATGGCTCGGAGCGGATCCACCGGCTAAAGCACGGCGGGCCGATGGAGGCCGAGCCACTCGGCTGATTGTCCTCGGCGCCACGACGCTCGGCCCGCACCCGGGCCGCACGAATTCCCTCGAGGTCGTCCCGTGCGTCACGGGCGCTGTCAGCCCGGCCACGGAGGGAGCCAGCACGACACTGCTCCGCATGGATCCGGTTGATCTCCTCGCGGGCATCAGGACGTCGGTTGCTGGAGCGGCTCGGTTGCGTCGGTTGCTGGAGCGGCTCGGTTGCGACGAGCCTATAGTAATAGGGCGATTCGGAACCACTGAGGGCTGGCTCCGTGCAGACCTGGAGGCTAGCCGGTCGCATGCGAAGTGGCCTCATTCTGCTGCTCTACCGCCGTCTTCAACAAGGTAATGACTCGGCGGTAGGTTTCTGCTGCAGGGCCATCCGCTGGGGATGGGAGTGAGTCGGCCAGCGCGGCAGCCGCGATGAGGTTTTGAGATGGAGTTTGGTAAACCAGAACGCCGTCCTGCTCTCGTCCCAAGAGGGAATCACGGACGACGCGGCTCCTCCGAACGGCTGACGAAGTGTGTCGGCATGAGCGCCGGCGGGACCCGTGAGCCATAGCCTCATCATACTCACATTTTCGCTCTCAAGAGCTGCTCTCTCTTGATCGACACGATCCGGCTCGGCCAGGATGGCCTACCGAGATGCCTCCATGGCTGTCTCAGCTTCCGTCTAGCCAGCAATGGTGTGTGCAAGAGCTCGTCCATTGCCCTGGCCATTGCGCCTGACGTGCCCGCGACGTCGGTGGTGTTGGGTGCAACCATGTATACCTCGGCCACGGAGGCACAGCTATGCGAGCTCTCGTACCCGTCGGATACGGAATCCAAGACGGGCAGGAGAGAGTCAGAGCCAAACATGCCGACGAGCTGTGAAAATGTCTCGTCGTCACACGGGGCAGATGGAGATCCCAGGGAATGTCTGGGCATCGGCTCCGCCGCAGGACGGGGAACCGGATTCTGGAGATTTAGTTGGCCGAAGGCGTCGACCATGAAGTGTAGGCTCCCAAAGGAAAGCTTCGTACCTTCAGGGAGCTCGGTGGATGCAGAGTGCAGTGGCGTGGCATCGGTCATGAGCCTGCCGCCGGTGGCCAGAGGAGATCCCGCCCGGATCATAGCTCCAGCATGCGCATCCCCTACCTGGTGCGCCAACTGTCGCGGGGATTTCGTGGCAATACTCATTTTTATGTAGGATTGGGGGCGTAAGAGGATGATCCGAGGGCGGTTCACACAAGCAATTTATCCAGTTCAGGCCCTCTATGGAAGAGGTAATACCCTACTCCTGCTGAATATCTTCCTGGTCTTGTGTCAGGAGAATTACAGAAATGGTGGTTGATGTTCTTGTTCAGAGGAAGAAGAAGCTAGTCTCTCTCCCCCGCGTGGGTGCCCTAGCCTTGCCTTATATAGGGGCCGGCAAGGCTAGGTTTTACATGTGCCGACTCGGCCAGTCAGCCGGGTTACAGTAACGGCATACTTAATGTATGCCATAACGCTACTTAATTCTCCATGCAACGTCTGCCTTAATGTCGTAGTAACTCCTGGTCTTGATGACACCCGGACGTTACTACTGAGTGGGCTTCATGCGGATCGTTAGCCAAGTGGTAAAGGATCAAGATGTCGGCCTAGAGGGGAGGGGTGAATAGGCGACTAATCAAATTTTTCTTCAAAATTAATCATTCTTATAGTATGCGGAATTAACTTGATTGATTAACTAATATGACAATTCTTAATATTGGAACCAGATCACTAAGCAATAATACTAAGCAAGGTGAATATAAGCAATATCAAAGTACTTGCAAAGTAAATGCAGAATGAATAAACAAGAGAGACAAATGATTTGTTCCCGGAGTTTGGATCCTTGAGGGAATCCTACGTCTCCGTTTGAGGACCCAATCACACGTGATCAAGGGTGGGCTACCTCTCAAGCCACTTCCTCTCGAGGACTCTCCGGAGTTTCCTCGACTTGCTCTTGGTGATCCTTTCCTTGTGGAGGCAAATCCTGGCCTTCACAAACTTCCCACGGCTCACCACATGGGTTGGGAGCTCGTGAGTGACTCCTAACCGTCTAGGAGTCCTCAACCTCCAAGAGTAACAAGTGTGTCGATTTGCTTGAAGGTGAACTCAAATGCTCTAGTGCTCAACACTTGAAAATCCTCACTCTTTTGGATCTCTCTCTCAAGAATCAAAGGCTCTTAGCTTTGGAGGAGAAGAAATGGCTCTCTTGAGTGCAGGAAATGATTTGACAAAGAGTTGTGAGTGAATGGAGGAGAAGGGCTATATATAGACCACTCACAAAAACTAGCCGTTGGATTCAAATTAACACATCCGGACATTCCGGGCAATCAACTCCGGATACTCTGGGTACACAGAAATCCCAACGGCTCTCTCCCCCATAACACACCCGGACATTCCGGGTAGGGCCAGATACTCCGGACCCCTACCCGAGAGCAGTCCAACTGAGAACAAGGCGCCCGGACATTCCGGGAAAACCCGGATACTCCGGGTTCCAATCTCGGACCTACCGGGATTGGACACCCGGACATTCGGGCTGTGTCTAGACACTCCGGACACATGCCCGAGAGCGATGCAGCCGGGAACTCATCCCGGACCTTCCGGATACCAACACCCGGACATTCCGGGCTCAGGCCGGATACTCCGGGGACCTACCCGAGAGCACCTCAAAGGGGTTTGAGCACCCGGACATTCGGGCTCAGGCCGGGACACTCCGGATACACAAATGAAAATGGGTTTTGGCTAAGTGTTCGTGATGATGTGTGTCACTCCATAAAGAATAATGTTGAGTGATTGAGCACTAAGCTATCTCATCAGCATATCGACACACCCCCCTTTATAGTACGGCATTCCTATATTCAAAATAATATGAATAAAACCTCATAGAGTATAAAAACCATCGAGATCTTCAATAAACCATACGCCGTCTTCTTGTCTTCACTTTTTAGGGGTCGTCAATGCCGATTGGAATTCACAAGATGGACTAATACCTGGTTAAACACTCATTGCACATATTAGTCCCTTAATCGTTCGTCATCTACCACCGAAACACAATTAGGGCCTAGATGTACTTTCAAGTGGGCCTCCTGGCGTGGACCTCCATGGGACACCCTGGGCCTGATGGGCCGACTCCCTGGCCTGGGCCTATCCGGAGGGGATCCCTCCATCAGTGGGTTTGTGAAACTCTAACTCTTTTGGACAATCTTTTGGTAGAGCTGCTCAGAAGAGCTTTGGCCTAAGTTGAGAGGCTTTTAAACATCAGAAATCAATTCAAGAACAGTTCCAAAAGGAGAGTACGTGTTCTTGAGTTATCTCTCTCTCTTTGGATTTTCGTTCTCTTGCCTCTGTCTTTTTGAGATCTCTTGGATATGATAAGTTAATGATGAAAGATCATGTTCATGTTAATTCCATCCTAGCATACCCAAAGAATCTCTCATTCCCATCTTGATTTCAAATCTATATTGGAGGAAAGACAAGTTCTTGGGGTTTTTAATTTGATTCTCTTTGAGGTTTCAATCTTGTCTTTTGGGACTTGGAATATGTTGCTAGGATATGTGAGATGATTTCGTGTTAATTCCTTATGAACATACCTCACAAGGTCCTCGGAATCAAGGATATGATTTTCGTTCAACTTATCAGCTAGGGCTGACTTTGAAGTTAGAAAATAACAGATAGCAAATTGGCTTTTTCTCTTAGCACAGATAAGACTTTGACATGATTCTAATTGAAATAGTTTCATAAGTCTCTTATCTACCACTGTACAAAATTTTGTTCAATTCTGTTGGGTAGATCAAAATCTGCGAATATTTTTCCGTGCGATAGTCTGCTGTTTTTACCAATATCGGAAGTTCCGATTTTCTCGCTCCGGAAGTTCCGATCCACATCGAAAGTTTGATCCGAAAGTCAAAAGTTTCGATTTTTCTAGAGAGTTTAGAAAGAGGGTCACTTCGGAACTTCCGGTAAGGTCGGAACTTTCGATATTTCTACTCCGGAACTTCCGATTTGTTTGGTTTTATCTTCACTGACTCTGATTGCTTTTGTCGATGGTTTTCCACTGCATTCTCTGATTAGAATACTTTGCATTGTGTTCTTGTTTTTAGAAGAAAAATTTGAAACCGACATTCACCACCCCCCCCCTCTGTCGGAAGCCACTGATCCAACAAAACCAAACTTCACGACATTTCTGCTATTAAGGCTAGATTTTTTTTCCTCTCCAGGTGTCTTGATCAATATATTTTCAAGCTAGTCTCTAACTCCGCTAGCGGCCTCCTCATAGTTTTCTCCTCAAACCACTTCACTCTAATCAACTCCACCACTACAACCTTTTCACTTACCATGTTCCTATCTTCCCTAGCCTTGTCGAACCCTCTATTCATAACCAACATATATGGCCTACTGATTACAACTTAAAATATGTTTTTCTATCCAGACTCCTAACCTTATCTCCAACCCCTCTAAGACCGTGGCTTATCATGGGCGATTTCAATTGCATGCGCCACCCTTCTGATAAAAACAACTCTTCCTCCAGGCACTCTGAAGCAACCATGTTCAACAAAACAACACCGTTAACCCAATATCCTTGATTGAACTACCCCTTCTAGACTGCGTGTTTAGATGGTCAAATAATAGGCAAAACCCAACTCTAGAAAAAATCGATCAAGATTTTTTCAATATTGCTTGGGATTCAATCTTCCCAAACTCATTCTTGTCCTCCTTCACTTGTTTCACCTCCGATCATATCCCTCTTGTTGCCTCCATCTCCACCTCAATTACCTCTGTCGGCGGAATGGGGCCCAGGTTACCCCTAACCGCCGGCGGAGGCCAACCAAATGCCGCAGATGGTGACACGTGGTGCTCCAGTCGCTGGGGCCTTGGGTCCCACCCGGATCGCCGTGCGGAACCTGTGGCCATTCCTAAGGAATAAGGGGTCTCCTCCAGAGGCCGCGTCCGCAAACCAGAAGGGGTCTTGGGCCTCCGGGAGTCCACGGCCCACGCGCTGAGCGAGCACTCGGGGTCCGTCCCCGAGCGCTCGGCGTCCCAAAGGGCGAAGGGCGCGCTTGGGGTCCCTTCCCGAGCGCTCGGCATCTTGTCAGATGTGGGGCCCAGGGGAGCGCTCGGGTTCCGCCCCCGAGCGCTCTCCCTCGGGCTCCCCCTTCAAGGCGCCCCGAGCGGCCCCCCTGCGAGTGCTCCCCGAGCGCTCGGGATTGCTCGGGGGCATCCGGAAGACAGCTGGCACCCTCTCCTAGCAAAGGAAGATGCTCGGGACCGAGTGCTCGGAGGACGACGTGTCCTCTGGTGGGACCCTCTCCCATTTACGTCGACCAGCGCCCAACTTCTCCAGTAAGTCTCCGCTCTAGGCGGAGGCATTTAATGCCTGTCATTTCGACGAGGAACCCCCAAGCCCTATGAGGGCATGATGACGGTCAGACCGGGTCCCACTGGTGCAGGTGATAAGCTCTGGTAGCTATCCCTCTCTCTCTCTGAAGGGTGGGCCCGGGCTGACAGATTCTTTGACCAACCAAGTGCGCCGTCCCGCACGCCCTGTCACTGTCACCCTTTCTACCCCATGGGGGACGCCGCCGCGCAACTCATTGCGCGGGTTGAGAGGCTGACCCATGGGACCCGCGAGTGGGTATTCTACCGACCCAGTCAGAAGAGGCCAATAAGTCTTCATCCACGGGGCCCGCCGAAGGTAAAGATGTCAGAACCCCTGTTCCGACATACGATGAAGCGACGTCCTGGCCGAAAGTATGCAGTTCGCATTAATAGAGGTGTGGGCGCTTCCAGTTGCACCCACATCACCCACAGTATCAGTCCAGCTCATTTTCCTTTGCCGACCTATGTGGTATTCCCCCAAGTATATAAGGGGAGAGCCTGGTCCATGCAAGGGGTTGGCTCCTTTCCTAGTTCGATTTTCCTTAGGTTAAATCCGTACCGAAGAAGCACCGTTCTTCCTCTAGGCTAGAGCAAGAAGAAGAACAGTGCGCACCTTTGTAACTCATCATACTTGCCATATACACACATATATACAAAAACAAGCAGGACGTAGGGTATTACGCCTTCCGGGGTAGCCTGAACCTGGGTAAATCCTTGCGTCATTACATCCTTAGCCACCGGGTTTACTCGCTAAACTCTAATCCACACCAAGGCTCGTAAGAAACTCACTACTCCCCTGGGCCGAATTCCAAAGGGGGTCCCTCCGGACCACCGCTAGAGGCGTCTCTACGCCGACAACCTCGTTTGCGCCTATTTTGATTTGAAAACACATTGGCCAAATACCAGTCCTGTGGCCCAATTGTGGCCTCCTTATAGCCTTCTTCCCAGCCCAAGCCAAATCCTGCTGCTGACTTTGTGGTGGCCTCTAAGCGTGTCTGATCAGGCCTTAAACTATGGTGCAAAACTATTCACTCAGCTCATATCCGGGAATCAAACTGTAAAACTGTTATCGCCCTACCTGACCACATTGAAGAATTGTGGCCCTTATCAGTACTGGAAATCCTTTTTAAGAAAAATCACTACCCCGGCCCTTGAGCGTGCCATCTAGGACAAAGTTCATCACTGGAGGCAGCGGGGCAAGGTTCGGGTGATGAAAATTCTAGATACTTCCACGTCGCCGCCCCCCAAACATATGCTTAGGAACCAAATTGCGATGCTTAAGCTCAGTGACTCTGAATTGTTCTCCCATGATCAAAAAGCACGTATTCTTCATAACCACTTAAAATCTATCATGATCACCCCTTACATGCAACATGGAACTTCTCCTTAGTCCGTCTACCCTTCCCAAATCCCTTAGTTAAGACATCTTGTTACCCCCTTCACCGATCAAGAAATCTTTGATGCCTTCAATTATATGAACTCCTTAGCCAGCACCTTGCTAGATGGGTTTGGACCCGGTTCCTTCAAAGCCTTCTGGCCCATAGTTAAGCCCTCTCTTATCAACCTTTTCAACTCCTTCCATGAGTTGCAGGTCGACTCTGAAAGTTTAAACCGTGCCCAAATTGTCATGTTGCTTTCAGGCCCATTTCATTCCAAAATTGCCCAATGAAAGCTATCAACAAGGCTCTAACGAATAGACCAAAACCCTAATTCCCCTTCTTATTCACGGTGATCAACCAGACTTCATAACAAGACGATGCATCTCCGAAAACTTTGTGTATGCTGCTGATTTTATCCACTGTTGCCACTGACAAAAAGCTTATGTTATGGTCATTAAACTTGGCTTCTGCAAAGCCTTTGATTCCATATCTTGGACCTCCCTAATGTCTATCCTTCAACACTGAGGTTTCTCTTATAGACTCTAATCTCCAAATGTGACCAATATCTATCGGGTTGGAGGGTGCAAATTCTCTCTAAACGAGGACGGTATATTCTTGTATCTTCTGTTCTTGATTACGTCCCCTCATATTTTATGTCCTCCTTCGTTCTCCCTAAACTGACTTGCAAAGCCATTGACAGGATTCGACGAACTTTCTTTCAGGCTGCAGATGACACCTGCATGGGAGCTGTTTGGGACGTTGTCTGCCGGCAAAAGAAATCTGGTGGTTTATACATAGAAAACCTGCAACCTCAAACAAATGTTTGCTACTCAAGTTTTCCTCCAAAGCCTTCCATTCACCAATCAAACCTCCATGGCTTGAATGGCTACTGTCCACCCATGACTTCTCCTTCAATATCAAATAATCCCTCCTTCCTAGCCAAAATTGTTCTTAATTGTCTTCAACTTCTGAAGCAAATCACCTTTGTAACAATAGGTAACAGTGAGTCTACCTTCTTTTGGCTTGAAAAATGGCTCATCCCAGAACCAATCTCCTTTATTTTTCCAGCTCTAGCTTCTCATGCGATTGATATAAACGCCAAAGTTAGTTCTATCTACGATTGTTGGAATGTAAACTTATGGAATCGGCTAACATGGACGCTGAGTACAAGCTTGTCTTCCTTTCTATCATGTTGTAGGATGTTCAGCTGTTGATGCTGCCAGACTTGCAACGTCTCCTCGGTGGGGCGAAGGTCAGGACGGGCGTGCCTATAATCTACTTGCCTCGGTGGCGGAGGACGCCACTACTCAGCTTATATGGAGTTCCTAGGTTCCAAACAAGGTAAAAATCTTCACGTCGATCCTCCATCACAACAGGCTCAATACGAGGGAAAAGCTACATCACAAGAATATAATCTCCGATTGCTCATGTCCACATTGCGGCGCTGCTATCAAATCAAGGTTCCATCTATTCACCTCATGCACGTCGAGTCCCCTTGTCCGGTCTAGGCTAGGGCTGCCGCCACCTTTCGCTGACTTTCGGATGATTTGGAACGTGCCTCCCCTCCCTGATCTACCTTCATCGGTGTGGCATTCAGTTGTCTTAACAAGCCTATGGAAGATTTGGGATGCTTTTAGAGCAATTGATCAATTAGGCGCTGTAACATGTAGAAACATTGGTTCCAACTTCTCGATCTTGTAAACTCTGCTCTTTGAAGTAATATATTCAGTTGGAAAAAACTCTCCCTGCCTGTGATTGCCTTAAAAAATAGGTAAAAATTCCTAAAGTCACCCGATTTTCACCTAATGTGGCATCTACAAGTAGGTAGGTTTTGACACATAACCTCATTTTTTATGACCAGACAACAAAGAAAGAAATAAATTAAAAAATTATGGGACCAGCAATGAGATAAAATGTAAAAAGGATAGGAAAATGAGAGAGTGTATGACGTGCGGGGACATTCCTGGCTTATTTTATTTGCTACTCTTTATTTGTGATGTGGTGGTGACCCGGAGAACACGTGGCGTCATATACGTTAAATTTGGGTTGAACGTACTAGCCTCAGGGAATACTCGGCCAGGTTTTGATAGTAGCTGGTACATAGTACATACGTTTCTGTTTGATTTTTGAAGTTAACGAGGAAAAGTGAGATGTTGGCAATAGTTAAGGGTGCAAAATGAGTTTTTTCTCTTTTTTTTGAGAAGAAACTTCATTAGATTACTTTAAAGAACACAAACACAGAACACGTGTCCAGGAAAGCATCTGGAGGGGGACTGCTGTCACCCACATTTGCAAAAAGGCCATCAGAAAAAAGAAAAAAACAATGAAGCCCCTGGGCCGAAGAACGGCAACCGCTCCGCTGGAACCTCCCTTCCCGACGACGAGCCGCCGAGCACGCAGGAGGGCGACGACGATGGCACGACCAACACACCTGCAGAAGAAGAAGAGGCGAATGCCTCAGAGAAACGCCGCAAGAGACACTCGCCGCAAACGGTCGAGCTGAACAACCGAATAAGGCGCATCGGCGGGGGCAGAGCCCCAAGCTTCGCAGGCATCCAGGCCACGCCAAAGATCGGAGCTCCCTGCACGAACTGCAACACCCCGAAACGGAAGAAGGAGGACCAAGCAGAGCCAGAGCAGCACCATCCTCCTCTCCAAACGCACGACCTAGCAACACGAAGAACAAAGCAGAAGACGGAGAAACCGGATAAACCACAAGCTCCTCACCGTCGCCGGCGAAGGAAACGGTGAGCCGAGGTTGGAGCCGTGGGATCAAAACTCCTACCGCCGCCGAGCAACCCGTCGACCCGGCGGTGGCGCGGAGGAACAAAACCAGCCCATCGAGGGCCATAATTACAGAACCCGGTGGAGGCCGCATTCCCTTTCGCCCCACGGTGCCCGAAGGCCACCGGAGGCGAAGAGGAACAGTGGCCTTGCCGGGGAAGAAAACCTAAAATGGGAGCGCCGGCTGAGTCGCCTCTCTCAACTGTAGCGAGGGGAAAAGATACGTTCTGAGCTGAAATAAAAGTTAAAATGAGTTTTTTTGGCTAATTATAAGTTGCTCAATTTGAAAATACGGTGAAAATGGAGGAGTATCTAATACGTGTGAGGTGTATAATTACTATGAGAATATATCATGCATGTGCTTCCTACCTTTACGGTCCTTCACGTGTTACTTTCCTAAAATATGGTACCAATTAACTTCAGAAGCTCTAAAAAGAACTGTTAATGGATTATGATACAATGAACCATAATGCAAAATAAAAAAATAAAAAATCCAATCTAAGCATGAAGAAACAGAAAAATAAAAATTCTACGCAAATAGAAATTAAAGGCTACTGCTCAATGAAATTTGTTATTTTTGTTTCTCCTAATATAAGATGCATTTTCATTTGAGTATTTTGCAGGAGTGTAGGTTGTATCATGATAGTCCTAACCAATTTCTTTGAGCATTTTTGTATGTCTATATGCACTATATTTTACAAATAAAGCACTTAAAGGGTAGGAACCACCGGATAAGGCTCAGCCAGGCAATGATGTTCCTAGGAATGCTCTTCCGTATGCTCTGTAGGAAATGTTCAGGGACGCAGACATGGTACTACCCGCTAAAAATCTTAAGAGGATCCAAGGTATTTCTTAGCTTATTTTTTAAGGAGAGAGAGAATTAAATTTCACATAAAGTAACATCACTTCAATAAATCATTTCTTTACCTTATTTTTAAGACCCATCGAACTCTCCAAAAGATTTTTAGTGGAGCATAGTTTAAGAAACAACTATGACATCCAACAATAAAATGATTATTTCTAACTCCTAAATATTAGCAACATCATCATTTCTTGTTTAAGAAAAGGCTTTATTCTCTCTCCTTTGATTCTCCCCTCTACATCATCAAAAAGCTAATATCGCACCCCAAAAAATAACCGAGGTTGATTGTTGGAGATTCTCTAATCGGTGTGGTCCGCAAACTTTGACCACAAACCCAAATGTCTAAGATGTCATGGTCATCATCCAGAATGAGGCTAGGCCCTAGTCACGAGCAGGTGCCTTAGGTCTTAAGGAGCTTGCGTCAGGCCAGTGATGTACGTTAATTGTATATTTTGCTCTGAAACTCTATTAACCCCTTCCCCAAGCTGTTGTGTATTGTTTTCTGTTTTTCTATTTGTCAAACTCTTGCTGGTTTTTTTCATTATTGTTCTAGTAATAAATAGCACGTTACGGCCGTTTTATAGAAAAAAATGTGGCTCGAGGATGTTATTCAAACTATGGTCGTCGTGAACTACTTGGACAGAGTAGTTAGTTTTGAATTTGGAGCAAATTGTAAGACAAGTGTTGATCCCACTTTGCTCTTGAAACAAGCTCGATCTTATCGCTAGAAAAATAAGCTGGAGCCTTCTTTGTCCACTGATTATCTTGTTCCTTATTTGACATTGTCAGCCACCCAGCTCAGTTATGAAACAAAACCGAAAGGCTTCACCTGAACACTCACTCCAAGCCCCTTTGATGCTCAGGCCAGTCCTTGCAACTCAACTCAGTCCAAGGTTAGTTCGTGTAAGGCCGAGCCCACATCATTCGGCCACCAAACCAAACAACAGCGTCGAGTAAATTAAGACAGCCTTCGTTTCATTATCTTCCTTTTTCTGTGACGAGCTTTTCGTTATCTTCGGTTGCCAAAGTCCCAAACAGTTCATTGTTAGTCCTTTGATAGAATAGCATCTAATTTCCATCGCCAAATTAAGAACTTATGTGACAAAATGATGTTTGAAGAGTACATCCATTCAATAACCATTTTTCACTCTTTTTTCCCCTCAAAGATTTCATTGAAGAACAATAAAGCAGTACAACTAAAATGTTCAGTTTACAGAAGTACTACAAGCGCCATGACTGATTACAAACCTAAGCTAGGAAGCTGCTTTGCTATGTTACAACACAAAACTAAGATCCATTCGCTACCATCCTTCAACGCTGTACGCGCGAGTAGGCCGGAGCTGCTAGTGCCGCCCGCACGAACGCTGGAATAGGTAGCGTGCTCGGATCCGGCGAGGCGAAGAACAGGGGACGCGCCGCCGCCGTTGCGACCTTCGTCGTCTCGTCGGTCTTCGGCTCGCTGATGATCTCCTGCTCGCCCGTCCGGCCCGCGGCGGCGTTGCTCTGTGCTGCGGGCGAGGCTTCTTGTGGGTGTCCCGGCGCTCGGCGGCGGCCGAGGACGCGCGGCTGAGCGGCCGCTTGTGGACGTCCCAGCGCTCGCTTAACGACGCCCGGCCGGCGGGGGGCCCTGCTTGCTTCCCTCCTGCTGGCGCCGCTCGCCCGAGGAGGATGCGCTCTTGGTCTTGTTGCTGTCCCAGCGCTCGCAGGAGGAGGCGCGGCCGGGATTTTCGCCGCAGCTGCTGCTCCCCGACGACGTCGAACGCTGGGCTGCAGGGCTTCTTGTACCTCTTGTGCGCGTCCCACCTCTCCACCCTCCATGGCGTCGGCAGCAGCGGCACCATCTCGCTCCTCGGAGGGTCGGGAACAGCGGGATCATCTTGCTCCTCGGTGGGGTCGGGAGCAGCGCCGGAAGAACCGCCGCCGCCGCCGCCATGGCTGCGAGAAATCGGACCTCCAAAAATGCGCTGCGTGAGAACCAGAGCAAGCAAGCGTGCCGAGACGAGAGCTGTGGAGTACGTCTGCGACATCATACAAGCAGATTTTTTACAAAAAACACATAATTTTATTATTTTTTATTATACAAAAGCTCCTTTAGCTACGCAAAAGACCCTCTAATTCATTATCTTCTTATTCTTAAATTCCTTTGTTCTCTCCGTCGACTCATCCATTATTTTCTCTCTCCTAAAAAAACACCCAACTAATTCGTAGATAACAAAATTATTATAATATTTAGTAATATATTTGGTGAAGATAGATCATCTAAACAAAAATATTATGTTAATATTTCTTTCCACTTTTGTGAACAAAATAATTAAGAATAAATATTTTTTCTACATTCATAAATAAAAATATTATATTCATAACTCTTTTTGTTAATGCACAAAAATCATGAAAAAAATAACGAATTCGATTCTATGTGGCGTAAGCGTGCTGAACCTTGAAGTGGAGTCGGATTCGGATTAGGCCCCCTTCTTTTCGGCTTGGGGTTGTGCATAAGCCGGCTCAAGCTTAATTGCCCGCAGAAGCTCCGGTGGGAGGAAGCCCTGATAAACACATGTTCCCTTCTTTTCGGCTTATTTCCTATTAGCTTATTTGTTATAATTGTCTGTAATACCCTTAGAATTTATTGTGAGTTTATTCTGTACTGATCAAGCATCCAATGAACAATATTTCAGTGAACTGATCAAGCACCATTCCCTTCTTTACCCAGAAATGACGAACAAGAATTACACTGATTATACTTGAGAATCAATTCATATCAACAGCACTATTATCAAGACTAAATGATATAGGAAGCAACACTATTATCAATGATCCACCACAAATTGCATTGCTTTGTCACAAAAAACAACAAGAAATGGAACAATTTACCCAAAATTTGAACAATTTGCACTGATTGCAACGATTTGTACTAGTTAACCAACAATCTGGGCTGGTAGAGAGATCTGGACGGCGGGATGGAGGATGGAGGTGGACTGGTCCGGTGGAGGAGGGGGCTCGGGTCGCCGGATCCGGGGCAGTGGCGGCTGCTCAGGGCGGTGGAGGTCAGTGGAAGGCGGTGGTGACCCGAGGCGGAGCCGTGGCGGTCGGCGTCGGGGCCCGGCGAGCTCGGGACCACGGGCGAGATCTGCGTCGGGGTGGACGGATCTACGCCGGGCCGGACGACGAGGGAGGGAGGTGGAGGGGCAAGCCGGACGGGGTCATGGAGGTGGTGGCCGTCGGTGCTAGGGCCGGCGGGAGGCGAGCTCGGGCGGCGGAAGGGGCGAGGGGGAAAGGAGAGAGCGGAGAGCGGCAGGACCGGGGGCGCTCGGGAGTTGGGGGGGGCTGGGGGGGCACTCCAGGGAGGAGGGGGGCTGGGGAGCGCTCGGGAGAGGAGCAGGGCTGGGGGGCACGCGACGGGCGCAGGGGAGGAGAAGGGCCGACGGGCGCGGAGGGGGGGAGGAGCTCGAGCGGCGGAAGTGTTGGCGTTGAGGACGCGGGGGAGAGAGGTGAGGGGGTGAGGGGTGTGAGACACACGGTGACAGAGCGCGGTAATTTATTTTCCAACTCCAAGGGCAGTTTCAAGCGCTGAACCGGTATAAGCTCGGGAAGCCGCTCGGAAAGCTCGGAAAGCTCGGGAAGCTCGGGAAGCTCGGGAAGCTCGGGAAGCTCGGGAAGCTCGGGAACCGGTATAAGCTCGGGAAGCGCTGAACCGGTATAACCAACTGATTTTTAGGCCAGCTTATTTCAGTATCATTTCCTTCTTTTGGGCTTATGGCTTCTCACAACCATAAGCTGGTCCAAAAGCCCAAAAGAAGGGGCCCTTAAGCGCACGCGGTTCCCAGCTCCGCGTACATAATCGGTGAGCAACGGAGTTTCTTTTGATATTTCGTTTGCCGAGATTCAATCCGTGAAAAGAGCAGAGCAGGACACGGAACGGAAAATGCGCCATAGCTTTTTTTTCTCTTGAGTGTAAAATGCGCCATAGCTCGGAAGTCCGAGGTCAACTCGGATTTGGCCCGCACGGATTTATGGGCTGAGATTTATGGACTATACAAGTGCCTCGGCCTGCTACACGATCAGGTCCACACTATAACGGGCCCATGTATAATATGCTTCAAGCGTTTCACCAAGCTGCCCTACATCTCCTTAAAAAAATCAAGAGGCCCTTAGAAACCATTCATACGAAATATAGGGAACGCGTGCTGCAATTCAATGCATTTTTGTTAAAAAGGTTGACTTAGACCGTGTTTGGTATTATAATGGATCATGATAATCCCGTCTACCTAATCAGTTTTTATCTATTTTATTGTTTAGTTAACCAGTTTTTTTCTATTTCTATCCCTATTTTTCTACAGTAAATTATAAAATAAATTCAGCACACCAATTCATAAACCGCAAATTGAGCTTTACTCAGCCATTACAACCATTCAGATTACCTCTAGATCTTGTATATTAAACAAAATGAAATAAAATAAAAATTATATGAAATACAAATACTTTATGAAAGCAGTGTATCCTATATGGAACAGAAAACTAGAAGTAATAATAATAATAATATAAAATATCACATCATGAAATAATTGCACATATAATGAAATGAATGTGCAGTTTTATTAGAAATCTCTGTAACTAAGTTGATTGTGCTTTAAGAAAGAGAAAAAAGCAGGTGACTGTGTTAGCCTTGCCACTGCTTGCCACAGAATAAACAGTAATTTCTTTTCCAGAATCCAGACTAACCTAAGCTAGTGGCACGTAACCTTGTACCTCACTCTGCTTTAATTTTGGTCTAGCTTACAAAAAGAAAATCTTTACCCTATATATTAACTCACGCTACTAAATACTAACCCAATAATTTTCTTATCTCTCCCTCAATGAAATTGAGCTCATGCAAAAAAAATTCGATGAAGATATCATCAAATTTGTGGCCATGCCACAATAGTACTACAATTAAAATTCATGTCGAACTCGAAATCGTCGATAGCAGCAGTAGTGATCAGCGAGCTCCAGTCATGAGAGTTGTCAGCTTGTCCGGTACTTGCGGTGACGCCATCGTCGGCGAGGTTCGTGTTCGCTGCCGTTGCCGGCGAGGGTGCGTGTTGGTGGAGAGCTTGATACTGATGACCGGGCGGATCGAGGGGCCGGCGATCGAAGGATCTTAGCGTCCCCGTGCTGATGTACACCCGGCACACGCTGAATTCGTTCCTCAGCTGCGTAAAATAGAAGGAAAATGCAATCTAATTAGCTCAGCAAACAATGCAGCTTAATTATCAGCGTCAAATATATGCATAGATAGGGAATGTCTATCGTACGATCGACTGTTTTTCTTTTCTTCTCCTAGCGGTCGAACTTTTGTCCTTGGGTCAATATCTATATGCTCAGATTAACTCTCGTCCACATACTGCTGTCCATCTCATTCTCTCTCTCTCGGACCTCGGTCTCTTCTACTGCCTCATCCTTCTCCCCAGCTGTTCACGCCATTCCATACTTATGCACCCGGGCTTTCTTCTCGAGCGACCAGATCCCTTGGCCTCCACCTCCGTTACCTCCTAACCACTTCTCCCTCTGCTGTCTTCCTCCATTGTGGCCACCATCCGCGCCTTTCTCCTCTATCTCTGGCCCTGCCCTAGCCGCCACCATTATTGGTCAGTCACCCTAGCTAGCTAACCCTCTATGCCCGAGGAGCATGGAGAAACCCTCATACCTGGAACCTAATTAACATCCTCATTGGTGGCGATGAAAATGGTGTCACCGAAGGAGGAAGTAGCTCGCCGGAGTGGTCGTCATGTCCATTATTGGCTGAGTAGTACCATATGAGCGGAGGAAGAAAGAGAGAGGGCATATTAGGTGCATTAGCACCCTTAGGTGTACTAGTGCACTAAGCCACCCAATCATGTCCTAAAGGTTGTGGAAGTTCTTTAAAAAATTTATGATATCGAAATAACATACATCTATCATGCCACAAAATTTGATCCATAAATCGAGAAACAAAAAAGACAAATCCAGCTGTGAATAATACCAAATTCAAATTCGGAGTGAACAGTACCCCCACTAGTACTATTCACAATTTTATTTGTCTATTTTGTTTCTCAAGTTGTAGATCGAATTTGGATTAGAAATTTTATGACATGGTTGATACATCTCGTATGAATATAGATAAAAATGTGTGAATTTTTCATGACTTTTTAAATGGAGAATTGGAAGTCCAATGCACTAATACACCTCAATGTGAACGAACACTAACTCCCTGTCCACATATTGCCATCCATCTCTTCCCCTCTTTTGGTATCTCTTACCGCCTCCTCCTCCTCTCCGGACGCCCCTCAATCCTATATATGTGTGCCCGCGCCTTCTTCCCAAATGGCTGGATCTGCCTCTGTCACCTAGCTACTTCTCTTGCCGTCATCTTCTCCATTGTCGCCTCCGTCACCTATCCCCGTACTCCTCCGTTTCCCCACGGTTGGTAGCACTACCATGCCATGCTTTGCCCCTACCGCCACCACCACGATCTCTCACCCCAAGGTATCCCTATAAGCATGGGAGCACAAAGAAGCACCCTTACCCAAACCCTAGATGATGGTGAAAATGGTGTCGCCAAAGGAGGAAGCAGCTCACCAGAGTAGTCATCATCTCCATTGTTGCTGGAACAATGACATAATTAAGGAGCACAGGAAAGAAGAAAGTAAAGGAAGAAAAGCCATTCGAATAAAAAATAGTCGAGGGTCCAGTAGCAAAGATAGCTCTTTCTTTATTAAAAGAGAATGTCTATTTATAAGTTGGATCAACATCCAACTGTTTTGTTCCCACCTCACCTCATTTATAACGTACAAACAAAAAATTATATTAATTTTATGTTAAATTTGTATATTTTATTACTATAATTTTAAACTAAATGATATATAATTTTAAATGATCGATATTTATAAAATTTCTAGACAGCTTAAAATTAGCAAATCTGTAAATAGTTAATCCTCAAGACAAGTTCTTTTAGTGACCACACGCGGCACCTACCCTGAGAGGCGCCGTTGGCTGCACGGGAACCGCAGCGTCGTCGTCGACGGCCTTGTACTCGTTCATCTTCCACCTGGTTTTGGTCCCCGTGGGCGCGCGGCCCTCGTAGAAGACCATGGTTCTCTTGACCCCGATGACCTCGGTGGCCGCCGTGGCCGAGCTGGAGGAGGAGAAGACCCAAGACGGCGACCCAGTGGCCTTCCAGTACCCCGACGGCGTGGTGCGCGCTGGCCTGCCGCCGTGCAGCTCCCTCTCCGCCCGCGGGCAGAAGAAGAACCACTGCTCCGCGTCCCGTACGCTCGCCTCCCCCGCCATCGCTGCATGCACATCGATCCATATCAAGACCACATGTTGAGTGCGCTGCATATATGCCATATTGCCATGGTTGGAGGGGATGATGATGAACTTACAGCGAAGGTCGGAAGGGTGGTGGCTGTAGACGTCGACGACGGGGATGGCGCGATCGATGTGCCGCCCGGTGCCGGCGAGGCGGTGGCGGAGGTAGAAGCATAGCAGCTCCTCCTCCGTCGGGTAAAACCGGAACCCCGGCGTGGCGAATGGATCGCCACCGCTGCTACTAGTTGCCATCACTGCGAGTCTCTCTCTCTCTCTCTGAATCTTTCTTGCATGTACCTTTAGTTTTTGTTCGTGTTCTTCGATCTTAGAACAATGCAGGGAGATGATATATATGGTCCGATCTATATGAAGTTGACAGAAGATCATAGGCAAAGGTTGAGAAGTTACGTACGAGTGTATAACAGGTAATGCATTTTTGTTTGGTTTGGGAAAGCCACTGGTAGTGGTTGACGAGGACCAGCTGAGTGAGAAATTAATCAACCTAGCTAGCATACCACTGGGCGACATATGTACTGACACGTGGTTGGAACTCTCGATCTCTAACTGGTCCCGGGTCCTGTTGGCACTCGACGGGCAACGAACAGACCGCAACGCCAGTACGTTACGTATCATCGCGGGAATGAGTTTTGGAATTTAACGTACGTCAGGGTAGTTTTTGACTAGACATGTACGTACGTACGTATGTACGCACGGCAGTGTTCTATACATACGTGTGTGTTGTACGTGCATACGTACCTACAAGGACATTTCTTTTGACTCCAAGGAACGTACGCTGTTTGCTCTTTGTGTTGAGCGAGGGATCGCCTATCGCTCAATTGCCTGTTTTGTTTTTTAACGCAATCGACGTTGTGAACACTTGAGTAGAGAATCCAACGGCTGGTCGTCGAGCCCACTCTTTCTTCTTACCCCAGAGCTCAAGTTGAGTCGCGTCATATCTTTCTTTGGACTTTCTCTCGCCGTCTCTCTCCTATCCTATTTTCTATGGCAGTTATCGTCAGATCTGACACCACCTCTTTTGCCTCCTGACTACTTGACTCATC
Source organism: Stipa capillata (assembly GCA_019208055.1). Taxonomy (NCBI): domain Eukaryota; kingdom Viridiplantae; phylum Streptophyta; class Magnoliopsida; order Poales; family Poaceae; genus Stipa; species Stipa capillata. The sequence continues at coordinate 27,896 of JAGXJF010005432.1, forward strand.
ACCGGCCTCTCGGTATCTCCTTGTCAACCTGCCCTTCAACATCAGCCCACTACCTGTCTCCCTCGGCCCCCACCCTCCCCCCTCGGCTGACAATGCTACCGTCTAGCCTCCACCGCATGTCCGCTGCTCCCCGTTGGCCACTCCTCTAAGTCCAGTGAGGATGATCAAATTTGCCTCTAGCAATGTTAAAGGCGCCCACCCTAACCTCTCATGTGAAGGCTACAGATCTCAACTTCTATCACTGCTCCGCAGTCTGTCTCCCCCACCCCCACCCTCCCCCCCCCTCAGCTGACGACGCTACCATCTAGCCTCCACCGCATGTCCGCTGCTCCCGTTGACCACTCCTCTAAGTCCAGTGAGGATGATCAAATTTGCCTCTAGCGACGTTAAACACGTCCACCCTAACCTCTAACATCTCCTATGAAGGCCATCAGATCTCCACTTCCATCACTGCTCCGCATCAACTCTGACTTCATCTTGCACTATCCATCACCACTGTCGGAGTGGGGCAAATCAACTGAGACTTCGAGGCGATTGCGACATATGCTCTCGATCTACACATGTACCCCTATGTGACAATGCACTATCATAATAGATGGTTTGGACATATTTCTATATGTGATGATGTACTATCATAGAAGAGAATATATCTATTTGTGATATCTATTATCAATCACAACAGTTCAAAATCCACTGCAAGTCATCACAGACGGCTCCAAAAAATCATTTGTGATAAGTATTTTAAACCATCCGTGTTAACCGATAATAGCAATATCTTGCCGGCCCAAGCTGCCCATGAACATGTCTAGCACCTACCAGTGGTGATAAGAGGGTTATAGCAAAAGGTGCCAACAGTCTTATTGGAGAGAGTAAATGCTAGGGGATAAATATTATCACTGATTTCACTACGAGCTAATTACTGATTTCAGCCGTATCATTCATTCAGATCATCATCTGTTGCAGAATATACATGGGATGTCACCAAGCCCGGGTTCCATGGGCGTGCAGCCCGTGCGACGAAACAGGGCCTCCAATTTTCAGGGGCTCCAAATTTCTGAGCAGTTCAGCACTTTAGCCCATCAGCCCATCAGCCATTAATCCCCCTGCGGCCTGCGCGGCTACGCCTCAGGCTATCGGGCACCAGAAAATTTTTAGTTTCTTATTTACTTCCGAAACATTGCAGTCATTGGATAATAAGAGTTTAAAATCTTCTTGTGATAATCTTGAGGCCTACCTTAAAAAAGATGGCAAATCTGACATTGATGCCAATGAACTGTATGTGGAGTTAACGTTTCTTCAAGATTTCATTTCAAAAGAAAATATGGGGCCTGTTGAAATTCTAAAGTTTCTAAAGCGACATGATTGTTTTCCCAATGCAAGTATTGCATATAGAGTTCTGTTGACCATTCCTGTGAGTGTTGCATCAACGGAACGAAGCTTTTCTAAATTGAAGCTATTGAAGTCCTATATGCGTACTACAATGACACAACAAAGACTTACTGATTTGGCCACAATAGCACTCGAGAGTGAAGTGTTGGAGAAGATTGATTATGAGGACATCATTGAAGATTTCATTTCAAAGAACACTAAAAGAATGATGTTGTTCAAGTAAAGACTATGCAACCAAGCGTTGAATAGGTATACGATTCTTGATATATCTCATTGCTATGTATGACATTATGGCCTATAGCCCTATACATTATTATAGTTCTATTTTTCTAGTGATGTAGGCCCTATTTTAGAGTTTGGCACAGAGCCCCTGATTTTGCTGGCTCAGCCCTGGATGTCACCTGAACTCTGCTGAGGCCTCTACTCTGTGATGATAGCGTAGCTGGATCATTGATTCTTGAACAACGCCACCGCTGTGGCTCTAGCTAATCCGAGCCGATCGGTTGATTAGAACGTAAGAAATTAGAGCTTAGAAATAAACACTCTGTCGATCAGAGGAACCTTTTTATTCATCCAAATTTCATAGGAATTTTACAGGAATATCAAAGAGACGTATTAATTCCCGCAGGATACGCCAAAATTCTCAATCAAAGAGGCCTTAACCGATGAATTCAGCAGCTGAACCGCCCGTTGAGTCATGAATTAGACCGGCCCGTCTTTTTCTCTCCACCGACTACAGTGTGATCGGCCCTTGACTCTTGACTGAATGCTTGCAGCAGCAACAACGACGGGGTCGTCGCTCTCGACGCGGTTTTACAACTGAAAAATGCTGAGCTAGTCTACTGAAGATGCCATGCATGTCCATTTCTTAAATTCAACTTCTTCCATGGCTCCATACAGAGAGACCTTACCAGTTCTAGTTTCCCTTTTCAGAATGTACTAATTTCTATTGGTGATGTGGCTTAAGGTACCGTAATTAAATTCCATGAAAAGGATTACAAAGCTTGGCACACCATAATACTAGCATTCTAGCCTCTAGACAACTGAAAGGTCCAAGTTCTTTCTTGCCCAAGAACGTACATTCATCATCTTCTTAATTCAAGGGTCAATCAGTCAACAAATCAATTGAATTCCGTCTCCAGACTTGTAGTAGTGAACACGTACGGTTGATGCAAACACAAAAGGTTAGTCATGTGTTCATACCAGCGTCTTTGCTTAGTCGTAGAATCTTCAAGGATCAGGTCAGGTTTGAGTGGCATGACTCCACTGTATACATGTCAACATGTCCATATATATGTACTTCAAAGTTCAAGCAGTCCACGCAACGATTTCAAGACGTTTCAGATCAATAAACGCGCGCATACACCACGTAAACACTGATGAGTGAAGATGTGAAATCAAACATTGGAAACCTGTATGGTTAGGCCATGTCCTTTTGACCGGCCTCCATTGATGAGTTCTTCCGGACATCCAATAGAAAGTAGAGAAACCAATTTCAGTAACTTCTTGCATTATATCGATTTTTTCCAGAACACATAGAAGTCCTGCGCGTCATTTCGTTAAGAAGGTTCGTACTGTGTCATGAGGATTGGAAGCTTTGTCATATCAGGAGGAACAGATTTGTTACAGTGAAATCTCAGGACTAATGTTTTCACACAAGATACGACTGAAGTCCATGGACGAATGGAGTCACAGCATATTCATTGACAAACTGAACCAACACGACCTTACTGTGAACCATCTTTACAGGCTACTAACATCATAAATTTCTTCTAACATGACATAGCCATACTATCATGGTACTGGACCACACAACAGGGCGTCATAGCCCATACCACTACAAGTGTCACAAAAACAAAAGAAACAAATCGAGGACAGACATGTAAATCACATGAGCACCGAAAGTAGATCTGGGCTAGTAGCAAGAGCACAACATTCAGTAATAATCTCCGAATGGTCCCCAGTTTTTCTTTCTGCATGCATCGATTCCAAAATATAATTTGGTCCATTCTGTCCTCACATCTGATAATCACCAATGCGATCCCAACAGCAAATCAGTAATTATTGCGAACATCAGTGTTGCAATCATATACAGTGCTGATAGTAAGATGAGACATTGCGAAAAGAGAATGGATACATCCCCTTATTTTCCCACACATGGTATAAGCAATAATGTGTAAATACATCACATAGTGACCAGAACTGCAAGCAACCAAGGAATGGTTATGAGGCAACATAGCACTTCGATATCCTACGTACAAAATAATCACATCATTACGGATTGGCACCAAAACTCCAAGCGATCTACGAGATTGTCCAACTACACTAAAACCGCATATGTTTAATTATGAGTAGATCACTGAGGAAAAATGGCTCCCCAGTTTTCTACTCCGTTAATTAAAATATAGTGGAAATATACATCATATATTTTTACTCTGTAATAAATTTATGAGTTGGACGGAATCAAAAGGAAAGTATGATCTGGACATCACATATGCTCATTAAATAAGTTATGTTCATCAGCCGATAGTAGTACATAAAGGGGGATACATTGCATATTCATAGCAGTTGAGTTTCACAATGTGGAGCCACAGGGCCAAAACCTTGAGGACCCAATTATATAATGGAATCCGATAAAGAGAGATCAGTGGACCAAATCTTGAAAGGGAGAGCAAACTATTAAGATATAATGATAGTGTTTCTTTGACCACGCATAGTGTGAAGGCATACTGTTGGAGGAGGGTCCTCGCGCAACCCCAAATCGACGCTGTCCCAGATCACTGTAACGCTGTTCAGATCCTCGCCAGCGATCTCCGCATCAGGGTTGTCTTCGACGAGCCCGCTCTCCGTCGTCAGGGCTGTCTCCGACGAGCCCACACGTGGGGCCATTATGTTCCCCAGAAGATTCCCCTGAAGATGCCCGGGCATATTTTCCCAAGATTCCTTAAGGGCACGGAAATGACTGTTATGCCCTTGTAATAGTCTCGCGCCTCTGGGGCAAAATTGTAATCTTAGCAAAATTGTAATCTTAGCTTTTTCTCCCTCGAACCCTATAAATACCCCCCTTGAGGGTAGTGTTAGGGGATCCCCATTTTTGCTCTCCTCTCATTTGTAATCTCTCAATTTCGCGCTCTAATACAAAGACCGACTTACGTCAACGACCGACTCACGCGTTCGCGCTCTCGCTCGTTTTCCCCTCGCACGCCCGGAGATCGTTGTAACCGACCGAGGGTGCCACAAATCTACTGTCTAGGCTTATACCTACGACACATACGTATAATGCCACCATCAGTTCTATTAAGTATTAAACAGCAACTCTATAACCTACACCATTTGCAGAATAATGTATATGGATGGTGGGTTGCTTTCTGATAAACTGTTCCTACGGTCTTGACATTTCAGAGAGCAAATGCACAATCAAGTTAATTCAACAAACAACAGAAAAAAGAACCAATTCCAATGGGATTTGCAGTTAGCGGGGCATCTACAAAGACGTTAAGTATAGAATGACCTCACGAACAAAAGTTTATTTATTTTAATCTGCAATAATTGGTTATTTCGCAAAATGGGCAAATTCACAGAAGATGGCCATGGTATCGTAATCTATCTCATTAGCAATGTCCTTGGATTAAATTCCTGCTAGTGAAAATTCAGCACAAATGAATCATGTGTCATTCAATCATTTCTTGATGGTACTGATATTGCTATTAACAGAAAACTAACAAAGCATATTGCACAGACTAGTGACAATTCTGAACACACAGCAACTTTTTGACAAATCAGCTTTCATCATTATGGCAACTCTTTGAAATAACCAGGCAAAACAACTTTATTCCACACGATAAGGTAGCAAAGAGCCAGACACATTAGCTGTATCTTGATGGGCATAATCCAAGGACTTTGCGCACTTGAGTTATCACTGCATTTAAATTAATGACCATTCCTTCTACCTGAGCAGAAGGGTAACAAGGTAATGGAATGAACAGAAAGGACCGAGGGTGGATGCAACTTGAAATGGGCGAGTAGCTCCATTTTATTTGGTCCTGGACAAGTCACTACAGCAGATGATTCCATGACAATACTAGGAAGCTGTGTAGTGGTTGCCATATTTACAGTGAAGCATCAGTATTGAAATGGCGAGTAAATTTGGAGGAAAAACCATCAAGCACTAGCGTAAAGGACTTCCACGGAATCTGAATTTATGCTTTCATCTGAATCTCTTTACTGAGCTTAAAAAATAAACATTAAACAATCATTCCGGTATCAGCACAATCTGTTTGACCTAAGAGTTACTTGTCTCCAATCTGCACATGAACAGTCATTGCTTAACAAACATAGCGTCACGTTCACCTCCCTTGATAAGTTTCTCTGTGACAATGTTTCATAATGAATTAACTTTAAAAAATAGAATCAGAAATAAAATGCTACCTAATTATTACCACTTTCGATAAGCTCCTAACCAGAAGCACAGATACTTTAAAAACTTCCAAATTCCACCACACAGAATGATGAATGTAGCCAATACTATGAAGATCACATTATTGAGCTAAATTTTCCACACCATTAGGTAGAAATGGAAACACGCTGGCCTAAATTTAACAACACACGATTGACAGCAAAGGACTCAGCACAAGCCTATGAACAAATAGAAAATTCAACAACCTATGAATAGTATCTCTGGGCTCTGGCGTCTGAAATGCACCACCAAAAAATTTCATTTTGCATCTTCGACCACAATTCTCTGCATCAGTTGCTACAAGAAGCTAAAAAACAGCGTTTTGAATGCTACCCAGTGAACACAAATTTCTTCCCTCCATGGCACCAAAACCTAAATTCTCAACTCATCAAGAGACGCGAATTGCACAAATGTAAGGCCAAAATTTCCACATATATGTGATGGAATGAAACAACACTGTTATTGCCGTGTTATAATCCTCGCTCACTCATCTCACCTCACCTCTTTTCTTTTCATCCCCTTCTCCTCATCAGGGGAATGAAATTAAAACAGCCGGAAACGCAACGAAAGGGGAAAGATTAAAAAGGAAGTCAAAACTTTTATCGCGAAAGCGATGAGGCACTCGCCTCCGCCTCTCAGTCGAGGAAGCCGGTGCGGCGCAGGACGGCGTTGCGGACGCGGCGGAGGTCGCGGCCCTTGAGCGTCCGCCCGGCGCCCTCCAGCACCGAGCTGTGCGCCGCCGCGCGCCGCGCCACGATCTCGTGCGGCGGGACCGTAGCGGCCTCCCCGTCGTCCCCGCTGCCGCCCACGGCGTGAGCCCACCTCCCCTTCCTTGCCTCTGAGGACGGTATGCGCACTGGGGCCGACCTCGCCGTCGCCGACGGGGTCAACGCGGCCTTCTCCGGGATGGCGCGGGCAGCGAATCGGACGGTGAGCCCGCCGCCCGCCGCGCGCTTCTTCTTCTTCTTGGCCTCGTCGTCAGGAAGCGCGGAAAGGAGGCCGGGGCCCGAGGAAGCGGGCCAGAGGACGTCGAGCTCGAGGAGGTCGCCGTCCGTGGCCGTGGCAGCGCCGCCGTGGACAGGGGTGGGCATCGGGGGGCGGGATAGCAGGAGGCGGTCCATCGTGGTTGTCCGGGGATCACCAGTGCGGCGGTTCTCCGGCGAGGTGGTCGCGGCGCTCCGGCATCGGAGGGCGGGGAATGGGGGTGGCGTGGGCGTGAACGATACCGGCAAGAAGAAGTGGGCGCGGCCGACTAGTTATAGGAAGGGGGGTTGGTTTCCTCTTTTGCGTTTTGGTCCTTCACGGTTATACTAAATTATTTACCACCCCTCGGTTTACGAAATTATATCACTTTTGCAAGTTATTTACGAAATTACAAATTGTGACCTTCGTGACCCGTACAAAAGGAAATTGTGATTGTATTTGAGAAAATTTGAATGGTAAATCGGTATTATTCAAAATCTAACCGCTCCCAAATCCCAAAACTCCTACGTTAATAAAGCCATCCTCGCTGCTATGATGCCTCGAGGAACTTCTCCTGCTGGTTCCTATATATGTCATGTCCAATGAGGTAGCTGACTTGGTGCGCCGACATATCCTTTCTTTCTTCTTCTGTCTTTTTCTTACTTTTTGCTTATTCCACTCCCATGCCCGCTTCCACCACCCGTGCCGCTCCATAAGTTTCCACCCTCGTCTTCTCTAAAGATGAGCTCCACGCACCCTCCTTTAATTTTCGTAACATCAATTCTCTTGTGCCACACTTCATCCAACCTACATTTCATCCAGTAGGCCGCATGCGAGTGGTTTTTTCATATTTGAAATGAGAGCGGGTGCTAGAGATGTTCTTTTCTTTTTATAGAGAAATCGAGATGTTCGTCATGAGCTGGTAAGTGGTAATGACCTAATGAGCTGGTTGCCTGGTAGCTACATAGGCCAAGCCCCCGGGCTTTTCTGGCCTATACACAACCCATGCTTCCAGACCCGACCCAAACCAACACAGTTTGCCGTACCTATGAACAGATTGACTCGCAACGTGACCGTACTCGTACTGGATTCGAATTCTTCCGCATAAAATTGAACGTACCGTACGAAGCCGCTGGTCCTAACAACCTCGTCAAACCTGTTGTACAGCCGCATCTACGTGCTTGGCTCGTGCATGTACCATGGCCGCGGCCGGGTCATGCAAAGCTAGTACTTCGGCGCCGCTGCCGCCGGGAGCTAGCTGGCTCGTCGTTCTGGTCGATCAGACCTCCCGCCGGAGCTCGCGGGCCTGGTCCTACGCCGCCTGTCCTCCCATGCCGACCGTTCTGCCGCCACCGGCTCTACGCCGCACAATAGCCGCCGTTGTCGTCTTCAGCGCTTCCTCAAAGGCACCTTCCAAAGCCTCCCCATGGCAAGCTGTGTTAGAATTAATGGGCTTTAGGCCCATGTTCCAATTAATTCCTGGAAAATCTCGAAGGCCCATGTGGTTGGATGGCATGAGTGGAAGTTTAGTCCCACATTGCTAGTGGAGGTGGAGGGAGACCAACTTATAAGGAGTTGTGTTCCCCACCTCCTTGAAGCATGAGAATAATGGACAACAACGCGCGCTCGCTCGCCTCGCTACGCCCGCGCGCGCTCTGTGCGCTTATTTTTGCCACTCGGGACAGAGGTTTTGCACGAGTTGTTATCGGATTGTGGGGAACGTGGAGTCGTGAAGTCCCACGTCCTACCCGAGCGGCTATAGCCGTCGCTGCCTTCCGGCGATCCCATCCCGACGACTGTGTACACGGCCGTACGGGAGAGCAGGCCTCCGGAACCCCGCCTCTCGAGAACCTGTACCGGGTGAGGGGCGACAAGGTTTTTGGGGAGCGTCTCGGCGCGACTGCTCACGACCGATCTGCTCCTTCATCGACGACCGCACGGCTGCCTCGACTGCTTCCTCTTCGTCGGACGACTACTTCGACTACGAGAATTTCATCACCATGGCTTCTGACACCAACGCTGGATCATTCGCCACGGTTATCCTGACGTACGTGTTTCTTAACCTCCTGTACTTTTGCTTTGCTTTTGATGCAAATGAAATAGACATGCTAGCCTGCTATTTAGCTTTCAGTTACATGTCTAGTTCGCTTGAGTTAGTTTATTTACACATGGGTCATGATGCTTTTCTGTGTTAGATTAATTCAAAAATTGCTAATTACTTCAACAAGCTACACCTCCACCTCCGCTTCGACAAACGTGCAGCCCTGTGCCTTGGCTCCTCCGACAATTGGTTGCTGTTCTGGAAAGAGCGATATGATTCTCTGGTGGTGCGTGCCACTTGTTGACGAACCCTGTCTCTAGAGCCGTCATACCGCTGCCAAGGTACTGTAAACCTAACAGCGGCAACGACGACCGTTTCTTCATGTTTGACAAGTTTATCGTATCCTCGAGTGACCTTATCGTCACGGTCGAGGGTCACCTACAACTACACTCATCCAGTGAATAGTGATCGTATGCTGCCGACCTAGTATGTCCTCATGGTCGACGAGTCCGTAAGGCGGTCCGTTCGATTACCAAGATATATCATCTTCCACCATCGAAAAATTTACAGTGTCAACTGAAGAGGAGACCTTTTCGCACAGTTTAGCGATGCCAGTAGCACTCGCGAGACAATAATTTCTCCTGCCAATAAAGTGATTAAGAGCAGCGACACGGGGGATTATTATGCTACTCCGTTGTCCATCGTGAAGTGATACCTTGTCATTTTTCACATGGCAGGTTGTTGTTGGTCCGACCGTGGATTACTTATAGTTATGACATCTTTATTGGAGAGATTAGAAAAACATGTCATTCCATGGCGTTCAAGGTATTTGAAGCAGATTTTGATATATCTCAATGGTCAGAGGTGTCAAATATGGGTGATCAAGTACTATTTCTTAGTGAAAATTGCTCCAAGTCCGTTTCAGCATCTAGCCATGGCAACTATTTGCCAGGGAATCATATCGTGCACAACGACCATGAAAAACCATACTTCAGGCCGGCTGGTGGTGACATTATAAGTTGTGGTAGTACGACTTGGAAGACAACACATATCGTCCGATTCCGTCTAATGTATTGTGCATCAATGGTAAATTGAGAGCTGCATGGTTCTTTCCAACACAAGCGAAAGTAGGAGCAAGAACAATGGAATAATCTTGTAGTCAGGTGACAACACTTACCACATGGCCGACCCTGATGGACTGCACGAGACAAAAGGCGATTGAGGAGACTAGAACGCTGTAGGGGGTTGTGGGCCACAAAACTTTTATGGAATCTGTTTGTTAAGGTCGAGTTTATGAAATACTATATGAATAAAGCTCTATGATTCCCCTCAAGAAAAAACCACTAAACTGGTAAAATGAGTTATTTAAGTATTTGCTACGTGCGTACCAAGCTTAATATGTGCATGTTTATTTTCGCGAAGTGGGTCGATAATTCTATAAAAAATTATTACTCAAAGATGTTTCATGTCCTATGTTTAACGTAGTACGGCTTCTCGCACATCTATATAATCTCAGCGAAAACTGTTATGCACGGTCATTTCATCTGTTCTTATTCATAAATTACCAATTTTCTATTCATATCTTAGTTAATACTAGGGGTGTTCAATCCTGATTTGGATGGGTTGGCCAAACCAGTGGAACAAAACATGTAGTAATGCTTTTTTATAAGAGTTTGAACTTTTGCAAAAATGATAGTCATTTCATAGGTTGGGCTAAATATAATATAAAAGAACCAATTCATGGTGGTTCTGGCACATCACTGTTCCCCTTCCCACCTCCAACTATCCCTCCCATCTCCCCTCTAGCAAGCTCTATGTGGGCTTTCTATTGCGTTTTGTCGACCAATTCCCGCACACATGTAAAAGTCCCTCTTGTTACCCCTGACAACCCTAACATATTCTCCAATCCATCCATCTGCCCAATGGCTTACACGCGGCCTTGACTTCTCTTAATGTGATGGTTCCTTGTCCCATCTCCAATTGCCGCTCCTTCACCCACAGTCAACGATGTTGAGAAAGCGGAGGGATTGTTCCTCGCATTAGTAGCAACGTTGCATCCATCACTCGCTTGCTCATAGTTTTGTCGTGGAGGCAAAGCTAGAGAGAGGCTAAATTTGGAATGTTGTTAAAAGTTTGATTGGCTTGAGGCTGGGGGAGTCACTGATGAACACATAGGCGGACCAGGACCTTGGGCAGCAGGATGACTGAAAGTGCATCTAGGCCCCTAATTGTGTTTTGGTGATAGATGACGAACGATTAAGGGACTAACATTTGCAATGAGTCCACAATCAGGTTTTAGTCCCCATTGTGAAGTACAATCGTCATCGACTACCCCTAAAAAGTGAAGAAAAGAAGACGGTGTCTGTTCTATTAAAGATTTCTATAGATTTCATACTATATGAGGTTTTGATCTATTTCTTTTGAGTATAGGAACTCCGTACTATAAAGGGGGGGTGTGTCGACACGTTGGTGAGAAAGCTCAGTGCTCAATTGTGCAACAATCTTCTCATTTTGGAGACACAAATTTCTCACAAACACTTAGCCAAAACCTAGTTTCCCTTTAGTATTTGGAGTGTCTGGCCCCAGGCCGGAATGTCCAACTGTTTTGGTGCTAAGAGGTCTACTTTTGGGTAGGTGCCCGGAGTATCCGCCTTAGCCCGGAATGTTCGGGTGTCCAATACCCGGATGGACCACTCTCGGGTAGGTTATCAGAGTGTCTAGCCTAGCTCAGAATGTCCGTGTGTCCAATACCCGGATGGACCACTCTCGGGTAGGTGGCCGGAGTGTCCGGATGTGGTATGGGGTCTTGTGACCATTGGGATTTTGTATATCCGGAGTGTCCAGACCTTTTAGTCCGGAATATCCGGATGTGCTAAATCAAACTCCAACTGCTAGTTTTTGTGAGTGACCCCTTCTTCCCCATTCACCTCCAACTCTTTGCCCAAATCGTTTTCTGCACTCAAGAGAGCCATTTTTCCTCCTCCAAAGCTAAGAGCCCTTGATCTTGAGAGAGAGATCCAAAAGGAGTGAGGTTTTTCAAAGTGTTGAGCAATAGAGTATAGAGTTCATCTCCAAGCAAATCGACGCGCTTGTTACTTTTGGAGATTGGGGTCTCCTAGACGGCCAGGAGTCCTTGATAGCTCCCAATTCATGTGGTGAGCATCAAGAAGTTTGTGAAGGCCGAAATTCGCCTCCGCAAGGAAAGAATCACCAAGAAGAAGTAAAGGAGATGTAAGGGCGTCCTCAAGGGTGAAAGGCTTGAGAGAAAGCCGGCTCTTGATCAAGTGTGATCGAGCTTCCCAAACGGAGACGTAGGATCCCCCCAAGGATCCGAACTTGGGCAACAAATTCTTTATCTTCTTGTCCATCTACTTTTTGCATTTACTTCGCAAAGTATTTCTCATATTGCTTGTATTAAACTCATTAGGATATTTGCTCTCACATCATATCACTTGCTCCTCTTGCTAGTTAATAGAATCAAATTCCGCAAATTGCAAGAGTTGATTAGAATTGATTAAAATTGTCTAGTCGCCTATTCACCCCTCCCCTCTAGGCCGACATCTTGATCCTTTAATGATGGATTTGTGGTCGGCAGGTGGGGAAGCGAGGGCGGTACGGGAGGATGTAGCGGCAGAGACATCACCGTCGGCGAGTTAGGGTCAGGGTGGGGGGGGGGTCACGGTGGGGGGGGGGTCACATCGCTAGAGATGCTTGAACCCCTCGAGCTCAAAGGGGAGGCTGGCAGGGGTAGCAGACCGATAGTAGAAGTGGTACATGAGGGCATCAGCCGCCTCGCATGCAAGGGAGACGGTCGGTGGGGCCGATGCGGAGAGCGGGTCAACAAGGAGGAGTCGACAGAGCAGGTGGGGGTTGCGGCAAGATGTTGTGGTTAGGAGGTGGGGGAGGTGAAGGTGGATCCTGCTGTGGTAGCCGTCGGAGATGGAGTAGGAGGGCGGGGGTGGTAGCAACAATGGTGGACATGATGACGAAGGCGAGTGGTTAGTGTACTAGTAGGAGGTGGAGGCCTATCCGACAGTAGCTATCGTAGATAGGGGAGAAGGGCAGCAGCGACAGAGGAGGAGGAGGAGGAGCTCAAGGCAATGTGCAACACTAGGTCAGGTGCAGATGATGAGGTATTAGGTTGAGAGGGAGCGAGAAAAGGTGAGGAATTCGGGTGGTTGGGTGAAGATCTGATGCTTCAAAAAGAAAAGAGACTGAGACGACTTCTAATTTCATGCAACTTTGCAATAGACTCCCTTAGCGAACAAATGTAACTGCAGTTGCTCATGAGTTGACCAATGAACATCTACTATATGCTAAAAGTAAAATACAATAGAAAAAATAGAGACATTAGAAATTCCTATAAAAAAGCAAAACATCCGATTGTTAATTTGGTTGATCCTTTTATTATTAGTGGATCACAGCCGATAGATCTTCATAACTGCACCTAAACACATCACAGCCGATAGATTTTCATAATTGCACCTAAACAGATCATAGCTGATAGATCTTCTTTACTGTATCTAAACAGATCACAGCTGATATCTCTTCATAACTATACTTCAACAAATCATAATTGATAGATCATCGTAACTATCTCTAAGCAGATCACATCTGATAGATCATCATGATTGTATCTAAATAGACGGCTCAGTACAATGACTAGCGGGTCGGCTCGTGATTTAAACTTTTATTTCTCATACTGATCTAATATCACGCATATAAATAAAAAATAAAAATAATTAAAACCTCTCCCATGCATTTGCGTGGGACATTGTTCTATTTTTCCATAAACATCAAATTTTCTGCTAGTGCACCATGAATCAAATGCAGAACTACTTTTTTATCATGTCTGCGTGTGGCCCTTGCTGTCGTGCTAGAGCAGAGGAGTTTGGAGCAGGGATATGAACTCCGCTGTTTCCGTGGTGGCGTCCGCTCACGGTGCCCGGCCGGGATTGGGATGTTCAGTTGAGATACAAACCAACTCGATTTTGCCTAACAGATAAAACAGATCAGATCGTCAAGAGTCCAAAGCTGCTCTGGGAGCGCATCTCCTTGATGCATCATGGGCGCCAGGCCGAGCAAAGCTTCACCAGCGGCGGCACCGCAAGTTGGCTCGTCACTCTGGTCAGACCTCCCGCCGGAGCTCGCCGGCCTCGTCCTACGCCGCCAATCCTCCCATGCCGACAGCACCCGTTTCAGCTCCGTCTGCCGGTACTGGCGCTACGCCGCTCAACAGCCGCCGTCGCCGCCTCCGGCGCTCCCATGGCTCTACCTTTACGAGCACAAAACTTTTCAAAGCCTCGCTGATGGCAAAGTGCACCGCCTCTACTTCAACAGAACTACCCTAGGCCAAGGCTCGTCCGACAATTGGATGCTCTTCTTGAGAGTGGGGTGCAAGCGCTGTCACTTCTTGCAGAACCCTCTCTCGGGAGCCATCATTTCTGGCCTACATTTACGTCTGGAAGTTCATTGTACGCTCGAATGACCTTATCATCGCGACGATCATCAATAACTCCGTTCTTCTGGTAATCGCATGCTGCCGGCCAGGTGCGTCCTCGTGGTCGACAAATCTGCCCGGTGGTGAATTCTGTTACCAAAACATCGCCTTCTACCAAGGAAGGATTTACGCTATCAATAAGAGAGACGATTTTTAGTTCCATGGAACCGTGGCTCCAGCCTGTTTTGACCGTTGGATGGAAAATGATTAGCATAGGAACAGAAGCTCACTTAGCATGGGGTTAGAGTAATTAACTGAGATCTGAACAGTGTGCAGTGCAGGCCCTGACAGGTTATTTTTAGGCTGCGCGGCAAACGAGGTACACAGTAACCAAGTCCAATACCGTTCGGTACATTACTGAAATAATTATTAAACGAGACGGAAAGGCTTTTAAACCTCATAAAAATTCTATGTATTCTTCAAGTTTACTAACGGTCAATAAAATATAACCATCCATTTAAATTGAGCACGTAGGACATGTAACTCGAAAGTTACAGCGAGTCAATTACAGAAGCCCGCCACCTGACAATTTCTTGGAAGCATATGTTGTTCCCATTCCTCGTTATGATATCACACCAGTTAGAGGTCTACGCAAACTCCAAATTGAACAAATTAATTATCCAACCAGACTTGGTTAGTTTTCACATGTCATCAATCATTTTACCATGTAATTACCTTGTTTACTCATTTTACCATGCATCGGAAGCCGAGATAAGTAGGAATTTTTTAACTTCCCCCCGACCTGTCTGTTAGCTCGGCTCGGATCACAATACTACATCAGATGGTAGAGGCGAATGGAGCTACAGCTCCATGATTCCGAAGAACATTATCCTATCAACATGAGATCTTCTCGCACATGAGGTTAGCAAGAACAGTAGCACCGGGGAGCCAATGATTTCTTCTGCCAAGCAAGTGATCGAGGGCGCTGACACCGGGTACTACTATGGTATTTCTAGAAGCATCTTGGAGCGATACCTTGTAATTTCTACTGGCAAGTTGTTGTTGGTCCGGTGGAGGATTAACTTGGGACACTGGGCATAGATTGGAGAAACATGTTGTTAGATGGTGTTTCAGGTATTTGAAGCAGATTTGGATATATCTCGATGGTCAGAGGTGGCAAGTATGGGTGATCAAGTACTATTTGTTAGTAAAAATTGCTCCAAAGCCGTTTCTGCATCAAGCCATGGCGGCTATTTGCGAGGAGATCGTATATATTTTGTAGACTATAACCCTGAAAAAGGTTTCCTTAAGCCAACTGGTATGTATATCATCCGATTCCGTCTAATGTATTGATCAGTGAAGGACCGGAGCTTCTTGGAGAACCCTCTCCGGAGCCATCATGCCACCGCCAGGCAAATGCCACCATAACATCGGCGTCGACGAGCATTTTTTCACACTTCATGTCCAAAAGTTCATCGTATGCTCGAGTAACCTTGTTGTCGCGATGAACAGAAGTCATTCACTGATTGCATGCTGCCGGCCGGATATGTCCTCATGATCACATGTCCTAACGGCGGTCAATACTATTGCCAAGACATCACCTTCCACCATGCATGGAAATATTTAGGCTATCAATAGCCGCGGAGAGCTCTTCGCACACGAGGTTAGCGAGGATAGTAGCACTGGGGAACGAATGGTTTCTTCTGCCAAGCAAGTGATTCGGAGCGGTGTCACGGAGTTCTATTACGTGGCAAAGCGATTCCTTGTGCTTTCACGTTGTAAGTTGCTGATGGTCCGATGCGACATTACCCGTGGTTATGATATCTTGAGGCACTCTCCAGAGGTTAGAGAAAAATGTCAACCTGCAATGGCACTCCAGGTATTTGAAGAGGATTTGGAGATGTTCTCGGTGGTCAGAGGTAGCAAGCCTGGGTGATCAAGTATTATTTGTTAGTGAAAATTGCTCCAAAGCCATCCCTATATCTAGCCATGACGACTATTTGTGTAGGAATCGTATGTATTTCACGGACCATGGTCATGAAACATCTCGCTTTGGTCCAAGCGGCTGTGATGCTGCAAGCTGTGGTATTTACGGCTTGAGGGATAACACATATCATCCGATTGTCTTTAATATACTAGTTAGTGATAAATCGGTAAAAGCATGGCTCTTTCCATAGAAGTGAAAGTAGGAATATTTATGCATATACGTATGCCAAAATCTCTTGTCCATAAAGATATATGCATGTGAATTATTTTTGGAATTTTCTTTGTATTTTGTAGATTAAGATGAATAATATTTCTCAGTAGAAAATGCTCCAAGGCCATCCCCGGATCTAGCTATGATGATTATTTGTGTGCGAAACATATATATTTCACAGACCATGGTCGTGAAATATGTCGCTTTGGGCCAAAGAGGTTGTGATGCTACAAGCTGTGTTATGTACGACTTGAGGGATAATACGTATCATTCGATTATGTCTAATATACTGCGTATCAGCGATAAATCGGCGAAAATATGGTTCTTTCCACACAAGTGAAAGTACCCAATTCTCGTCCATGCTTGGGGTTGGCTAGATTTTGTTTCTTGTTAGGACAGTCGTTTTCTTTATCGGATTTACTAATTCTCATGTAACTATGAAATTTCACTAAATCTCACTTGTCGATTTTCTCAACATTAAGATATATATTGATGTGGAGATTCGTACGCTTCTTCATCTTCTACGGATTCAACCTAGTCCACGGAATCGTACATACCACGGGCGCGACGCTTCTTTTTGAAAATGAAGGTGTTACCTTTGACCACTGCAGGCATGAGACAGGCATGAGGCATCCAAGATCCAAGATTTCAGGAACTATTCTCTGGATTATCTCCATTACTCTACGGATAAGAAGTTGGAAAATTGGCAAGACATGAGCGCTAGAAATCGAGGAGGAAGACGGACCCTTCCATTCTCGTTTCTCGTTCTATCCTTCTCGTTTCTTCTTCTTGTTCGCAATACTGCCTCTGCTGCTACCAATGTTACAACCTCGGGAGATAGTCCTAAAATGCCAGGTATTTGTTTTTGTTTCTCCGTATCCTCATTGATTCATTCCAACCTCGGGTTATTGTTCGTGCGTAGGTCATTTCTGAAATATTAGAACTACAACAGGTGGTTACCTTCTGCAAGATTTTTTGTGTGCTTGGATGGTCTGAAATCTGCAAAAACGAAAAGTACAAATAGTAAACTAACTATGTTTGTGATTTAACAACGGATTAATGAAGATATAAAAACTGGCAGGAATTTTTTTTTCCAACATGAGCAACACAATAACAGGAAAGAACAAGCATAACCCAAAAAAATTATTCCATTGCCGGGAATTGAACCCGACCTGGGTCGTCTAGGTGAAAGCCAGATTTTTTAGATGAAAAAAAATAGCTGGCTAACCGGACTAGACGACAATGGATTTGTGATGCTAAAACCTGCAAAACTGTTTCATAGATTAGTCTGGCAATTTGCAGGCGAGCGATGGAGCGATGATGCATCAAACGCGATGCAGCAGCTACTCACCGGAGGGCGTTCGATGAGGGGAGCCGGCGGTGGCGGTGGCGGCCGAGGCCGGCCCTTGGGACGGAACACGTCGAGGAACGCCACCGCGCACAGGAACAAGGCGCATCACGGTCACAGGAAGCACAAGGGGTTTGCCTGTGCTCTCGCCACGGCTCCTCTGTGGGCAACGCTGCCCCAGCAACCCCTGCTCGGGATCGCACTCCTGGTCTTCATCTAGCACTGCCTTTTTCGTTTTCCTTTTTTCAGTTTTCATAGACTCGATCTGTACTGTATCTATGTGTGCAAACTAACCCTGAGTTCTGACGTTTCAATCAAACACAACTGCTAGTGGTCATGTTCAGTTCAATTGCAACTTGCAAGTACTCCCTCCAGTTCTGTAAAACTTGCCGTCTTGGATATAGGTTTAGTTAAACTGTTGAAACTTTGGTCACTGATATGTTTCTAAATATTTAGATTGGATACTTCTAAATCATATGTGTCAATCTGTCTCGAATGATACATTCATATTATAACAATTTTTTTGGGTTTTATAAATATAATACAATAAAAATTAGTATTCAAAGCTTTGTTTTGGGACCATGTCAGATGTCAAAAACAAGTTCCAGAGAAATAGAGGGAGTATATATAGATGACAAGCACCTCACATATCAGTACAGTTTGTTAGTCGCTGAATTCTCACTCTTGGTAGTAGCAGAACTCTCACACTCATCGAGAGAGGATGACACTAGGAGTTGGGACAATTTTCTGTTTTATTTCTCAATGCCATGCCAACCTGAGGGGTTGGGGATACATATTTATAGGCTGCTAGCCAGCCAAGCATATGCCAAGATGCTAGTCTAAGATGCTAGTCTAAGATGCTAAAGTGCTGTCCTATGCTAGGCTAAGATGCTTAGTCTAAGATGCTTAAAGTGCTGTCCTCTAAGATGCTAAAGTGCTGTCCTACAACCAGCCCCACAAAGACCACATGAGGCTTATCCATCATTCTCCCCCTAAGTCTTGTGCGTCGTCTTGTGGGAAAGTTGAACCATCCCGGTCCTGGAGCAGAGCTCAAGGAACCTGATCCTCCCAAGGGGCTTGGTAAGCAGGTCCGCAAGCTGGTCCTTGGTGTTGATGTAGCTCGCCTTGATGCTCCCTTCCTCCAAGCAGCCTCGGATGAAGTGGTACCTCACCCGGATATGCTTACTCCGTTCATGGAAAACGGGGTTCTTTGCCAGGGCCAGAGCGGACTTGCTGTCCACTCTGAGCTCCACCGCTCTAGTGTCGCTGCCGAAGAGATCACCAAGCAGACGAGCGAGCCAGAGCACCTGAGTCGATGGCAGTGGA
Organism: Stipa capillata; assembly: GCA_019208055.1. Classification (NCBI taxonomy): domain Eukaryota; kingdom Viridiplantae; phylum Streptophyta; class Magnoliopsida; order Poales; family Poaceae; genus Stipa; species Stipa capillata. The sequence goes on from JAGXJF010005432.1 coordinate 47,056, forward strand.
GGCTGCGATGTACTCGGCCTCGCAGCTGGACAGGGCCACCACCTGCTGCTTGACTGACTGCCAGCTAACGAGGCACTTGCCGAGGAAGAAGAGGATCCCGCTCGTGCTCTTGCTGGTGTCAATGTCGCCGGCGTGGTCGCTGTCGCTGTACCCGACGAAGTGTGCCGCCCCAGGGCACCTAGGGTAGTAGAGACCGTGGTCGAGAGTCCCCGCAACGTAGCGGATGATCCTCTTCACAGCCTGCTGGTGTTCCGTCGTCGGTCGCTGCATGAACCGACTAACGTAGCCGACGGAGAATGCCAAGTCCGGCCGTGTGTGAGCGAGGTAGCGAAGGCTCCCCACAAGACGCCGGTACTGCGTAGCGTCCACCTCCTCCGCCGTGCCGTCGCGGCTCAGCTTCAGCCTCTCCTCCATCGGAGTGAGAGCTGGATTGCAGTCGGTGAGCCCAGCTAGCTCAACGACGCGCTTGGCGTAGGCGGTCTGTCGGAGCGTGATCCCGGAGTCATCCTGGTGCACCTCGATTCCCAGATAGAAGGAGAGAGGCCCCAGGTCACTCATCTGGAAGGTGGCCTTCATTTCTTCCTTGAATGCCGCCACCTCCGCATCCTTGGTGCCGGTGATCACCAAGTCATCGACGTAGACACCTACCAGCAGAGCAGTTCCTCCACTGCCCCGTCGGTAGATGGCCGCCTCGTGCGGGCTTTGCTCGAAGCCCATCCCCTTTAGCGTGGAATCCAACTTGGCATTCCACGCCCTCGGTGCCTGCCGCAAGCCATAGAGGGCCTTGCGCAGGCGGAGCACCTTGCCCTCCTTGCCGGGGATCGCAAATCCCGGCGGCTGGTGCACGTAGACCTCCTCCTTCAAATCGCCGTTAAGGAACGCCGACTTGACATCCATGTGATGAACACGCCAGCCCTCCTGGGCAGCTAGCGCAAGGAGGAGTCGCACGGACTCCATCCGTGCCACGGGAGCGAAGGCGTCGTCGAAGTCGACCCCCTCCTGCTGCACGAAACCTCGTGCCACCAAGCGAGCCTTGTGCTTGACGATGGCGCCGGCTTCATCCCTCTTCAGCTTGTACACCCACTTAAGGGTGATCGCGCGGTGACCACGAGGAAGGTCAGCAAGCTCCCAGGTGCGGTTCTTCTCAACCGCATCCATCTCCAACTGCATCGCGGCGCGCCATGCCGCGTGTTTCTCGGCCTCTGCAAACGACCGAGGCTCGCCGTCGTCACACCCAAGGTGCAACTGCGCCTCCAGGTCGTGGGGCACCGGTTTCCGGCACCGGCTGGTTGCCGAGAAGGTTCTCCATCGTACGGTACCGCAACGGCTCGCCGTCGTGGTACGCGTCGATGCGCTCCTCGTCGTGAGAGAGCGGAGTGGCGAGCTCAACCGGGCTGTGCTCGACACGAGCTGGTGGTGGAGTAGACGTGCCCGGAGAGGTGCCTGTCGGTGCTGGAGTGCGTGGCGTTGCCGGCTGTGGTGGAGCCGGCGAAGAACTCATCACAGCCGAGGTCCTGGCTGGAGAGCGTGGTGCTGTCGGAGTAGCAGGCGCCGGGGACGGTGGAGGCTCGGGGACTGGGGTAGACGCCCTCGTCGGAGAAGAGCTGCCTACTCCCCTAGCTCCCTTGAAGTGGACGTACTCGACAGTGAAGTCGTCGTACGTCGGAGCCGAGCCGTCGTCCACCGCCTTGTCCCACGCCCATCCTCGCCCTTCGTTGAACACAACGTCGCGCGCCGTGCGCACACGCTGTGTCTTCGGGTCGAGGATGCGGTAGGCCTTCGAGCCCTCCGCGTAGCCGATGAACACTCCCGGAGTGCTCCTGTCGTCGAGCTTGCTGATGTGGCCAAGCTCCTTGGCGAACGCGAGGCAGCCGAAGACCCGCAAGTGGGAGACCGCCGGCTTGCGCCCATGCCAAGCTTCGTACGGCGTCTTGCCGTCGAGTGCCTTGGTAGGCGAGCGGTTGAGGATGTAGACGGCCGACACCACAGCCTCTCCCCAGAAGACAGCCGGCATCCCCCTCTGCTTGAGAAGGGCCCGAGCCATCCCCACAACCGTCTGGTTGCGCCGCTCGACGACGCCGTTCTGCTGCGGGCTATACGGCGCGGAGTAGTGGCGCTGAATGCCCTGATCAGCGCAGTACGACGCGAATTCAGCCGCCGTTGTCGGTGCGCAGCACGCGCAGCTTGCGGCCGCACTCCGCCTCCGCAGCAGCCTGCGCGCGCCTGATGGCGTCCGCAGCCTCTCCCTTGCTGCCGAGGACCATCACCCACATGTAGCGGGAGAGGTCGTCGACGAGCAGCAGGAAGTAGCGTCGTCCTCCCGGTGTGGCCGGTGTCACCGGGCCACACAAGTCCCCGTGCACAAGCTCGAGCCTCTCCTTGGCTCGAAAGCTCGCCCGCTGGGGAAAGGGGAGTCGCCTCTGCTTCGTCAACACGCAGACGTCGCAGAGCTGCTCCACGTGGTCGAGGCACGGCAGGCCTCGCACCATCTCCGTGGCACTAAGCCGCTTCAGGGCCTCGAAGTGAAGGTGCCCAAAGCGCTCGTGCCACTGCCACGCCTCGTCGTCCCGACGAGCAGCGAGACAGAGGGGTTGTGCCACCTGCACGTTGAGGACGTAGAGTCGATTTGCGCTTCGGGTTACCTTGGCAAGAAGGCGACGACGGCGATCCCAAATCCTCATGACTCCATCCTCAATTACCACGCGCGAACCGTGCTCATCCAGCCGTCCCAAGCTGATGATAGAGTTCCTCAACGCGGGGATGTAGTAGACTTCGGTGAGCAGTCTGTGCTCACCAGACACGGCGGTGAAGATGACGGAGCCGACGCCCTTGATCTCCACGCCAGAGGCATCTCCAAACTTGACGGAGCCTCGGACGCTAGGGTCAAGCTTGGTGAAGAACTCCCGTCGACCGGTCATGTGATGGGTGGCGCCGGTGTCGAGGCACCACCCGTCGGTCTTGTCGTTGTCGGAGCCGTCGCCGAGGAGGGCGTGTGCTTTTGTCTCGTCAAGGTGGAGGAGAGCCGCTGCGGCCGGTGCCGCTGGAGGTAGCTCGATGCTTGCATGTGCCATGAACAGAGCCGGCTCCTCCTCCTCCGCCTGTGCGACGTGGGCCTGGCCGCGTCGTGGCTGTCGACAGTCCTTGGCCCAATGGCCAAGCTGGCCGCAGTTGTGGCAGGTGTCGTCTCGTGCCGGCTTATGCTTGCCGGCGGCGTCGCCCTGGGCCCCTCCGCGGGCATCACCCTCGGCACGTCCTCGCGCCCCGGCCTGGGCGTCTCTGCGCGCCTTGCGCGGCTTGCCACGCTTGCGGCCGCTTGTCGCGGAAGAAGGCTCCCCCTTTTTCCGATCACCTTGGCGGGCATCCCACTGCTCCCGAGTGAGAAGGAGCTTCCCGCCAGTGGTGATGGGCCCCGAGAGAGGCTGTGGCTCATCGCTGTCGACGACCTTGAGGCGACCTATCGCCTCCTCGATCGACATCGTGGAGAGATCCAGCAGAGACTCGATCGAGCGAGCCATCTGCTTGTACTTCTCGGGGACACAGCGGAAGAGCTTTTCGACAGCTCTCTCCTCGCCGTAGGTGTCATCGCCGAACTGCACCATCTTCTGCAACAGAGTGTTGAGACGGAGAGTAAAGTCATCAACGTCCTCACCTGGCTTGAAGGCCAGGTTCTCCCACTCCTTGCGAAGTGCCTGCAGTGTGGACTTGCGGGCGCGGTCGCTGCCGATGCGTGCCGCAGCGATGGCGTCCCAAGCCTCCTTGGCAGTCCGCTTGTTGGTAAGCGAGAACTGCATCTCGGACGGGACTGCAGCGATGAGAGCATCCAGCGCCCGTCGATCCTGGTCGTAGTCGACGTCGCCGTACCGGACTGCCTCCCACATGTGCCGCACCTGGAGCTTTACCCTCATCACCGTAGCCCACTCGACGTAGTTGGTCTTGGTGAGGGTAGGCCACCCACCGCCGGGGCCGACGTCCCTGACAACGGCCTGGAAACCGTGGTAACCATGGTACCGATCCGGGGAGAGAGAGCCACGCTGCCTGTGAAGGTCGCGCTCTCCATCCACCCGTCCGCCGTGCGCGCCTCCTCCATGAGCGCCGCCAGCGCGTCCGCGCCTGTCCGGGCTGCCGCCACGCTCGTGGGCGTGCGCGGCTGCCCACTGCGCCGCCTGCGCTCGCGCTGCCTCCCTCTCTAGCAGCTCGAGGTCCGCGTCGGCGATGTCATCAGCCGAAATGGAGCTGCCGGTGCTGCTGCGCAGAGCCTCGACCTCCGCTGCCGCCGCACGCGCTGCATCTGCCGCCGCCGCTGCTTCCGCCTCCGCTCTGGCTGCTGCCAGCTCCGCCGCTGCCAGCCTCGACGCCCTTGCCGCCGCCGCAGCGGTCTCTGCCGCCGCTCGCTCGCGTTCTTCTGCCGCGGCAAGTTCGGCCTCCTGCCGACGCCGCGTGCTCGAGGCGACCGAGCGCTGAGACTGCCCTGCGGACATGACACGCTACCGGGTGGCTGCTGCGTGGGGAGAGGGCTGCTTCAGACGAGCTGCTGCTCGTCTGCGCGGGGGGAGGAGTGAGCAGGAGCAGCCGGAGCTGCTGCTCGCAACTGGGGCTGTTGTGTGGTTGGGAGAGGGGATGAGCAGGAGATGCTTAGGCTACAGGATAGTACGGCTCTGATACCAGTTGTTAGTCGCTGAATTCTCACTCTTGGTAGTAGCAGAACTCTCACACTCATCGAGAGAGGATGACACTAGGAGTTGGGACAATTTTCTGTTTTATTTCTCAATGCCATGCCAACCTGAGGGGTTGGGGATACATATTTATAGGCTGCTAGCCAGCCAAGCATATGCCAAGATGCTAGTCTAAAATGCTAGTCTAAGATGCTAAAGTGCTGTCCTATGCTAGGCTAAGATGCTTAGTCTAAGATGCTTAAAGTGCTGTCCTCTAAGATGCTAAAGTGCTGTCCTACAACCAGCCCCACAAAGACCACATGAGGCTTATCCATCACAGTTGACATCTGAACCATAAATTTCACAGGAATTGCAAGTGTTCTATGCAAAAACAAACATACAAACCAAGCCCAGAAAGATAATACATTCTAATCTGAAAAACAGAAGTACTACCAACCTACTACCCATCACTGAAACTTTCTGACCAGCTCGAGCTTACGAGCCTGGAAGAACTTGCAACGGCCTTTTCCACTCGATTCCATCTCCTCGGACTTCCTTTTGAACCCCGTGAAGCCTAAACTCGACAGTTTGACCTGTCGCTTGGCGCTTCCGCTGCTAGCTGCATCTTCATCAAGTTCGTCAGACTCCCTACAAGTGATCCCATAATGCACAAATCATAGTGGTGGTCACGGTCACATTTTGCTGATACAAAAGCAGAACAACACCAGGGTTCAAATCAAAACTCACCAGGTGACTTCAACTCCATCCTTGAAGTATGATGTGCAAGTTCCCCAGCTAAAACGCACCAAAGTTGGGAAACCAAACACTGGATGCTTATGATCTTTTAACCATTGTATAGTATTAGGATCTGCTCCATTAATTAGGATGGCCTTTAACAAAACAGTCATATGATTAAAACATTGATAAATCATTTATGAAGAGAAATTGGTTACCTCCCGGATAACCTGATCCAGTATTCATGTGCATATTCTGAGCAGTTTCATCAAATACCCAGTTTCGCAAGGCTCTATCCCTAGTGACCTGCAATTGCAGATCAAGAGTTGGCAGCTGGTAGAATATGTTTCAAACTTGTTGAAACTTATATAAAGATATGAAGCTCTTCATATGTTTGGGTGCATGAAAGTAGTCACAAGTGAAAAGAAAATTAAGACGAATTACCTTTGCAACTATACTTGCTCCACTAACAACCGGGTAAAGACTATCAGCTTTTTTAGCAACCACAAATTTGATGCCTGGAAACTTTTCAGTAAGTTTGACCCTGTACTTTTCAGGATCTCCAACTGTGTCGATATAGACCTTTGCAAGGAGGTATAAATTGTTCAAACAAGGTCACGAACATTTCTAGTTAGAAAGGTTAACTGCATACATGAATCTTTTTTCAAGACTTACCTCTGTCAGTAGAACTCCCATGTCAAGAGCTTTTCTAACAAGGCCCATTGCAGAGTTATGAGATATTTCATTCAGATTAACTTTTGTCCTGAAACCAAAGGAACTATTAACGAAGGGAACAAGGTTGAATTTGAAGTTTACTAGGCACAAAAGCCAGACATACCTTTTTAACATTTTGGCAGATAACTCCTTAGGGCATATGACATCCACCTCCCACCCAATGGAGCAATTCATCTTCAGACTTTCAAACAGCTCCTCCCTTTGTTCCTCCTTCAAGGTCTTCGAATCTGTTCAAGAAGAAAAGAACAATAAGGTAAGCAAGTTCTGTTATGAAATTAGCCTCTTCAACGGCAACCACCGTCGTCCAATCTCCAACACGTTAACATGTTGCTAATACTGGGGTCATGCAGCGTGAGACGAACGAAGTAAACATGCGAGAAAAACAGACACCGGTGTTTGTTGACGAGGTTTAGCCGAAGCCTACATCCTGAGGCCCATCTATGGGCACTCCGCCCCATCCATTAAAGGATCACCATTCTCGCTGGCTTCCCCGAGGCCAGCCGGTCTGACCGCCTCCTCCATACTGGTTTGGATTGGCTCGAGTCTCTCTCCCAGGTTACATACAGGGGTGCCTCATTACTATAGAAGCCTGGGTTACAACATGTTCGACTCAAACACTACCTAACAATATCCGTTAGTTACACCATAGTTTCAATTGTAACCTACTTGTACATATATTCGACACAATTTCAACAAGTTCACTGGCGATGGAACTGCTGCAAATTGTGGGTGATTGCCCTACTTATTAATTACTGTTTTATTTTTTACACTTCCTCTTCTCTAGTAACCATGGAAAGCCACGTTACCATCCTGCTCTAGGACTTGAAAACTCTGAAAACAAAAACTATCAAAAGACATTTAAGATTTGGGTTCGTAGCCTAGGGTTTTTTTATAACAAGAAGGTCTTTTTTCCTTGTCCTCCATAAACTTAGGAGTTCCTGCGCAATGTACCAGTTTTTTTTAATACACTTGTTTCTTTCTTCTGAAATAGCACCAAAATCTACATTAACTGATAAGTCAATAAGCCAAATTAAAGTTATCCTTGAAAATTTTGTGGCAAGAAAAAGTTAGCCTTGAAAAGATGTTTTCCAAGTTACTCCTTTTCCCTCTCAGTACAGAATGCAGAGAATTATAGTAGTTCGTTCTTTCGGACTAAAATTATATATGTATGTCTCTCAGTCTCTCAAACTTACACCACTTCACGAGTTAAGCAAAATGTGCATCGCAACTAGCAGCATGATAAAGTAAAGTACTAAATTTAGTTATACAGTACAAGAAAAAGGCATGAGTAGAGACCTGCAAAACTGAGGGTGGCAAGAGTATCATGGTAGGAACGCGCACAGTACATGCAGCCATACACCATTGGACCTGCGGCAGCAATAAAACGAAGAAATTATGATACTTTCTAGCAAGATTCCATCTAATATTCCTGCCCAATACATGCAAATCCGAGTTCTGCTCAGGACATTTAGGATGGGGAAACCAACTAAAATTCCAAGCAAGATTCCATCTTTCCGCCAAAACGAGGTATTACCACTCTAATTCAATACAACTTACTGCAGATTTGTAGAACTCAAAAACAAGAAACGAAGAAGAGGAACACATCAAGAAGAGAAGAAGGGTAAACTTGGAGATGTAGGATTCCATGCACCAAACTGAGAGCTAAAATCAACAGCGAATAAAGAAAGGGGTGGTTACCAAGAACAGGGCCGCGGCCAGCCTCGTCGATGCCCATGAGGCAGGGCTCCTTGGTGGCCCACTCCGGCGCCGTCGCCGCCGCGACCGCCGCCGCCATCTCAGCTGCGCGAGTAGACCTCGAGTGGGTGGAAAATGGAACGCTGATGCCGCGAAAACGGGGAGCCTCCAGGGTTAAGTATGCAAGAAGTCCAGTTATCTGGGCCCAATTACTTTTTTGCCCGGCCCAATTACTGACACGGGGCGGATTCCACTATTTTGCAATATCGACGCAGAGTCACAAAACGGTCATGCCCCGATAAACGACGAGGTTTAAGCTGTTAACAAGCAGGTTTGCCGCCTAACGCTAACAACGAAGCACTAGGAGTTTCAGCTACCTCACAACATGCAACCACCAAAGTGAGGGCTGTACAGACAGCATGTCTGAGCACCAACTAAGTTTTCCTCCGCGATCATCAAGTTGTGGTATGACCAATTAGACCTTCATCTTTGTATCTTCGCGCTCCCCGAGGTGCATCAGCAGCCGTCTAGAAGTTGACAGTTGGCCTCTCCTTCTTTATGATGTCTGAGAGTTTTTGTCCGAAGTATGTCAGCGCCGGCCAGCAGCATCTCCTTGTCCAAACCCACTTGTAGACTTGTCCATTAAGAAAGGAGCATGCGTAACATACTAATTCAGCCATCGAACGAATCAATTTATCCTCAAAGCAGGCTTTACTCTTGGTTTTCCAAATAGCACAATTTGAACATTACAACTAGCAGGTACGATATTAGCAATCCGCCAAAAAAATTAAGTGAAACACCCAGGTCTACTGTTAGCTCCAATAAATAAACTAACAATCCCCAAAACATATTTGGCAACTACACATCAAAATAATAAATAGGGGACTGTTTAATGTTGTGAGCAAAAGCGACAGGTAAGTATCCCCTCCCAATTTCTCTTAGACATGCTATTTTTAGTAGCGATGGCATTGTGCAAAATAAGCCATAGACAGATGTTAATTTTGAGTGGTATCTTAGCTTTTCATAAATCTAAAGTTACAGATAATTTATAAAATATATAATTTCTTAATTAACCATTAGATTAAGAATCAACGTCCAAAATCGTTGACTTACAAATAATAATTTCTCAGTCGATCTAGAAATAGCCGTACCCATTTTTATTTGATAGTACTTGTGCGTGCAGCTCGTATATATTTCTGAAAAGGTGCATTCTTGATACGCTCGCTAGTTAGATTTGATGGAATAATCAAAACTTGTTTGAGTCCTAGTTGGATTAGGAGAGGGATTAAGAATAGGATTAGGACTCCTAGTTCTAGTTAGTTTGTATGAGGTTTTGCACCTATATAAAGGGGGCGGGTTGTAAGGGTCAAACACAATGAAAGCGAGATTTGTGAGAAGAAATCAAGAGAAACAAGAGCACGTGAGGTGCCTTGGGCAAAGTATTCGTGATTATGTGTTTTGCGATTTGTTTCATTTGATCGATCATTGGGCTAAAAACCCAACAAATTGGTATCAGAGCAAGGAAGATTGAAGGTGCGCTTGCCCCGGGGAGAGGTGGCCCCTGTTGTGCCTCGGGGCAGGCCATCGTCGTTGAACAGAGAAGCAGCAGGCTATGTTGGTTGAGCAGCAACGTGGGCTTGCAGAGGCTGAACGTGGGTGTTGACGACCAAATTGGGCAGTACCCCCGGATGGGCCGAGTGCGTCGGGCAAGATCTGCAATGCTACCGAATCGTGGCCCAGGCCGAGTGGTGCGGCGTCCCCGAATCCCGAGTACCCGTTTCCGAGTACCCGCGGTCCCGAGTTCTGGCGCCCCCGAGCACTCGTCCCCGAGCACTCGTGCCCCCGAGTACTCATGTCCCCGAGCACTCGTTTCCGAGCATTAACGAGATCCGAGTGCCGGACCCCGAGTACTCATGTCCCCGAGCACTCGTTTCCGAGCATTAACGAGATCCGAGTGCCGGACCCCGAGCACTATGTCCCCGAGTACTCGTCCCCGAGCACTCGTGTTACCGAGTACTCGTGTTCCCGAGCGCTCGTTTCTTAAGTTCTCGTGCGCCCGAGTACTCACCTTCCCGAATGGGTCCAAGCCAGGCTCCGAACGATGCATCCGAGTCCCAGCCACGTCAGGTCGGTTGCCAAGCCGTAACGTTCCCGTACTTTCCTACAGGTGGGCCGAGGCATTGGATTTCAAGACGAAGACTTTCTGCGCTGGAGGCCTTGACTTGGGGCTCAAGGAACAATAGTTGATCGTGGCATTTAAAGGAAAGTCTGAGATTTGGAAGGACTCCCGGATAATATGGAAGGATATCCCGTATACAAGGCGGAGTCCGGATCGCGGCGGTTAAATCGATCAGATTAGGAAGTTATCTCAAGATTGTATGGAAATATATCTTTGTACGAGATAGAGTCCTATTGTAGCTCAAAGACCGGGCATACCCTATAAATATGAAGGGTATATGGCCGATTGAGGTGGAACTCTCCCAATCGACGCAATCAATACATTATCTTTTCATCTACTATTTTTCTCACCCTTGTTTTTCTGCTTCTCGTCTTCGTTGTTCTGCGTGTTACACGGCAACGAAACTCGAGGCCCTAGGGGCGATCAGGTCGACCTAGGGCAGCCCATAGCCGCCGCACTCCCTGACGGGTTCCCTCCCTGGGGTGCGGGGTTTCGGGTTCTCAAAAGCACCCGCCGGCGTGTCTTGCGTATCGCGCTCCCGGCGGGTCTCCCCCGGCTCCGTGTCCCGCGCATCGCGCTCGGCTCCGGGGGTACACGGTGACGTGTTCGTGTGCGAACACACTTTTTGGCGACTCCGCTGGGGAAGAAATCACCATGTCTAACCATCAGACTCCACAACTCGGCGAGATCAGCACCGGTAACATCATCAAGCCAGACTACAATGAGTTATCGGAGGGACATCGCCAAGCTTTCGAAGCATACAAGAAGAAGCGGGAGGAGGAAGATCTGCAGACGTTCCTCGCGAACTTCAAGAAGGATCGTCAAGGGAACATTACTCCGGTTGGAGAAATCAAATTCCCTCCTCTACACGGCAAGAAGGCTGACACCCCGGTAAGTAGCACATTTTCCCCAGAACAGATAGCCGAAATACAAGGTTATATTTTAGAAGGCAATACTCTTGTTTACAACACGTTCATGGAAAACATAAGTGTTAAGGGGAGCACGCGCCCAACATCTAGTGGTATTGCCGGTACGGCTGTAGGTGTATTAAACCCTGATCCGACCTCGGTAGTAGGTTCATCGGCGCTTCCCGTGCCATTGAATTTACACCCCAGTCAGACCAACCAACTCATAGCCGTACCCACCAGCCCTAGTCCGATCATGAGTATACCCTGTTCGGCGGTAGCGCCGAACCAGAGCCTGATTGCACCTTCCGTGAACACAAGCGTGGTTAGGCCAATGCCGAGTCACGACTCGGCGTATGGATTACAGGCCGCACCCATGGCCAGTCATCCCGCGGCGACTTCGTCTACTCCGGACAAAATTCTAGCCAAGCTCCAGGAAGACATGAAAAAGATGTTTACCGAGTCCTTCGGACTCGAGCCGAAGTTTAGAAGTCGGATGTGCCAGAAGCCATATCCCGACTACTATGATGCTATCCTATATCCTCCGGGTTACAAGGTTCCCGACTTCGCTAAATTTAGCGGTGAAGGAACAAAAACTACATGGGAACATGTCAGTCAGTATCTGGCGCAGTTAGGTGAAGCCAGTTCCATAAATGAGCTAAAAGTGCGCCTATTTCCTTTGTCACTGACTGGCACCGCCTTTTCGTGGTTCTCCGCTTTGCAGCCTGGCACTATACTCTTGTGGTCACAGTTAGAACAGAAGTTCCATGATCATTTTTATAGCGGCGACAATGAACTCAAGTTGACACATCTTACATCGGTCAAGCAGAAGCACGACGAGTCGGTCACCGACTACGTCAAAAGATTTAGGGACACAAAAACCGATGCTATAGCTTGGTGATAACTGAGAGAGACTTGGCCGACTTGGTACTGGCCGGGTTGAAGACCCACATCCGAGAAAGGATAGAAAATTATGAGCTCTTAAGTGTCAATCAAGTCTTGCAAAAAGCTTTGGCTCAAGAAAGCCGAAGCATAGAAGTCAAAGAGATTCATAGGTCCAAACCCGATCGCCCTAGGATGCACATGGTCGAGTACGACAGCTCGGGCGATGAGGGTAACATATATGCTGCCGAGTTCGTTTGGTCCTCCAAGACCAAACCGTATACTTGTGACGCTCTCAAGCCGACTCGCAAGAATCATGAAGAACAGATGAAATTCACCTTTGATGTAGCTAAGTGTGATAGAATATTTGATTCTTTGTTGCAAGATAGGATCATTAGAATATCTCATTCTTTACCGCCGTTTGAAGAGCTGAAACGGCGAGCTTATTGCAAGTATCATAATTCTTTTTCTCATGCGACTAATGACTGCAATGTTTTTCGGCGACAGATACAATCGGCCATTAATGAGGGACGATTGAATTTCGCCGATATGCAAATCGATAAACAGCCCTTCCCAATGAATGCTATGGACTTGGAAGGGAAGAAAGTTTTGATTCGGCCCAACATAGCCGAATCAGCTAACAAAGACAATGTGGTCCTCGGGGAACCTCGGAAGAAAGAAGTCGGCCAAGCCCCGGGAAGGGAAGTCGTGCTCGAGAAACAACCCGGCGGCAAGGAAACACTGAAAATCACTATCAGAAATCACGCACTCGGGGGGCAGTCTCGAGTACAAGAAGACCACACCAATGCACTCGGGGGGCAACCACTGACTCCAGAAAGTACTCGGGCCAAGTTCATCAAACCCAAGAGTCCGAAAGTCGGCAAGTGGAAGATCAACGAAGCCAGAGCTCAGCATAAATGAGTGAAGCCGACTTTCGACATGTTGCTTTCCAAATACACCAACCAGGCGGCCGGTGTCATCCCTAACCGGCCATCGCGCTTAAAACGCCCGAGATCACCTCCAAGGCCAGAGTTTCAGCATCGGGCCGTGCCGCAGGGGCCATGGATGCCGACTCCATGGATGGTGCCACCTCCTTACGCGCCGTACATGGACAACTTCAACGGAAGATGGGGGCAGCACCCAATGGTTCCCTACGCGTTCCATCCAGGATGGTCGACATTGAGAAGACCCGTCCGTGAGAGGCTCACTCATCCTACTCGGGGCCGACTAGGCGGGGATGCCAGTCGGCCGACGCAGAAGGTCAACCACCCTACTCAAGGCCGACTCGGTGGCGATACCAGTCGGTCCTCACCGACTTCTCCGAGCCAACCAGCTAGAAAGGTGTGGCGTGCTAAGTCACCGAGCGCTGACGCTCCAACGAACGACGGGCCAAGAATGGAGATCAATCAACTCGGCAAAGGGCCGATTACTATCGGTAATCTGGTCAACTCTAACGATAATGTGATCACTGTTCAGCAGGGGTCTATGGCCAATGATCATGAAGCCGGTACGAGCAAGAGCAGGCCCAGAGACCCCAAGTACACTCAGCCTACATGGTGTCCTCCTGGGTTGACTAAAACCCAGAAAAGAAGGCTGCAGCACATGAGGAACCAGGAGAAGGTTGAGCGAGAGGCTGCGACACTGAGGGACGAATCTTTTAACGAGATTCGGCCCATGGTACCCACGAAGCAGGTCTGGAAGCCTAAGCGAGCGGAGGACTCGACGACTCCCGAAGACATATCCCCTCTACTCGGCAAATCACCGAAGTCGGTAGCCACCACGGAAGACAGCGAAGTGGAAATGGTGGACTACGAGTCTACACCGGTTCACGCAGGTATGGACATAAACATGGTATATTACTTACCTGCCGAGTTCCGTGCTGTAGATGAAGATGGGGAGGTAGCCCAATTCGACTTCGGCCCCAAGAATGCCATCTTCGAGAAGCCGACAGAGCCGGTGAGGCACTTAAAACCGCTATACGTCAAGGGCCACATTAATGGAACGCCAGTGGCAAGGATGCTTGTGGATGGCGGTGCCGTGGTGAATCTCATGCCATACTCGGTCTTCAAGAGGTTGGGTCTACATGATAACGAGTTGATGAAGACCAATATGGTACTCAACGGGTTTGAAGGCAAAGAGAGCACAGAGGCCAAAGGTGTGATGTACGTAGAGCTTACCATTGGAAGCAAGACTTTGGCCACTGCATTCTTCGTCGCTGAGGTGCAAGAAAATTACAACGTCATACTGGGCCGCGATTGGGTTCACGCCAACCAATGCATACCATCCACGATGCACCAATGCCTTATACAGTGGATTGATGAAGAAGTCGAAGTCATTCACGCAGACAACTCGGCTTGTGTCGCCTTAGCCGATGCGTTGGTGGACTGGCAGCACCCCAATGCGACATGTCTGTCTGGACGAGACCTTTTCGGGTTCGACTTCCTTAGTGCCACGAAAAACGGGTTCGTACCCGTATCTTTAAAGCCAGTCGGCGCCGACCGACTTCAGGCCAACTCGGTTCTTATCGCCTTGGTCGATGTGGTGGCGAGTCGGCTACAACCCGGCAAATCCTCAGGAGCCGACTTCCCCAGGGCCGAAGGAAGCAGCCGAGTACCCACATCGTCAGAGCCGGTTGATGGCAATCGGCTCCAAGATAAGAAATAATCAGATGGATCACAACGCGGAGTGGTTGCAGAAGCGACTCGCGGAGTATCGGTCCGGTAGGAACGATATGCACGAGTCCGTAGAAGAGTTGGATAACATGGATAAGTTAGGACAAGGTTTCACGTCGGCCGATCCATTAGAGGAAGTAGACATAGGGGATGGTTCGAGTCCTAGGCCGACGTTTGTAAACGAGAATTTGAAAGCCGACTGTAAATTTAAGCTAGTCAGCTTGCTAAAAGAATATGTTTGCTGCTTTGCATGGGAATATCATGAGATGCCCGGGTTAAGCCGAGAGCTAGTGGAGCATCGGTTGCCTATCAAGGCCGGTTTCAGACCTTTTAAACAACCGGCCAGGAGATTCAATCCCGAGATGTATGACCGGATCAAAGAAGAGATCGGTCGGTTGCTTAAGGCTAACTTTATTAGACCTTGCAGGTATGCCGACTGGATCTCTAACATCGTTCCCGTGGAAAAGAAAGGGTCCGGCAAGTTGAGGGTGTGCATCGACTTCAGAGATTTGAACAGAGCCTCACCCAAAGACGAGTACCCTATGCCTATAGCCGATATGCTTATTGACAATGCCTCTGGACATGAGGTCATCAGCTTCCTCGATGGCAACGCGGGATATAATCAAATCTTCATGGCCGAAGAGGACATGTCCAAAACGGCCTTCTGCTGCCCCGGGTTCTTTGGCTTGTTCGAGTGGACAGTAATGACCTTCGGATTAAAGAACGCCGGGGCCACGTATCAGAGAGCTATGACTCTAATCTTCCATGATCTACTCGGCGTCATACTAGAAGTCTATATCGATGACGTTGTTGTCAAGTCGGACGCCTTTGAATCTCATCTGGCCGACTTGCGCTTAGCTTTTGAGAGGATGAAGAGGTATGGCCTGAAGATGAACCCTTTGAAGTGTGCTTTTGGCATATCGGCTGGGAAGTTCTTAGGCTTCATCATACATCAGCATGGCATAGAAATCGACCCTAAGAAGGTAGAAGCGATTCAGAAGGTGCAAGCCCCGACATGCAAAAGAGACATGCAACGATTCCTTGGCAAAGTCAATTATCTCAGGACATTCATAGCCAACTTGTCGGGAAAGGTCAGCGCGTTCACTCCCATCCTTCGGTTGAAGAACGACGTCGATTTCACTTGGGGGGCAAGACAGCAAGAGGCGTTCGAGTTGATCAAGGGCTATTTATTCACCCCTCCGGTATTGAAGGCGCCTAGACATGGGGAACCCTTCCGACTTTACATCGCAACAGAGGAGGGCGTCATCGGAGCTGTGTTAACCCAGGAAGCCGAAGGAAAGGAATATGCTGTCACCTATTTGAGTCGGCGGCTACTCGACGCCGAGACAAGGTACTCCTTCGTTGAGAAATTATGCTTATGCCTATCGTTGAGAAATTATGCTTATGCCTATATTACGCTTGCACGAAGTCGAGACATTATTTGCTATCTAGTACTTGCACCGTAGCCTGTCAAACCGATGTCATCAGGTATATGTTGCATAGGCCAATTCTTAGTGGCCGAGTCGGCAAGTGGGCTTACGCGCTGACCGAGTACGATTTGGCCTATGAACCCTTGAAAGCTATGAAGGGCCAAATCGTTGCTGATTTTATTGTTGAGCATCGGGTTGACGAGCATAGCATTAGCATTGATCTTGTCTCGCTAGTACCATGGAGATTATACTTTGATGGTTCAGTCTGTAGCAATGGCCAAGGTGTCGGTGTTGTTTACATATCTCCATATGGTACTACTCACGAAGCCTCATGCCGCTTAGAATACTTTTGCACAAATAATCAAGCCGAGTATGAAGCTTTGCTACTCGGTTTAGAGCTTCTGATTGCAATAGGTGCCACACATATTGAGGCTTTCGGTGATTCATTATTAGTAGTCCAACAAGTATCCAAGGTTTATCAATGTCTTGACGAATCACTTAATGTTTATCTTGATAAATGTCTAGATATAATCTCTACCTTGGATTATTTTAGCATTGCTCATATACCTAGACAAGAAAACTGGGTTGCAAACGAGTTGGCGCAGCAAGCATCCGGCTACCATGTCAGTCGTGGTGTCTTTCATATTTCTCAAGAGCCGATGCTTGGGCCCAACTCGGTAGGAAAGGCCGAGTCAGAAATCACCGACTCGGTCGCCAGTGGAAAACCGAATATGAATAACAAAGAAGACTGGAGGAAGTCGATCTTTGATTACTTGCAAGATCCGACTAAGAGGGTAGACCGAGTTGTTCGGCGGATGGCTTTCAAATACACTTTGATCGACGATGATCTTTATCGCCGAACGGTCGACGGAGTTCTTTTGAAGTGCTTGGACGAGGACCAAGCAAGAGTTGCAATGGGAGAGGTACATGAAGGCATCTGTGGCACTCATCAGTCGGCTCACAAGATGAAGTGGTTATTACGGCGTGCCGGGTTCTATTGGCCGACTATGATCAATGATTGCTTCAGGTATTACAAGGGGTGTGAAGCCTGTCAGAAGTTTGGTGATATTCAACTCGCTCCTGCTGCCATGCTACATCCTATTATCAAGCCGTGGCCATTCAGAGGTTAGGGACTGGACTTCATTGGACAAATCTATCCTTCTTCCTCGAAGGGGCATCGGTTCGTATTGGTAGCAACTGATTATTTCACCAAGTGGTCTGAAGCAGTGCCTCTCAAGAACATGACACATGTGGAAGTGATTCGATTTATAACCGAGCACATTATACATAGATTCGGCGTCCCTCAAACTCTGACGACGGATCAAGGCACCTCTTTTATGGCGGGACAAGTAAAGGAGTTTGCCGAGTCCTATAAAATAAAGCTGCTCAATTCTTCTCCATATTATGCCCAAGCCAATGGGCAAGCCGAGTCCAGCAATAAAGTGCTAATCAAGCTTATCAAGAAGAAGATCGAAGACAACCCAAGGAGATGGCATGAGGTGTTGTCCGAGGCGTTGTGGGCACATAGGATTTCAAGACACAGTACTACCAAGGTGACTCCCTATGAGCTCGTGTATGGACAAGAGGCCGTTTTACCCGTAGAGGTAAATCTGAGTGCTTTAAGATTAGCCAAACAGAATGATTTATCGGCGGTCGACTTTTATAATCTGATGATGGATGGTCTTGATGAAGTCGCCGATAAGCGTTTGGTTGCTTTAAAGACCATAGAAAGGGACAAGCTAAGGGTAGCCAGAGCATACAACAAAAAGGTCAAGTCGAAGAACTTTCAAGTCGGTGAACTAGTATGGAAGGTCATCCTACCAATGGGCTCGAAGGATAATAAGTTTGGCAAATGATCGCCGAGTTGGGAAGGTCCTTTCAGAATTGCGAGAGTGGTTCCTAGGAACTCATACTTAGTAGAATCCGTGTAGGGCACTCTGCTGCCGCGAGCTCTCAATGGCAGATATCTGAAGAAGTTCCACCCGAGCGTGTGGCAAGAAGCATAACAAATGCTGTGGCCGATATATCATATCGCCCTAAGAGAAGAAATGGCCGATGAGATGGTCCGCATCGCCCTAAGAACATGACTTATTATTTTCGGTAAAAATACATCTTTATACCGAAAACAGGGGGGCATGTGTTGACGACCAAATTGGGCAGTACCCCCGGATGGGCCGAGTGCGTCGGGCAAGATCTGCAATGCTACCGAATCGTGGCCCAGGCCGAGTGGTGCGGCGTCCCCGAATCCCGAGTACCCGTTTCCGAGTACCCGCGGTCCCGAGTTCTGGCGCCCCCGAGCACTCGTCCCCGAGCACTCGTGCCCCCGAGTACTCATGTCCCCGAGCACTCGTTTCCGAGCATTAACGAGATCCGAGTGCCGGACCCCGAGTACTCATGTCCCCGAGCACTCGTTTCCGAGCATTAACGAGATCCGAGTGCCGGACCCCGAGCACTATGTCCCCGAGTACTCGTCCCCGAGCACTCGTGTTACCGAGTACTCGTGTTCCCGAGCGCTCGTTTCTTAAGTTCTCGTGCGCCCGAGTACTCACCTTCCCGAATGGGTCCAAGCCAGGCTCCGAACGATGCATCCGAGTCCCAGCCATGTCAGGTCGGTTGCCAAGCCGTAACGTTCCCGTACTTTCCTACAGGTGGGCCGAGGCATTGGATTTCAAGACGAAGACTTTCTGCGCTGGAGGCCTTGACTTGGGGCTCAAGGAACAATAGTTGATCGTGGCATTTAAAGGAAAGTCTGAGATTTGGAAGGACTCCCGGATAATATGGAAGGATATCCCGTATACAAGGCGGAGTCCGGATCGCGGCGGTTAAATCGATCAGATTAGGAAGTTATCTCAAGATTGTATGGAAATATATCTTTGTACGAGATAGAGTCCTATTGTAGCTCAAAGACCGGGCATACCCTATAAATATGAAGGGTATATGGCCGATTGAGGTGGAACTCTCCCAATCGACGCAATCAATACATTATCTTTTCATCTACTATTTTTCTCACCCTTGTTTTTCTGCTTCTCGTCTTCGTTGTTCTTCGTGTTACACGGCAACGAAACTCGAGGCCCTAGGGGTGATCAGGTCGACCTAGGGCAGCCCATAGCCGCCGCACTCCCTGACGGGGTCCCTCCCGGGGGTGCGGGGTTTCGGGTTCTCAAAAGCACCCGCCGGCGTGTCTTACGTATCGCGCTCCCGGCGGGTCTCCCCCGGCTCCGTGTCCCGCGCATCGCGCTCGGCTCCAGGGGTACACGGTGACGTGTTCGTGTGCGAACAGTGGGCTTGCCGCGCAGGCGAGTGGCAGGCGGGCGAGCTAGGCAGAGAAAACGATTTTTTCTGCTGAAGCTATCGGTGAACGAGTGTAGCAGAGCGATTGGTGAAAAGAAAAGCGCCATCGCGGGAATTGAGGAAGGCTACGTGAGTCCTGGATGCCATCGTCGACACGTTAACCAGCAAAAGGCCATAAAAACAGTAAAAGGAGTTCGGTGGTTTTGGATTGAGTCAATCCTTTGGTCAGTTTTTGGTTGGTGCACACGAGAGTTGTACCAGGAGTCAAGTCATCATGCGTCTGTGCGTGAGATTCGGTGTGCGTTCATATTCTCGCAGGAGTAAGGTCTTGGTGTGAGGCCAGTGTGATTCGGTGAGAGGCCGGCGGCGGTGGTGTGAGATCATCGTCGTAAGAGGAGTTGGTGCGATGCTGACTTGATCACATTGTAGTCAGTGAGATGCCGTTGATGCGAGAAAGTGTGTGCACATGTAAGTCGAGTCAGAGTCGTCTGCGTGCGTCGATGAGGATCGAGCTTAGCGTGTAGTGGGACAAGGACCAGCGAAGGTGTCTCTCCGTGAGACTGTATGAGGCTAATGGTACATCTAGCCTGCATGTATCAAGCTAGATGCGGCAGCGTGACTGGTAGTCCGGATCATGCTTTAGGTCGAGTCGACAAGACGACAAGTTTAGATTAGGGGGTGATTGATGGAATAATCAAAACTTGTTCGAATCCTAGTTGGATTAGGAAAGGGATTAAGAATAGGATTAAGACTCCTAGTTCTAGTTAGTTTGTATAAGATTTTGTACCTATATAAAGGGAGCAGGTTGTAAGGGTCAAACACAACGAAAGCGAGATTTGTGAGAAGAAATAAAGAGAAACAAGAGCGCGTGAGGTGCCTTAGGCAAAGTATTCGTGATTATGTGTTTTGCGATTTGTTTCATTTGATCGATCCTTGGGCTAAAAACCCAACAAGATTTGCCATTTTCAATCGCCTGAAAAATTATTATTTCTCGATGGACTGAGTTGCATAATATTAAACATACAGTTACACAAAAATTATTATATAATTATAGATTTATAAATGTGCAACTGGACACTTACCTACCTAATTCCATCGCTATGTATAGTACTCCTTCCTAGATGACTAGAACCCAGCCAAGTAGTAAATGTTTGGATCCACTACATTGTTAAACGTGATTTTAATATGTATCTTGTAACTGCAGGCTACATTCATTACCCAGCATATATATTGTTACTGCACTGTCATCCACTGCCAAAGCTTATATACGTCTCCATCCTTCCCAAAATTAACAGCATCATGTAAATGCAAATTAGCTCTTCTCTTGACATTGCTCTCGTCTCTGGAACATATTTCTTTTCTACAAAGAAAAAAATTAGCCTTCCAAATAGGGAAAAGGGCATCATGTACGGATTTTTCTATCCAAAACATTTCCTTACTCTGTAAGTGGCTTTTCAAGTTACTAACAGAGGATGGAGTTTGGCAACAATTGTTGCGCAATAAATATTTGGGTTCTAAACCGCTATCTCAAGTCATGTGGAAACCCGGTGATTCGGATTTCTGGGCAGGACTCATGCAGGCTAAGGAACATCTGTTTCGTCTTGGTACCTTCACCATCCATGATGGCACCCAAATCAGATTCTGGGAAGATCGGTGGTTGGAAAATATACCACTTCGAGACCAATACCCGTGTGTATACAACATAGTCCGTAACAAACAGGATACCGTAGCTGCGGTTCTGCAGACATTCCCCCCGTCCGTTTCGTTCCGGAGGGATCTCATTGGGCCTAAGTTAGTAGCGTGGAATGCGCTCCTTCCCCGTATTGCTAACATAGGCTTAACACAAGAGCAGGATGAGTTTCGCTGGAGTTTGAACCCAAGTAGGCAATTCTCAGTCAATTTACTATACCTCGTGCTGGTACATAGTAATGTCCCAAAAATGAATCAGAGGCTATGGAAACTTAAAGTCCTATTAAAAGTTAAAATTTTCTTGTGGTATCTTCATAGGGGAGTGGTCTTAACCAAGGATAATCTAGCTAGGCGGCACTGGCATGATAGTTTAAAGTGTTGTTTTTGTCACAAGAACGAGACAATTCGACATCTATTCTTTGATTGTCATTTTGCTTGCTCTGTGTGGTCTATCATCTGGGTGGCCTTTGGTCTTTCGCCTCCCCATATCGTTTCTAACTTGTTTGGAAACTGGCTTCGGGGTTTTAGTAAATTTTTAAAACCCAAAGCCCTGGTGGGGGCGGCTGCCATGTGTTGGTCGCTATGGCTTTGTAGAAATGATATAGTTTTTTATAAGAAACATATATCTTCTCCGTTGTAGGTTATATACTTATGTATGCACTGGCCCCGTACTTGGGCTATACTTCAGAAGTCAGAGTCTCGGGATATGGTTGCAGTGGCATGTCTGCAGTTGGAGCGGGTGGTCAAGGAATGCTTCACCCAGCATGGATGGTGGTCCACGCTTAGGATTGCTGCTTCCACATTTTAGTTTTTGGCTCACCTTTATCAGCAGTTGTTCATCAAGTTATCAGCCTTTTATCTTGTTTTTGTTTTGGTTCTTGCAAACTTTTTGCTGTGTGTATCTAAGCTATGTAGAGGTCGGGAGTGAACTCTTATTATTTGTATTGTCTTGATGTAAAAATGAAAGTCAATAAAAGCTTCTTTTATGGAAAAAAAAATCTCTATTGGGACGTACATATCCTCGCAGGTAGATAGATGTAAGGGAATTGCTAACAGGTCTGTACATATCCTGACAGGTAGATAGTGTTCTGGAAGTACTCAAATTTCCATCCAATTGATTTCCTCTGGTCTAGTTCTCCACAAGGCTCCATGGCTAGCCTGCCGCCACCACCCGTTAACGGCATGGTTTTAGGGGTCAGGTTCAGGGTTCACCCTTGCCTCCTCGGGGTTTTAGAAGGTGATCGGTGTGGTGGCTGACCGGAGGGAGCAAATCCAACGGTCATAACCGCTAGAGACAGGAGAGAAGGACGGGACAGGGTCACCAGTGAGAGAGGATCGATATATGCAACAAGAAATGAGGGGAGGTGCTTGCTGGAGGGCATCATCGGTTTCTGAGATGACGCTGGCTAGGCTGTGGCAAGGAGTCACGGTGGGTACAGGAAAAAGTTAGGGTTAGGAGGTGGATGAGTGGGTAGGGAGTGAAATTAAGGTGATAAGCACTTATCATGTTATAGAGAAGTATAAGACATCCTTCCTGTTAGTGATCACAAGTTTCTCTTGTATTAATCAGCAGCATCCATCTGAGCCATGCCCAGTTCTGGCAATGCTTCAAAACTCTAGCGTGAATCCTTTCGCGCTTCTCACTGTACTTTGCTTCTAAGAATAAAATCGGTTGTCTTTCAGAAGAAAGAAAACATCATTTGTCTCTTTTTTTCTTTTAGGGGATACATTTGTCTCCTGAGAGGAGCATTTGCATATAGACAACTAGTGGTTTCAATACGTTGAATCAATGTGTTCAATAATCATTAGGTAGGGCGCATCATCTTCTTCATGCAAAGTGTTAACAAGACCATGATAAGCTCTAATCGAAAAATGCAGAGAAACTCTTACCCTTTTAGGTGGCATTGAAGTTTCAACTGCGTACTCAGTCCTGACGCTGTATAGCGATATGTGTCAGTAGGTGAACCGTGAACGCACAACCTAAAAAACGAAATGTATTGGACGCAATAAGCCAGGTCAAATGTGTCGTCAACAACGTCAAACACTAAACCAAACCTGACCCTATGTCTCTGTTCTGAACATAGATAGCAAGAGAACCACCTCTTGGTGAGCTGGTGGAGTTATGGACGTGAGACTATATTAGGGATCAAACATTAGTGTGAGACTATATTAAGGATCAAACATTAATGTTCATATTTACGCACACACGAGTGTGCTTCAGCAAGAACTTTATGAGATTCATGAATTTATCTATGATTTTCATCAATTTAATTAGACGTGTGCTAATAGTACACACTCACTTGGGTGTGCGTGTGTAAAACCCCGACTTGTTAGTGTCAGTGTGAGAGGCCCATGAGGTCTATGTGTGTAGTTGTATGGTGAGATTAGTCTCACATAAAGAGTCTAGATAGAGTTAGTCCAGCATATATACCATTGTGTTCTAAATGTAGCACGTCTGGTGGGCTATGTATTGAGCGTATTTGCGCCAGAATGTTACAACTCTTATGTGGTTAGTCCCACATGAAATGAAGATGAAAGTGTAAGAGGGGTGCTACATATACATGGGGGAGAGGGTCGTCGGGACTCGGGAGAAGAGAGAGCCAGAAGGGAGAAGAGAGCGAGATCTGGAAGAGAGAAATAAGATTAGGTTTATGCATCGCCGGTCGATCGGGAGAAGAAGGGGAGTGGGTTTCGGTGAGGTGAGACCGATTAAGTGATTGGTCTAATTAGGCCTTGTGGTGCCGTCCTTGGGCTGGGCCAGTTTGCAGACAGTTTTAAAAAATAAACTAACCATGATATAACAGTTATCACGGTTAGTTTTTTGAAAATGCCGTCTATGATGATATTCAAAACTGTCCATAATAACCTGTTTATCACAAAAAAGGTATGTGATGTAAAAGTCATCTGTGATTAGTTTTATTACAAATGATTTTTACTGAATCACCTATGATTAAGGATCTTATATGACCCTCTTTGTAGTAGTGAATGATGGTTGAGGCTAGGACTTAAGAGGCGGAGGCGAAACCGGTGGCGATAGCCGGTGAAGACGAATCCAGTGGCGATAGCAACTGGAGACGCTAGAGAAGAGTAAGGACGGAGGAAACAGTGAGAGTGGATATGTTCAACAAGAGATAGAGGGAGGTGGGGTGGTGCTCGCCATAGAGCATCGCCTCACCTCACGGTAGAAGAAAGCCATCGTAAGAGAATGTTCAAAAAAATGGTTATATCTATAGCATTGTCATCTTTTTAATAAGCGAAATTTGGAGTTCACGAGGAATGAATGCCATCCACGAGGAGATAGAAAAAATTGTTGTGTGTTTAGCATTGTCATCTCTTTAATAAGTGAAATTTGGAGTTCACGTTATTCGAGGAACAACGCGCCATCCATGAGGAGATGATCACCAAGTTCATACAATAGTGAATCCGTGAAGAATACAGACGGGGCGTGAATATTCCAGGACTAACTTGAGATGGTTGAACCAACAGTCTTGTGCAAAACAAATTCAAACATAACATGGAAGAATAGTCAAGAAAATGATCAATTGCCGAATTGCATTAGTACACAAACTACAAATGTACCTAGCACTTGTATGGAAAGAACCATGCCGCCCTTATTGATTTATCACCTATGGGTAGAACATTTGACGTAATTGGATGAATAGTGTTGTCCCTCAAGTCATACGTACCACAGCTTCGTAGTACCACTTGGCCATCTTTTAGGACCATAGCCCACGAAATAAATGCAGTTTCCTCGCAAACAGCGGCCATGGCTAGATACAGGAATTGCCTTGGAGCAATTGTCATCAACAAATAGTACTTCATCAGCCAGACTTGTCATCTCTCACCACCAAGACCTTTCAAAATCTGCTTCAAATACCTTGAACTCCATTGTTTGTCTCGCGAGAATGCTCCAACAGACCATCAGCAACTTGCCACATGAAATGACAAGATATGGCTTCTGGGAGCACCTCAGATTTGTGGTGTCACAGCCCTCAAACACTTCTAGAGCTCTTTTATGATACCTTCAGATGAAATGGACCGTTCATTTTTTACAATCAAATGATTTAGATCCACTTATACTACCTACAGACATGAGTAGTATCATAATTCACGTGGGCAAAATCACAAGTAGTATAAGAGGCCATATGGGCAAAATAAGCATAATTGTTGAATAAGGGGGTGTTTGGTTGGGTTTTTGCCGTTGCTTTCTCTGCTTATAAGCCAAAAGCCCAACCAAACATCAAATATCTAAAAGCTGCTTTCCCTGCTTATAAGCCAAAACTAGTGTACAAAACAAAAGCACCTCTTGGCTTTTGGGGATGCTGTGCTGAGATTGCTCCTGTAGTTGACAACTAATTATCCACATTTTTCACTCAAACAAAACAACCGAAACTCAACATTTCCATAACAGACAGCCGGCAGCAGCTTTCTCACAGCAGACAGCCGACAGCTGTTTTTAAATAAGCCACAGCCAAACCAAACACCCCCCTAAATCCTGCCGCTTCTGGTAAAATGTCAATAGTGATTTTTCGCTGGGTTGACCGAGTAGCCGATGGGCCTATAGAGCCCGAATGATAACCCTACTCCCCGTTGCTTTCAATCTTCCATGAATCCCGTTGCATAGGTGGCGTCCACGCCGGCCGCTCGCGCCGCTGGCCTCCGCCGTGGTCTACGGCCCTCGTGGCTGGTCCCCGTGGTCGTGGCTGCTTGGACGACCACCAGGCACCAGCACCACCTTGCGTTGTCCGGTAAGTCTGCGCTCGAGACGATCATGTCTTTCACGGCTTGCAATACTTCGAGGAAGATGTGGAGGACGAGGACGAAGAAATGGATAAGGAGATGAGCTTTGGGCCTCATGCCCTCCGACTGAAAAAAGATCTTGCATCCACTGCCTGAAATCCATCGATGACGTCTCCTCTACCAGCCACCGTTCTCTGTTGTAATCACTTGGTTATGCTTTACGGTTTGCTTCATTCACAGCTTAAAATTAATTAAGGACTTATAGTCATGGTCTGGTTCATTCACAGCTTAAAGTTAATTAAGAACTTGAGAGTACGTACTAACAGCATTATAAGAACATTTATCCTTTTCGATTGCTGCCTTTGTCCCATCTAATCTATCACTATGCAAGCATAGACAGCCTTTTCATTTTAAGTTTTGCAGGTTCAACCAAGATTGTGAAGAGGAGGTAATGAGTTAGGCCAAAGAGAAAGGTGAACATGTCTTTTGATTCAAAGAAAGAGCTCAACAATGCTTGCATTTATAGGTGATTGTTTTTGTATGTTCCTCCAGGAATTCATGTGACAGAATGTAAAGAGCAGAAACCTGAGTAGATCTGTTACTTTCAACAAACAAAAGCACATACATCAGGAAAACTGTGGTATTGTCGCAGAAAGTGAAGCTGCACAAACTAATTCATGGCAGTTCAGACGGATGAGCTTTAACTTCAGTGTGTATTTTAGTTGTCCCAGAATTGTACGACTAGGAATGATGTGCAAAGATTGTGACATCGTGATAATGACATCGTGATAATGTAACTAATTAGATTGTATTCCGATGAAACCTTGTGAAAATTGTTGAGTAAATGAAAAGATATGTAGTTGTGAAAAGAGAGAATGCTTCGTACTTGGTAATATGTGAAATGCTTGACAAAATCTTTGAAAATGGGAAAAAAATCTCTGATTGTTGCCTTGTCCTGGATGATTTTAGCAGAGGGATCACTGTCATTATTCTAGGACGTGAGCAGTCTAATTGATCATGTCATCTGAGCCGATTGCTCTGCAAACATGTGATTCAGGCATAAGAACAAGAGAAAGCATCAAAATCTGGGAGTAACAGCGGACAAATACGATGAATTTACTTCATATTTGGATCGCAGGAATGGGAAAAATAAAATAGCTTATGTTCATCATGCATTGAGAACAGAATCCTGTACATGTAAATTTTGGCAACACATTTACACATATTTTTTATGGAATGAAAATTTTTCTCTGAAAGTCAGAGACAGGTAGCTGGTCTCTCTTCTCCTGTTGATGGAATGCGAGTAACATGTCTCTCAGAAGTTACACATAGTAGAGAGTTAAAGCTAGTTGCAGAAGCCAAATAGTCTTGGCCCATTTGATTGGCTGGATCTTAAAATAAAATGTTGTGTTTTACTTTCTTGCGAACGCCAGAACGGGAAGATCAGCGGTAACTAATCTTCCGACACTGCTTTGTCAAAAGTCCCTCTAGCGTGCTAGCCCATCACCATCAAGTTCTGTAAAACATCCTTCAGAACGTCAGAAGAGTGTGATCGCTTCCTTCAGGGGATTAGAAGAATAATGCAACTGGTAAGTGGTCAATGATTAGAAGAATAATGGAACTGATAAAAGGAAAGCTGACAAATCAAACTCCCAGGTTGAATGCTTCTTGAAATAAAACACTTTCCCTCGAATATATATGGCTTTGCTTCATTTCTCACCATGTCTGTTTGTCTAAGGATGTCTTTTATTATTGCAACCTCTCATAAATGGGATCCAAGAATCAAATGGCAAATAAAATAAAATAATTCAGCAGCAAGGGAAAAAAAGGAAGATCCATTCGATGGAGATATTCTTCTTATTCAACTGTTTTGCTATAACATGCATCTGGATAAAGAGAAGGAATTCTGAAACACATTTGTGATAATGAGATAGCTAAGTCCATGAATGACTAAGAACCTGCGCTTAAAGAACATATTAACAAAAAAGAGCAATTTCATGCGCATGTGTTTTTCATAACTGCATGATGACCTTAACAACACGCTATCTACTGAAATCTTCAGGGATATACACAATTTTTTCCCCCATTGCTCGCTCTAAAACCCCAAAAGATCTTCGCAAGGATCAAAGGAAGCTTATGAGTATCAGGAAAAGATGAATTCTACATATCAACCTGTGATAGCAGCATGCTTGGTCTGCTAATTATGCTACTCATTTTGCACATCGTTGCAGGCCGACAACATATAAAAACAGCAATGCAAGATACTGCCTGAAGTTCCTGATGAGCCAAACGAGTCATGTTTCATCACACAAACTGTAAAAGCAGCAGAGAGTTTCCTAAAGATAGCTCTATTTGACAGTAACAGTGGTCATAAGATCTTATCTGGTGACTATCGCGGCGGCAGGCGTGCATGAACTCGGCGAGGCGCGTTCTCGAGGGAGGAGTAGATCGTGCGGACGTACAAGCAAGGCGGCTAGGACTGGCAAGCGCTGCGGCGACCTTCACGGAGGGACACGGGGCAGCGCCGGCGTTCGTACCTGTTGGGTTGACACCAAATAACACTTACAAGAAAAAATATGCCCTAATACAAAATATCTATAATGCCAATCAACGGTGGGACGAGACTTATACTACTCCCTTCCGCCAGTAGTAAATCCTACCGTAAAAACTCTACTTCTTTGATCAATAACTATTTTAACAATGTTTACATTACATAATATAAGATTGATACCGTTGAAAAGTAATTTCAGATACAAATTCAACAATATCTCTTTTGTATCACATAATTTACAAACTATTAAATTAACTATTAATTAAAAATAAATTTTAGAGAGCGGACGTGCCTTATATTTTTTAACAGAGTTTGTAGCTTTGAACGGAGAGAGTGGTTTTCAGCGAAGCTGTTATACATAGGACGATCGGTTACTATAGCTTCGTTCTCCGGTAGAATCAGGTCAACGGAGTAGCCATGTGAAGAGCGATAAAGTCAAGGACACGTCGGATCATACGTTACCATCTTAGATGAAAATATCAAGCCATTTCATAAACATATGTACGTACAAAAAATGAGCCTGGCACCTACATACGTAGTAAATACTTGCATGACGCAAACGTCTACACTTCACACGGCAATAAATGCTACAAGAAACTGCCAATACTCAAAAGTAACAAAAGAAAACAAGAAAATACACAATTGACGAAGAAACAGGAAGAGCTCAGCATCAAGACGAGGGCATGGCATTGTGAAGCATCTACAACCCCGCATCACTCCGTTAAAGGGCACTTTGGAACGATCGTATGCAGTCTCAGGCTCCTAGCACATTCATCATCAACTCCCAAGTGTTGCTACAAGACTTCCAAAGCAGTAACACACAAGATAGAACAGAGCTAGTAGAAACAGAGTTTTCATAGCATGCCAAGCAAGTACTAAAAATCTAGTTGCGAATTATTGATCAGCAATCAATCCTACCATGTGTGAAACTAAGGTTGGAGGGAACAGTGGAACCTACAAGGGCATGGCGTGCCTTTGACCCTTGTTAAACCTTTTTTAGCTTTCCAAATTAGTAAATATGATTTGCATATCAACGACGGAACAATATGAGTTTTCATTTACTATTTCTAGTGGCCTGGAGTCTTGCTTTGAAGGTGGTAGTGAAGCAAGCAGTAATGTAATACTATGACGGTTTTGAATGTAACCTCCAGTGTCAAAGCCTGACAGTTTGAGATGCTGAATTGAGTTGCTTCGTTTAGCTTTTCCCAAGTATGCACGCAACCAGAGGGGGTAGGATAGATTTACAAATGGCTTCCAAACTACATATCAAGTGTATCGGGCAAACATGATTTTCAGTGGATTTCTCAATTCAAGTTGACAATATTGTAAAATGAACAGAGTATGCCTCAAAATTTTCCTGGAGAAGTTCTTAATTTAGGTTACCAGATTCTAGGGTGTGCATGCTGTAAGCATGTAATAATTCTCTGCTACTATCTTGATCGCCAT
Organism: Stipa capillata; assembly: GCA_019208055.1. Classification (NCBI taxonomy): domain Eukaryota; kingdom Viridiplantae; phylum Streptophyta; class Magnoliopsida; order Poales; family Poaceae; genus Stipa; species Stipa capillata. The sequence goes on from JAGXJF010005432.1 coordinate 76,658, forward strand.
GATTTCACGTGATGATATCAAAGAATGGCAAAACGAAAATTGAAGGTCACAAATAAAAGTAAAAGACAGGTCAAAAAGTTGGACATATGTGGTTATTGAGCCTATTTAAATAAATTGGGATCAAATTCACATATAGGTCAAAACAATTTCAAGTTCTCTATATGGGTTCAGTCTCTAGCAACTCTGTTTGGAAGTTTGGGGGTGTTAGGTTCATTGCCGAACTTGACACACTTGAGTTAGGCAAGTTTGACCTTTGTGGCTAGGCGTATAGCGCACAACCACAACAGTGACTTCCCACTTCCTTAGGACCCAGCCTAACTGTCATAGAATAATTATCTAGCGATACCACATAAGTATAACTTGCCACACTCTTGGCACCATCCCAGTATTGCCAGGTAAACTAACCAAATGCTGGATACTAATAGCAGTCCCATGTAACAGTAACAAATGGGTGATTTCAGATGCCCCCAATGCCAGGACAGGTCCTTTTAGCACTATCAGTTAGTCCAACCCAGACTTTACAGATAAACCAAATGTCATGTCATATCATGTCATGTCCTACAATATCTAAAAGCACCGCAGTTCTGATGGACACAGTAAATCAGTATCTAGCGGCACAATCATTTTGTCTAAGAAACTGAGAAACAAAGACTAACATAATCAGCTTATATATTTGGGCCAAAGGTAAGTTAAAGCACGTTGTAAGAAAAGTTCAATACACTATCCTTACCGCCTTCAGGAAAGCATGCAAGTATGATCGTAGGAATGTGGAGCCCTCGCAGGGAATTTCGTAAACTTGTCAATTTCTGCTTAGCAAACACACAACAAAAGAAAAATATCATTCAATGATCACCTTGGAAGAAACACATCCAGAAAAAGGCTACTGCCAAGGAAACTTATTGTATTCTAATAATTAATCATCAAATCAACATTACTGCAAAAGCCATATCAAACTGTACTGAATGGAAAATTAGAACAATATATTAATGGCACCTAGTGTCCATTAGGTTCTAATGGCACTCTCCACCCCAAACCCGTGATAATCAAACCAAGAAACATGCCTCACTATCTTTAAGAACAAAGTAACATCTACAAGTAAACAAGTCATGTATTGGTATCAACAGTTCTCCATATAACCAGGCTAGCTGAGTACACCAATGTCCATCTCAAAACCAAGTAACGAGACTTGGGTGTGAGTGCATTCCTCCGATGCACACAGAATTTTCTTTCTTGAACATGCGCATGCATTCCTACAATGCACGTAATTGTTGGTGCGAATCCTTTCAATTACACTACCCCAACAAGTCTCTCTTACTACATGCCCTCATGCTAATATCCAGGATCCATATTCATGTCACATGTTTGCTCATTCTGTGTGTTCTCACTCCCTTCTAGGTCTGTCCTCTTTGACCTTTTGGAATTTAGACGCCCCATAGGCATCCACATAAATAACCAATCATCGTAAGTGACATAGAAGTTATACACATGTGAACAACTCAAGTACACACTTTAATTAGGAATGCAGCAGATTCCCCGATAAGTAACTCAATACATGATGACAAGTACGCAGATTCTTAAGAAAATGTGGACTAGCAAACCATCAAATATACAAAGAATGAGACTCCCGGCAATCGTCCATGGAAGCAGCAGAAAAGATTTGGCTAAACTACGCTTGTTAGAATACTAGATGTTTCGTGCCATAATTTGCGATGAGCAAATGATATTTCCACTATAAAACAGCCTAGTAAATGTTCAGTGTCCATTTAACTGTATAAACGGTCCTTCATATCAGACTAACCTTTAAATTCAACTTAATACAACGGATGGGCTATACCTTGTAAATAGCTTTTTTACAAGGACATAAAGGCCTTTATTTAGAATAGTGCCTACGATCTTAGGGTTTATTTCATAAGAAACCAAAGGTACTTTTTAGAAATTAACATAAGCAAACCTGGTGGCAATTTTACACACTAGAAGTGTCCCAAAAAATCATAAAGACTTAATATAAGACTTTATTCCTACAAAATTACAGCATAGCTATGTATCATTTTGGTAAAAATTATATGTGGTATTTGGGCCCCAATACACAGAATGACAAAGCTCATGTCATGTGTGCCTAGTGTGTATACATGGGAGTCATGTATAATCATATGTGCAAGAGTGGAAGGCTGCAGGCTCAGAAATAGAAGCATCCTTGGAGTCAGAATAATTTCTGCAATTTGAATATCCAAAATAGCAACGAACAGTACCATAAAAGCATGTAAAGTCTGCAGGCCAACATGGTAACAAAGTTTGGAGCCACTACAAGTTCCACTCCAAACATGCACAACTACCTTAACCCCAATGCATGAGCAGGCCTCAATTTTCGATGGTCCCAGATAGGTCCAAACAGCATTAGCAGCAACCTGGCAAAGGAAAGGGAAGTAACTAACTGAATTTTAGGACAAAATGGTTGCACTTGAGGAAAATAATGCGCCACCAAACCTACCTTCAAAATCATATCAAGCGCTGAACTAGATAACAAGAGTTCTAATGCCTATTTCCACGCATGTTGGCCTTCCCAGCTACTTTTTTGTTGAATGACTTGGGCCCTCCAGAACTCCTGAGGAAGGGGTGAATTTGGAGAGTTTTAAAACCAGGGAAATGTTTGACCTGGTATATTGAAATTCAAATTATTACAAAAAGACACTCACATCTTCTGCCTCTTTGCAACATCATGCTTCATTTTCAGAACAATGTCCATTGCGTGCTGCTGATGTTCCCTTGTATGCACATGTAGATCCAGGTCCTCTGCACTCCCACAGTTAAACATGCATATTCGGCACCAACCAACATCTCCATTTCTGAAGAATCCACCCTGGACAAGATAACAAACAGCAGTTCAAGTTAAACGATACATCAAGTAATAACAATAGAGGAAACTCACAATGCATCACAAACAAACACAAAATACGAAATCAAACTATGTGTTCAACATTGATAACCCACCGAACCAAAGTGGCCAGATTCATGTGGAAAACCATGTCGAGAATAGTCAACGACAAGATTTGGATCATCTGGATGCATGCGACCTTGGTAACGGTAGCCAGAAGGTTCAATTCCATGGAATTGACCATGTCCAAGGGGTTCTCCACCACCATTTAGATTTCTTGGAACAAAAGTATCACCAGGATGGAAATGTGTACGAGGGAACTCTGGATTGTCAAAATCGTGCTGTATATTCCCAGGAAGATTGCCAGAGCCCAGTTGGTCTTCACGAAGACCTACAGGACCAGCTGTCATCCCTTGAAGAAATGGACCTGGCAACCATTTGAACCCATTAGAGAGCCATTGAAATATTATGAAAAGGATCAAGGAGTCGTAAGCTATCCGTCCTTCCTGAAATCCATGAAGACCTGCTGATAATGAAGTTTCACAAGCGTTAACCTATTAAAAACCATCTTATAATCCTTACCTGGGTTTCTAGGCATTCCATCAATCCTGTGATGGCCAAACTCTGCACCAGGTAACACAAAGTCAGGATGAACAACAGTTGAATGGGGTTTCCATGATAAATCTTCAGGGAAGCCTATAGGATATGAACCTGGCTGGTTTGGGAATGAAGGCCTTCCAGGCAATGAGTCAGCGAAACCATCAAGTCGACCTATGCCTCCATCAAAATGCCTAGGACCCCTCTGAAGACCGTCACCATCAAGATAAGTTGGCCCTGGAAATTGCTTCATATTCTCTTCATCTTTACGGTTAACATTGTGTCTGCCAGGAAATGCTTCCAATGACCTGAAATGTTCCCGGGAAGAATTGAACCCTTCTTCATGGAAAGCCCCGGAATTTCCAAGTGACCCGGAGCCAACACCATTGCTCTTTGCCATTCCTGAATCGATGGAAGTTTGGTCATCATGCTTAGAATAAAAAAATCTCAAAAATATGTGCTTTTGGTTCCAGAGAATTACCAACAGGATGTGGCCGACTAACACTTTCGGGTGGCCGAATCATGCCATCATAAGGTCTGATGGGTGCAGGCTGTGGAATTGGCATCTGATTTTTGTTCGGTGCAAGCGCCCTTGATGCCATTTCAGATTGATATGAACCATATGTTTGTTGCTGCATTGGAGGCTGAATATTTTCAGGAAAACTATGCTTAGGTGGCCTCATTTGATTCGGTTGCCCTTGCATATACGGCATAGGACCAGGATGAAGCATATGCTGAGGAAGCATTCTATCAGGTCCAGACGGGCGCTGTGGTCCCATGCCTGGGGGCACATAGGACCCCAGTGCCCCCAGATTTTGCTGTGATGCCTGCTGTAATGATCCTCCTTTCTCAAGATCATTTGATATATTTGAAGCCTTAGACTCTTTGTCTCCCTGTACATCTGGGACACCTGAATTATTTTCCCGGCCAGCAAATTCATCCTTTCCTTTGCCCTTGTCTGAACCATCTGCACCGTTCAATGCAATGCCAGTTTGTGCTGCATCTTTTCTAACATTGCCAAAATCATTTTGTTCTCTGTTCACATTTTTATCACCCAGAGATTGAGGCTTTACAACAGAAGATTCAACACCTCCATTTTTATTATCACTTACTTCAGTATTACCAGTAGCATTAGCTGCATTTTCTGACTTCCCTGATTCTTGGAACTGCTGGGGTGCTGCAACATAACTTATAGACCTGCTAGCCGAAGTTTGAACATCCTGATGTTGCATAAATGGTGGGCCGTGAGGCTGGAAAGATTGAGAGTGCATCTGTTGTGATGAGGGCATTCCTTGTAGGTATGATTGACTGGTTTGTGGAGGAACGGATGTGTTGAGAGGAAATCCTTGTGGTGGTGCCTGGGAAGGGATGCTGGGATGCATTGGTGGCCGCTGAGCATGATGCCCAACATGTTGTTGATGCTGTGGTGTATGCTGAATTCCTTGAGGAGCCAGCATAGCTGGCTGTTGGCCTTGTGACGGAAATTGACCCTGCGGAGGGCGTACCAGTGCAGCATGCTGAGGACCAACTAAATGTTGGTGAGACGCATGTACAGGGCGTTGCAGTGGAGCACCATGTGGCATCTGGTGTGCTGGCTGAGGCTGTGGATATGATTGATGACCCGTTATCACATGTACTGAAGGATTCTGAGGTTGTGCATGAGGCATTGGATGAGGCTGATGATAGACCTGAGCTTGTGGGTAAGATTGCTGTTGCACTTGTGGATGTTGTTGCTGGGTCTGAGGTTGAAGATGTTGATGCTGAGGTAAATGCTGCATTTGTGGATGTTGTTGCTGGGCAACAGCCTGCTGATGTTGTGGAGGATGAGGTTGTACATGTGGCTGCACGTGCGAGGCTATTGCTTGGGTAGCAGGCATCGCAAATGACTGATTACCAACTTGAGTATGGGCTGTATGTTGCGCTTGGGGGTAAGACAGCTGGAGAGGTACTTCACCTTGTGGTTGCATCTGTGGAATTTGAGGTCCTGACTGCAATGGCGGATTCTGCTGAGCCTGTGGCTGAACTACTGGTGCTTGGAATTGGGGAAGGTTGGACTGATTTTGGGGTTGGTTTGGCACCATGTGTTGGGGCTGAGTGGGCTGCAGAAATTGGGGCTGAGCATATGGAGCAGGTTGTGCAGGAGCTTGAGAAACATTCTGTGGTGCCACTTGCATTTGAGGTTGTGTGTACTGCTGGTATTGGCCATACTGTTGATACTGCTGCGTGTAGGGGTTGTAGCCAGGGTAATACTGCTGGTAATACTGTTGGTACTGGAGCTGCTGCTGGTACTGCTCAGCTGTTTGAGTTTGGGGAGCAACTGCTTGACCTTGACTAGCAGCAGTAGGTGCCGCTGCAACGAAAGGGGCCACAGCTGTTGTGCTTGCTGTGGTCGCACCAGCTGAACCAGTTGCCACTGCAGAAGCTGTTACAGCTCCAGCTGCAATTGCGGGTGCAACTGCTGTAAGAGGAGCTGCAGCAGGTGCCGCTGAGGAAACTGTAGACAGATCTTGGGTGACTGCACGGGTCGCTGCAGCTGATGATTGTGTCAGACTACTGTCAGCCTGTTGTGTTTGTGGTTGCAAGCCCTGCAGATAACACACAAAGTTAAAAAAGATTAATACACAGGGAAATAGTTCTAGACATATATAGCGAATCACTTAAGACGTGATGGACGTACAGAGCAGAGTTGAGCATGTTCTTGCACTTGACGATGTACAATCTGAGTACCACAACGGTTACAAACAACAGGGGAGTTTCCATAGGCGCAACCAGTACCATGGGAGATGCAATCAGACAGATTTCCTTGCCACTGGCAACCACTCTTGTGATACAGGCAGTGTACTGTAACTTTACCAATAGTCTCAGCAAGAGATTTATTTGAGTCCATCAAAGGCTGCATATTGCAAAGCAGGTTGTAAACAAAGGGGTCACTACTTCCAAATATACTTAACAAGTTATGCATAAATCACTTTCATAAGAAAGCAATACCTTGGAATCGGCTTCTGTCACTAAGTAGCCATCATAAGGGCAGGCTTGTGTGGTTGCTGCTACATAAGCCAAGCAAGGTTTGCAGTAGAGATGTGTGCACTGAGTTTGCAGAGCTTCTTTGGGGTATATGAGTGTCCGACAAACAGGGCAAAAATATTCACCAGGGAGAGATTGAATATTCAGAATACATTCATTATCGAAACCCATTTTCCGATCTCACAAACTTTTACCCAATGAGGACTCTGATGCCTGCACATATGCTAATTTCATAAACTTACGCATTTGAAATGTATGAAGAGCTAAAATCAGATATTCAATGAGGATACAAACAATAAGGAATTATTTGCATGTCAAATATCCAATAAGTGAAAAAAGGAAGCAAATACGGATTTCCACAGTAGTTACAATAAAGCAGCAAGTAATCAGCACATGGCATTCACTCTAACATGCACAACACAATCACAAAAGAACAAAAACTTTAACCAATGATGTGTGATGATGAAGAAATGATTAAATTTTTGAACAATAGCCACGATAATATGGACCAAGTAGAGAAATCTAGCATGACAACTGAATCAATCTGAAAAGACAATGGGAAACGACCAGACAAATGGCAAATCTACAAAGATAGCTATGTTAGATAGGTAAATATTAGGAGTCAACCAAATGGAAAAGGTGCAGCTGCTTCCAGCTATAATGGATCAGAACAAAGCATATAGGGGATGTCTAATTTGTTGCCACACTCTCAGTGCCCAATGCTTGATTAACAGCCATAAACGGCGTGCCACGTTAAGTGTTGCAGCTGGGTCCATACGTCAGCCTCATTTTTTCTTTTAGCTATGAAGTGTGCACCAGAAGAAAACAAAGTTTGCTAAAGAGCCAAGTTACCAAACAGTACCCCTGAATCCCTAATGCGCTAGCACGATACAATTGAGATGCACAACACATGCCTCCACTATAGTCGTAGCTAATTAGAGAGATAAACACTTCTCATGTACAAGAGACAGACATATGGCATGTTATCAATGTAGCAAAAGTTAGCGAACTACATTACTAATCTTAGTAGAAGAAATACATCATGGAACCAAGGTAGCATGACAATTGAGTCAGTCTTAAAACACAGTGGGAAACAATCAAACAAATCTACAAAGGTAGCATAGTTACAGAGGCAAATACTAGGATTCAATCAAATAGAAAAAGTAATGATGCTTCTGGCTATAATGGGTCAGACTCAAAGCAAAGAGTATAGAGGATGTCTAATTCTGTCGCCACTCTCTGTGGCCAATGCTTGATTAACAGCCATAAAAAGTGTGCCACATAAAGTGTGGCACATGGCGTCCATACGGCAGGCTCATATCTTTTAGTTATGAAGTGCGACAAGAATTTAGTTCACCACAAGAAGACAAGGTTCACTAGAGAACCAAGTACCAAACAGTAACACTAAATCCCTAATGCTCTAGGATTATAGACAGTTGACATATACAACGGGTGCCTCCACTGTAAAAGTGGAAACAAATTTGGGAGATCAACACTTGCATGCAGAATAGACATATGGCAGGTAATCAACATAGCTAAAATTACCAGAATATAGCTAATCTGAGCAGAAGAAATACATCATGGAACCAAAGTGGCAACGATCATCAAATATATTATTAAAGCTAGAATGGCCATGCTAACCATGTGAATAAAAATTTTGGTGGTAATCAAGTTAACAAAATTAGCCAACTACTGAAAAGATCAAGACTACCAACTAGGGGGGTGAATACGAAATTATCAAAAACGTGTAACAAAATCAAATCCTATGCATTATTAGTGAACAAAATATGCAAAGTAAGCAAGTACGAAGGAATAGGAAAACCACAATCACATGAGAGGCAAGGATTCATTGTCAAATTTCAAGCCTTTCACGAGGTACGTCTCCATTGAGGTAGCTTGATCCAGCGATCGAAGCCGACATTGAAACGTGCGCTTCCCTCAAAGAGCTTGCCGACACGAAGCTTTCTCTTACTTGTGGCAACTCTTCACCTTGCGGTAGCCAAGCTTCAAACATTCACAAACTTCTTGAGGCGCTTCGATCAAAGGCTCTCATGCGACTCCTAACCATCTAGGAGACATCAATCTTCAAAAAGTAATAAGCTTCAATCACTTCAGCTTGGAGATGAACTTCTTACTTGATGCTAAACTACAAATCAATCTCTCTCTTTTAAAAATTTTCTCACAAAGATCACACTTTGAGCTTGAGGAAAGATGGGGCTTCACTTAGGAGAGCAGAGGATTAGATTCACAAAGAGTTGTGCGTGCAAAGAGGCTTGGAGGTATATATAGCTAACCCCACAAAAACTAGTTGTTATAGCAAAAGCAGCAAAACCCGGAGGTTCCAACTTAGAACCCCGATGTTCTGACTTTTTCAAAACAATGGCAATATCGCGTATATAGTACATACCTCAGAGACTCCAACAAGAACCCGAAGACTCCAGCATATCACTCAACGGCTGTATAGCGAGTCTAGAAGCAGATCTCGAAAACTCCGACAAAGAACCCGAAGATTCCGACTTTTTCAAAACACGGCAGACATGAGCAGATGTCAGAAGTTCCGACTTGGAACACAGACCCTCCAGAAAATTGAATGGCCTAAAGCAATACTAGGTCAAAGAGAATTCTGGAGCTTCCAGCATTGCACCCGGAGCTTCTGAGATTTCAAAGTGCTCAACTGAGCAAGATCCGAACGAGAACTCAGAAGTTCTGACTTATCGGCTCGGACATGCCAAGATTTTAAGGATTCATCAAAGCAAGATCAGTATGCGAACTCGGAGGTTCGGATACACCGAATCGGACATTTCGAGATTTCAAAGAATAAGTCCTCATAGGATCTCGGGCACTCTGGAAACTTCCAGAAGTTCCGACTTTTGAGTTCAAGGGACTTAAGCAAGGTCAGAACCTAAATTCGAAGGTTCTAGACAAAGAAGTCGAATGGCCTGACTTTTTAAAACTCAAACAGATGGACAACTCGGAGGCTCCGAGCTCCCAGAAACTCCACGCATATACGAAACCCAGATAATTCGACTTTGATCCTGGTGGTTCTGATTTTTGCTAAAAGTGTAAGAATTTAAGGATTTCAAAGAGCTCTTAGATAGACGTTTTAATTCCTAGCTAAGCATTAGGAAGACACTCTCACTAGCTTCCAAAAATAATAGCAAGCAGCGATGACCTAAGAACAATGTTGACAGTGAGATATAACAAAGCATTACCAAACAAACGCGCAAGAGGTAAACAAAAAGGAGATGGATCAAGAACAACCATCAACACTGATCCGCACGTCACCACTGATTTCCAAAACTACTCACACCATCCACACATGCGCAAGCAACCTATCGAATCATCACCACCAGTAAACTACACATGAAAAAAGGACCAACAAACTAGTGCATACTAGGCAGCATCAACAGGTAGAATGTAAAACTATATCCAGTAGCCGACTTAACACGGGGCATTGGGGTTCAGTAACCTATCGAATCCCCCAAAAAAATCTGAACGTAAACTGCCAATACAAGTAGTAATTCGGGATCTCAAAAGTAGTATTAGAAATAGACACCAAAATACACGGGCGGATGCACCCCACGCCTTGATAGTCCAACCGATCTTGAAAAAAGGGACCTGCCTGAATTTGATTCGATTGTTCACAGACACGAAGCGAAACGCAACAATCCGAGCAAAGCTAGGGCTTCCTTACCAGCGAAAGGAATCGCGTCGCCAGCCCAGTTGCAAGCAGTACAAGGGATCGGAGGAGGAAGATCACGAGAGAACCGCGCGAGCTCCTCCGCTTCGAGATCGCAAGCGTGCTGCGGTGGGGGGAGGAGGAGGAGGAGGGGTTTCGGCGGCGACAGACTCCGGGACGGTGCGGTGGATTTGGGGAGCAGAACTGCAGAAGGGCGTGGGATGTTTGGTTCGCCAAGCCAACCCTACCAAAATATTAGATTTTGTCGAGGGTTTTTTATAAAGATTTTAGGATTTTTCCAAGGGTTTTTATATAAAGATTTTAGGATTTTGCCAATGATTTTTATATAAAGATTTTAACAGGCCATGGGTTTGTTTGGTTTGTGATTTTATTTTAACAGGCAAAATGTGGTGCTTGGAGGTAGCCTGAAAATTTGGTGAATTTTGCCTGGCCAGGCACAGTTGAGAATATAGTGTTTGGTTGGAGACCTGGCTCTAAGGAAAACGTAGAACTTTGAATGCACGTTTTGACAGCTATAAAGCGTAAAAGATGCCAATACGCTTTCATTAGCACCCTTCCTAATGTCGTGTCCCCAAGTCCTTCTCATCCCCAACTGATTTCACTAGACGCAGAGGTCGTGATGAAGCTCAGCGTGATGAGTAGGTCACGTGCGACAGATCTTGGCGTGGTGCGGGCGGAGCTCAAGCGCTGGTGAGTTCGTCACGCGCGGCGGAGCTCGGGCACTGTGAGTTTGTCACTCGCGGAGGAGCTCGGCGCCGGTGAGGACGAGGTTGCAGCGGGATCTAGGAGTGAGGAGCGGTTCGATTGCCCCAATGACAGCTTGATTCCAACGGGAGACGGCCCGATTCCAGCCTGATTCCGAGGACGGAGATCGGATTGCAGCACATGGCTCCTTGATTGCAGCCACGGTTGCTCGATCGCGACCGGCGGCAGCTCGATTGCGGCCACGGCGCCCTGGTTTCGACGAGACGCGATGTCACCGGCCTGATTGCGACGTGAACAAACGCTTGGTACGAGTTAATCATGATTTATGACGCCTGAATGCGATCATCGCTCGCTGGGAGACGAAGCCTGGCTCAGACGCTTGTTTTGGGATGCCTGGGCCTGAGCGCCTCGCCTGGACCAGGGAGCTCCCAAGGTCGGCCACCAAACAAGGCCCGGCAGCCCCCAGGCATGCACCCGGCCGAGCAGCGAAGGGTCAGGGCGTGAACCAAACACGCTCTACGAATGCCCATATTTCGGTTAGGATTGGCATCACATCAAGCGACGAACCGACGTGAAAAACGTCCTAGCCGTGCCAGTGCGAGTCCAGATCCGACGCGACCCAATCACTGCGAAGGAAGGAAGGCCCAGAAGGCCTTGAAATGGCTTTCTCTACCTCGTAACATTTTTTAGATTGCTCCCAAACCCGAAATTAGCATTGTCATTATAAATTAGATTGGTTCAAACCAGGCCGCGATGGTAACGACCGAAGGTACACAAGCACAACTATTGTGCCCATCGACATTCGGTCCCCCGCGCACATGCGGAAACGCAATCATCGTCGCCAACTGGTTCACCCTGTTGTAATTTCGGCACCATCACGCAGCTCTTAATCTTAAGAATATAGAATTGCACAAAGTAGAAGAACAAGAAACAATAGACGCAAATTTCAAGCTTCGTGGTTCTCTTCTTATTATTCTCATGGCAATTACATTCGTGTATGAAGGCCCTAAAAGGTAAAGTTTTTGGAGGACAAGACTCCAAAAAAAAGTCTACATCTTCAAGGAAAAATAGAGCTTAAAGGTTGGTAGATATGAATTCCTCTATTCCGAGCGGTTTTCGGTTCACAAGTCTAGTCACAAGACTAGTGTTATCAAGCAAAGTCTCGGCCAAAATGACAATCAAGCGCTTTAGTTTTATGTTACTACTAATTGTTTAAAGAAAGTTTGTATTGGTTCACATATTATGCAAACCCAAACCAAATTGGTGCCAACTTGGACTATACACAATTTGTAACGACATCACTGACAACTGTAACTAGATGATACACTTATGAAGTTGAGACTTTCTAACTACCGAAACAAGAAATGTGATGGTACATAATGACAACTAGAATATGAAAGCGCAAGGGTTGCTGCGCCCATCCCAAAGTGGCTAATAAAAGATTTTGGAACAGATAGCCAGGTCTCAGTAACACGTTATTTCTAAGAGGCACTATTATAGTGTGTAATGTATATACTTTTATGCAATTTATGAATGTACTCTAGAACCAACATCAGGTTCACAAGTCTCATGCTCATCAGCATACCTTGGATATACATCCTTCCAGGCACAAAATCAACTTTGCGAATCCGAGCACAACACCCCTGTTTTAGAATGAGTACGCAGAATCCAAAACAAATATAACAAGCAACAAATAGCGCTTCACTTGGTCCACCAGTGAAGTAATTGTTGCGCATGTTGGTCATATACATTAGAGCCTAGGCCCTTGATCATATACATTAGAGCCTAGGCCCGGGACATAGATGCCCACACGGTCACATCCATACACAACATAGTAGTGGTACTATCCCCTACCATCGGTGTTGCTGTTAATTGAAATGACCCATCGAGGCTTAAGCATCGGGTCATAACCCCTGTGGGGGAAGTTACAAATGTTGGGAGCATTGGAAAACTATCTGTTGGTAAGATTGAATGGTCCTAAAGAAAATCTTCTCAAAATAGCGACAAGTATAGTTCAGAAAATGGTCCAAGAATTCTTCTCAAATATGGAAATATAAAGATACTAAAGTAAACAACTAATTCTGATTATTATAATCCAGGAGTCTTTTGTTTGCTATGTAAACAACACTCAACATATGTGAAGACATTTTGAGTGCAGCTCCTTTTCACGAAGTAGAAAGTGAGTTATTAGTGCCTACTCAAAAAGCAGAAATGGCTCTGATAATTAATCACGAAAGAGCTATTCAAATACCTGCATAGCAGCAACTTTCTCAGATAGAGCATCAGTTTTCTTTCTTGCCTTGGACTCTTCAGATCTTCAACAAAAAGTCTAAAACTCTTGTTTTATCTTGTATCCGGCAGAAAATAGGAGCTTAAAGGATAGCAAAGAGGATATGCTAGCAAGAATACTATGGACCAAAAAAGATGAATGCACAATGTACAAATATAGTCAATCATCCAAAATTAACAACACCCAGTTAAAATGTACTATAGCATGGAAAAAAGTAAACATAGTTCGTACATGCATCATCTTGCAAAGCATGCAGTATTCCAGGCCTCCCAGCAATATGTCATGTACTCGTCACCCTTCTTGGTAGCCAATTCTGTCAATAAAGCAAACAAAGTACCACGAAGACGTTCAATGTGAATCATTGTGGTGCACCATGGTATACATATATAGAATAAGAAATTATATTTACATAATGCAAAAAAGTAAATCCATGGTACACAGTTACTGAGCAGCTTACAATGTACCCCTTTGAAACACTCTGCAGAAGGAAGTGTTGGACGCCCCTCAACTGGTCACAGACCATAGAAGGAAAAGTTTTCGACCCTGACATATTCCGAGAAGCAGAAGAGCAGGTCAAGTTCATTTAAGACCGTTTGAAGGTGGCACAATCGAGATAGAAAAGTTACGTCGATCCCAAATGACGAGATGTCATTTTTGAACCCAATGACTATGTCTATCTTTGGGTCACATCACTCAAGGGAATGCAATGGCTCAGTGTCAAGGGCAAGCTAGCACGATGATTCATCGGGTCATTCAAGGTCTTGGAAAGGAGGGGACAGTTCACCTACCAACTGGAACTACCTACAGAATTATCAGAAGCCCACAACGTCTTCCACGTGTCTCAGTTATAGAAGTGTCTCCAAACCCCTACACAACAAGTGCAATATCAAGACCTCGATATTGGCAAGGATCTCACCTATCAATAGCAACCTGTTTGAATCCTTAATGGAGCTGAATGTCACAACCGAAGCAAAGTGATCAAGTTACACAAGGTCTAGTGGAGCAATCACACACGAAGAGGAAGCAACCTAGAAACAAGAAGATTTTCTAATAGACAAGTAGTCTTACCTTTTCCAATCTGTAGAACCTCGGGGACAAGATTTGACTTAACGGGGTAGGTTTATCACACCCCGTTTTTACCTTTCTTTGTAAAGCATGTATAAATATAATAACACTATATTTATGGATTAATTATCCTTTTGCATCTTATTGGTTCTTATTAAATCTTATTTGGAACTTTGTTATTCCATGTGACTAATATCAAAACAAGGTCACTATGTATATGTACATACATATATGTGACATGATACAAATTCAACTACCCTAATTTGTCTCGTGATCATCCATACATCTTCTGAGGATACATATATTTATATATATACGCACACACACCATACATATGTATGAATATATATATGGCCTATGTTTTCTCTCTCCCATCAGAACATATAGTGTAATAAATAAATCAAACATATGAGGAAATGTTTCTAAAATTAGTGGTATGTGGATATTAAAACATTCCACAACCATAAATATCATCCCTATACAATGTATTATTTTTGAGATTAATTATCATTTTTAAAACTGGAAAAGGAAACAAGGCTGAAATCAAAGATCTATTTTCACATGCTATATTTTGGCCTCCAAAAATCCTAATAAAAGTCTGGAAATCCTATATCCATCCTCAACCTATTTCTAAAACAATATGGTTATGTCTAGTACAAATATTTCAAACAACTTCACATTTGAATTTGAGGCTAATTTGAATATTACACTACATCCTATAGGAATAAAATTCAGAAAAATCTTAGAAAATTCCACAAGATACTATATGATCCAAATAACTCAAATATGCAAAGTATCCATTTTGCCAGTTCAAAAATCTTGAGTATTAACAAAAGGTAGATTCTGCCCAAATGATCTATCCCATATTTTCTTCATCAAATGTTTTTGGAAAATTTTGAAATAAATCATGGGTCATCTATACCAGTCTAGGAACTCATTTTTGCTCTAGCTGCACTTTGTAAAATTCCTTTCGCCCTGCTGACCTTGCCTTAGACCTTTGCATAGGAATGGCATCACCTCCCTCTCTCTATTCATCTTTGCATTTGGTGCCTAACTGGCCACCCTCTATCTCCCCACATCAACGCCACCCCTGTGACATGAGTGAACGTGCCTAGACATGGCAGTGCATGCTGGGACACACTGGTGCCGCACTACATGCCCTCTGGACACGCACTGCACGTGCACAACATGCTCGCATAATGTCTACCGTGTCGTACCAAGCCGCACGCCTTCACACTGCCTCTCCTGTCGTGTCTTATGTGCTAGTGACTTGCCTAACCCCTAGAAGCATCTCGCGCCACTTGTTGGACACGCTGAGACGTCTCCTCGCCGGCTCCATCTGCGCCGACAACCCCTCTCTCCCCCATTTCCTCGGCTCACCTATTTAAAGATCTCGAGCTTGCCTCTGCCCTCCTCGCCCCTCCTCCACTCCTCCAGAGCCCAACCAAGCAAATGCCGCTACCGAAGTGCCTCCCCTTCGGCTGGCTGGGTAGATCCGCTACGCCTACTGTGGCGCCCCCGGTTTTAAGACCGGGAACTCCCTTGTGATTACTGTATCGGTCCCTGGATCAGTAGCCGATACACACGAGTTAACCTGTATATCATTGTCATACATGCGTAAACAATTGAATAGACCGATGAGGTCGATGATCTGATACCTGTAGCCCAACGGCTATAAACTTGCAGCGGAATTTAACGGTGAGGTGACCCATCAATATGCCATACCCGACAGGCAACTGACTGGGGTTACGCCCTAGCTTTCGCGATCGTAATTGCTTCTTCTGAATGGATGTCTTCTTCGTCTGGCCAAATCAACAAGCCAAGTGAGTACATTGAATGTACTCGCAAGCTATTCCCACAGGAGGAAATATACGGCAATATTTAATGCAGGGAATAGATCAAGGGATAGCTCTAACCTAAGTTGCAAGTTGTGCGAAAATGTAAGTTCTTATTTGAAATACAGAATAGTAGATTCAAGAGCATTTTCGAAATCCAAAAATTTGTCGCTGTCGAGACCGCATTCGGTGCTGGATAAACCAGCAAAACTGTCGTTACTAGAGGTCGGTAGCTCCGTCTACCGCCTCGAACAGTCCTTATAACCTACCCGCGCTGCCTCCACGCGGCCCGGGCTAGGTTTCCTCTTCTGCAGTTCCTCGCTACCAGACTGTAGCTTAAACTGCTCTCTGTGGACACATCATGCCCACGTCCTTAATCCCATTTCCCAGCTTTCACAACCAAAACTCAGTCTAACCAGTGTGTGGCCTTACCAGTTCATGTCCATGACCGAGGACGCGGCTATTCGAATAGATTTTAACCCTCTGCAGAGGTGGTACGGCTTTACCCACAAGATGTAAGTCACCCTGGGTATACTTCGCGACGTATACTGACAGGGATATTACAACGAAACCTTTCGCCCGTGTTCACGCTTGAGCCGGACTCGCTAGGAGGATAACCCAACTTCCGCATCCCGAATGACAGGAATGGGACTCTCCCCCTTTGTGTCGGACCATGTTCCACGTACTGTGTAGGACTCTACTGAGCTTTACCCCCACAATGCTGTGCGACCCACGAAGAGCTTTCCCCCTACGCAATCCCGTGGAGATCCTCTAGGGATCCGGGATCCACTAGCACTTCTCCCTAACTTCCCACGGTTCCGAGCTCTAGCGTTAGACGAGGTACCGAGTCAAGTCCTTCCCATAAAGGACATGTGGACGTACGGTGGGGGAACTGATTCAGCGGCACTTAGGTTCGATCCTTAACTGATTCGAGCAAGACTCCATGTCCAACCATCACCTCGGGTAGCAACCGGCCACCCTGCTGTTCCAGGACTCAGGTCGCAACCGGCTCCCTACCCTTTTCTGATTCAAGTAGCAACCGGCTACTCTACCACCTCCAACTCCCTTAGCATTCCTGCCCGAATCCAAATCCTCCATCATCTCATTCAAGGTTTTTAATAAACATTCCTTTGTAAATGGCACCTCGGTATGCATTTACACACCGAGGGTTTTGATCCCAATCCCATCGCATCGATAAAACTTAGTTTTTACTACAGCAGGGCTAAGCGGGGCTATCGCCTATACTCCTAACTAAAATTACTGATCGTTCTATGATCAGCACTTAATACTAGGGTTACAAGGATAGGGTTCACCGGGCCTAAGCCGTGCATCTAATAGGAATAACTAGGTCTACATAAAATAACGATTTTACCCACATAGCATGTAATTTCATAAACAAAATAATTAACGTCACAAATATAGGATTTCAACATGGTCAAGGTGGGAATGCTTGCCTGGCAATGTTGGCCGATTCTCGAGCTTGAACTTGGTATAACGATCGTTCGGAACTCCTCGCGTGAGGCCTCACCACGTTGTATCTACACGCCGGGAAAAACATCGAATAAACCGCAATACCAAGAAGAGCCAAGTAAGAACCAACTAGCCCTTAGGGGCTCCACCACATGCGTCCTGGATCTAGTCGATTATTAGGGCGCATTGGTAGGGTTTCGTCATACATCATTATGGAAGTAGTTTAGGTTATCAGTTTATTTGGAGACAAAGGGCCTGGAAAGGGGTTAGGGTCGGTTGTATTTCTATGGAGTGTCCTGGTGCACATAGGCAGGGGCGTCTTAGTCTTCTCAGGGATTTAATGGTGTCCATTTAAGTAGTACGTACATTTCTCTAACGATTCTGGATCCCAAAATACTTTCGGGTTCAAAGTACTAGATTCTTTCCCATAAGATTTTAGTAGGAAGAGTTACCTTCATGGAGCTAAACTAACCCGATATACCGGCATAACTTGCAGAGTATCTTTAGACATTGACATTTAAAATAGCTCAATGATTACTGAAATTGTCTTGATGGCTGGCTCTAGAATTTCATGAGATCATGGGCAAAATAATCGGTTAGAGTGAATACGAAGGTTTTAGGGTTTTTCGGGGGACGTATACGTATACTAGTTTTTTTTTGTTTTAAGTTTTACTTCTTTTGTTCTTTGAAACATGGAATATGTGCACCTATATGTGCGTATATGCGGCAGTAACGTTGTCAGAATAAGAGGAGGAGGTTGCGGTGGCTAGGGTTTGAGGAAAATATCCCCGACGCACTCGTATATACGCATCGGATCTCAGTTCAGCGCTCGTCGTTGTCCTAGGGTTTTATTATTTCTATTTTCAGGTATCTCCAGATTGAGCGTCGATATTTTATGTTATAATTGAGCTGGGAATATTATTTTGCTGCTTCACGAGTGTTTCCCGGAATTTCAGGAAGGCCGAGGGTCGTTAGGTTTTGCGATTAGGGTTTTAGGAAGAAATAGATTTAATCGGGAATAAGAGTGTTCAGGGCTGGAACTAGGGTTTCGGGGCGCGGTAAGGTGACGCAAGGTATGGGAACTCTTGGGATTCCTTTGTTTCTTGACTTCGGGTCCATTTGACGACAAGGTGCCGCGGCTGCAGATGTCCTGCTGTACGGTGTTACCGCACTAGGGTTTCGGGAGGGGTTCGAGTTAAATCAGTAGATGGAAATCGGTGCGTGGCACTGGGGTTCTGGAGGGTGGCAAGGCATGTAGAGGCTATGGAAACTCTCGGAACTTTCCTGCCTTGGCTGGGCTAAGCTACCGCAGGGTGCCGCGGATGTATCGGCACATATAATGCAGATGCTACCTTATCCTTGCGTCAGGGTTTAGCATGCGTGTAGGTATCCAAAGGCAGTATATATTTACGCATGCTCACGGTATGACTTGGCGAAGTGGGCGGCAGAAAGTCGTGTCATCCGGAAAAGGTTTAGGGTGTGTATATGTTTTAGTTTCTCCGAGGCACCGCATGGCTTCTGACCTCGGGTTAATGGTTCAGTGGTACCGACTGTGAAAAGGAAGGGAGCAAAGTGAAGGTTTTTGGTTTGCGTCGATTGGCGGCTTGGCACGACTTGCGATAAAGTTTTTAATCAGGTGTATTTCAGTTCGCATTATTACTAAAAAGTTTTTGTTGGCCCTAATTTTCGGGTTTTGGAAAAATCGGGGTGTGACACCTACCCGATACTACCTGTCACTCCAGTGGCGTTTTTTCCGCCTTTTGCTTTCCTGAGCACACTCTGGACTCCTCTGACCCTTCCTCTCTTTTTTTCCAGCTCACGACAAACGGAGACGAAGCCCTGGCTTGCCACAGTTGCAGTCACCTCGGACCTCACCGTCAACGAGCTCCAACAACCACTGGTGACTGCCGACCACCCTATCAGGCTCCTCTCGCTGCACTAATCACCTAGATATAACGCACGTGTGCTGGAACCCTCTGGAACACTAGCGACGAGCTCGTCGAAGTTCCTCGGGCACGGCCGCCGTCAAGCGGAACCCTCCACTAGCACGCGCGAGAGTTGACGGTCGTGTGCCGCTAACAGGTGGGCCCGGCTATTGTGTTTTAAAACATAACAGTTTGGCCATGGTGTCGCTGACACCAGTGGCCTACTTGTCAGGTTAAGTGGTCGTGCCCTCGCTCCCTTTATGTTTACCTCGAAGGAAAGCATATTTCCTTTTAAATAGAAAGCGTAAACCCCTCAAAACCCTGGTTTTTAAATAATAGAACCAGTTCTCTGGTTCAACCGATTCACAAACTTTTAGAGCAAACAAAAACGGTTCTAGAATCCTAAAAATATTTCCTATCTTTTGGTTCATAGTTGCTGACAATTCTTATGGCCTATAGATATTTATATCTACAAGCGCATGGAAGAGTTGTTGTAACATTTCGCCTCGAAAGTATTCCAGGGTTCATCGAATCCACGAGAAGCAAATAGGTTTGAGCAGAGGTGTCAAATTATCGATATACCATATATATGTATCTAATTCTCCATCACTTAGAAAGGATGAATCTTTTCTAGATAGATAAGCATAGATGACCACCATATATGAGGTTGTCGACCTACACAAATAACATCTAAGAGGGGAGATAGCTAGCCGGAGTCTAGTAGTAGGTAGATAAGAGCGCTAGTTCCTTGTTATAGTGATGTAAGGAGGAAGGTAAGTATTTTAGTTATCAAACAATTGTTAGGTCAAGATTCAACGCTCTAGAGTAACCAGTATCAAGGTTAGAGGTATAACTGGACAAAGTCCCAGAAGCCTCTCAAGATGTTCCTCCTATAGTCAGGCCTGACTATACGGAGGCGAAGCTTGGCTACACTTAAAGTTATTGTCTCGATAGGATCATTGCAGTGGTAGGCTCTAGATAAATGGGAGTCCTTTTCACGGGAGATCCCCTTCGTTAACCAAACTCCAAACAACAGGAAGCTAGCCCCTAGGCTACACTTTTTAGTCCTAGATAATTTAAACCTGACTAATTTGTCGGCAAACCTACCAAAGGGTAAAGGATTACCCTAATCACAAGACCTAACTTTAACAATTATTCCGATAGAAAGAAAAGAATTAGGAAAGATATCTTGACAAATAAAGATACTGAAAGATCACTATATTAATATTTCAATATTCAACTACGGTAAACAAGATACATGGAGCTGGACACATATCGAGTTACAGAAGAGAATTTCCCCAAAGCCTTGGCTCACAGGCTGACTCTTCCTCCTAGCTACATTTGCAACTTCGGTGTTGCCTACTCTACTCTACCTAGAGAGTGAGGTGGTACCTCAAAGAGGAGAAGGAATGAAGTGGTGACGATGAAATGAGTGAGAAGGGGGAGGATTTTATAGGCTGGTCAACCTTGGGTAGGTCGCCCGATCCTCTCCACATGGCAGGATCTGCGACAGGGCCGGCCGACCTAGTCTGGTTCGACCGATCCTCTATCGACGATTGAGCTTGGTCCCCGGATGGCGCGAAAGATGGGGGTTGACCGGCTCTCACACGAAGCATCTTGGCACGCATGAAGTCCCCTCGGGCGAAAAAGTAAGTCCCCCAGGCCTTTTTAGTGGGCCGACCAACCTACTTGGCATTTAGTGTTGGCCGACCCAAGATGCAGGGCCGGCTGGCCTAGGGGGAAGGCCGACCGACCTACCTAGAAGGTAGTTGGCGCCTCTCTTTCTTTTGGCATCAGGCAACAAGTCGATGGAGCTCCACCAATAAAGTTCATCGGCAATTGGTGGGTCCAGAAAACTTCTCCGAACGACAATATTCGTCTTTATTATATTTTAGGTATTTTCAGAATGTTGAGTTTGTGTCGAATATGTGTTCGGGGTAGGTTACAAGGTAGGACTTGGAGTTATAGTAGGGATAGAGCAGAGTTGGTATCGGATTCATCTAAATTTCTAAAACCATTTCAAATATTTCCTACCCTTTGGTTTCAACCAAAGTTTGAAAACAATAAAATATTTGCATATTAATAAAAGAAACCATGTCTTTCCAATATATTTACATTAACTTATGAAATATTATTTCAAATCACATATTTTTAAAAGTTTTTAAGATCAGAATCTATCTCAAACATGTCATGTTTGCATTATTTGGATTTTATTTGGTTTTACCTCACATTGTTTTTCGACGTATAGTTTTCGACGTCCTAATATCTCGCAAGGAGGATTCCGAGCAATTGCCGTGTCAAGATCAAGACCAAGACCAAGAGTCACCAGGAAAGCTCATACCTTATCATGTTGAACCCTATAAGTTCAGATATATTTATCTTGGTTGTAAACATGCATGAATACGTTAATATGAACAGCTATTTTATGTTAGAACTCGTTATACCCTGATATTGCATGTGTTATACTCTTGATGAATATTCCTTGTCACCCTAGCATGAGTACCCACTGGTCATGGTAGCACCAACGGTAACCTAGGTATAAATATTCTAATGCATACCATGGCTTAGACCCGGTTTAGCAAAACAAGTTTTAATGGAAAATGGTGGATCACTTGAATCACTTGTGGGATAAACCCTTGGAAGACAATTATTGTCCAGGGATGTTTCATTCAAAAGTATTTTTATGTCAAAACTCAAAATAAAAAGGAAAATGATTTGGATCCAAGTGAGAATATAAGTTGGAGTTTGGGAAGATGGTTGTAGCATGTTGTTGCATGGCTTGGGTAATGTGATATGGAGCCTTGCTCGAATCAACTAAGGATGAAATGACCTTAGTACCGCTCACCCAAGTTCATATCGTATGCCCACATTTCTTAATGGGAAGGGTTGACCTACTATTCTGTCTAGGACTAGCGTATGAACCCGTAGGTGATAGATAATATGTGCAAAATAGAGTTGTAGCTCCTTGGAGAGGTTTCCCGTTGTAGCATATGGAAAGACTCGACACAAAAGTTGGGAACCCCACTCTAATTGTAGCGTTGGAGAGAATACAATCTAGAGGTGGGTTAAGCCCATCTGACAAGTGCATTGTTAGGACTAGAAGGAGAAAAAATCTTGTTGTGATATCCCTACCGGCATACCTTGTGAAGTGTGCTCATCGAGTTCTGGCAAGAAGGGGGATTCGCATCTTGTGGGTAAAGCCATACAGCCTTTCCAGAGTGTTAAAAATCTATTCCAATAGTCACGTCCGTGGTCATGGAGATAACTTAGTTAGGCCACATATTAGTTAGACTATATTTTCAAAGGTTTGAAAATGTGGGACATGAGAATAAGGACGTGGGGCATAAATTTCTCACAGTGTACAGTATGAGCTATGAGGAAGGTAGAAGGAGCTGTAGCAGTGTAACCTAAACCGTACTACAAGTAGGTAATGCGAGTTGGTAGATGGTGATGATATAAGCCGATAGTCGAAGCTATCGAAGGTATGAGTTATGTGACAGTAGTAGGAGCTACCCTTCATATGGAATTTTCTTTATGTTACTCATTGCAGATTATGCTCTTATTTCTTAAATGCTTGCAAATGTGTTACATGTACTTTAAATGCAAACTTAGCTTTCCACACAATATGAAGCCTAGGATAGAACTTCCTTCTTGAACCAAGCCAAGCATGTACATAGCCATCATACTCCCCTTGTCAGATGCTTGCGAGCATATTTTATGTACTCACTTGGCTTGTTGATTTGGCCAGACCAGAAAGACTACTACTACTACTAAGATGATGATAATGACTACGAAGAATAGGGCATTACCCCAGTCGATTGCTTACAGGGTTCAGCATACCGGTGGGCCCTTACTATCAGTTTATTCCACTATAGACTTTGAACTCAGCCAATAGGCTATATGTGTAAGACATCAGCCATAAAGGTATATTTGTGTACTAGACTTTGATACATACATGTGTGACAATGGTATTCAAGTTTACTTATGTGTACTAGCTACTAATCATAAGAACAGTACAGGAAACACAGTGGTTATCCAATCGTTAAAACCGGGTACACCACAGTAAGACAGAGGGCTCACCTCATCACCATGTGAGCAAACGGCAGACATAGCTTGCATTATGCACTACTTTGCTCCATTGCTCGGTAGCACCTGATTTGGGCTGTAGGATATTCCACTCTATTCTATAATTTCATAGTAAAGAAAAGCTATTCAATCTTCTTGACCAAAGTGGCAGCTCAATTACATACCTTGGAGTTCATTAGAGAGAGCCTTTCTCAGCTCCAAAAGTCCTAGCATTAGGAGAGACTACCTTTTATAACCATTCCTAATTGCATTCATCCCAGCCTGGATCAAAAGAAGCAGCCAAACCTAAGATAGTGTCACCATCGTGTAGCAAAGGCCGAGCTTTGTAGAACCAAGCATACAACACATGACCAAAGCAAGCTGAAGGAACTAGCAGCAATGAATAAGCTGCTAACAATTTTTAGGGACAGCATGCTACTAGTTGATTAGAACTATAAATAATTTATATTCCATCATCAAGAAAATGGTGGAGGAGGAAAGGGGGCACCTGCAGATGGGACGGAGGCTACGAAGTAGGTTTCTAGATCTAAGAGACAAAACCCCTCTCAAGAGTGCATCATGACGGGCTAGAGTTTGGAGGTCAACTACAACCCATCCCACCAGGAGAACAAACTGAGAAGAGGCTTGAGGGCGGTGTGGAGGGGCCTTCACAATGGGAGCGAATCGTAAGGGATCAAAACCACAGATGATCAAAGCATCAAAAGGGGAATAGACACTCACTGGAGATTGATGCCAATCACAAACTCTAGGAAAGGGGATGAAGGAACCTAATCGAATCCTCACAGATCGAACCTTAGGAAGAGAGCATGAGGGGAAGGAGGCTTGGGGGGAGGAGCATATGTGGAATGCCTTTTGACTTCACCTGGGAAGTGGGGTCACTACAAGAGATCGGATCTATAATGACGAGTTGAATTTGTCACTGAATATCTGAAAATGTCACTGAATAGTTCTTTGTGACGTTTGTTGGCCGTCACTGGCATCGTCATGGAATCCCCGTCACAGATTCGTCGGGGTGACGGTGCACGCAGAAAACGTCACTGAATATGGGACCTTCAGTGACGTTTTCTATATCGTCACCGATTTGGTGTTTCTGTGATGGCCTCTAAACGTCACATTTCAGGTGAAAAACCGTCATGGTATACCATTTTCAGTGACGGAGCTGCCGTCACTGACTTGATGCCATGTCAGCACCAGGCAGACCGTCCCGCAGTTGGAAAACGTCACAATTTTCGTCACAAATAAGGATGACGCGGATTAAGCAACCGTCACTAGTTTCGTCACAGAATAAGGTGACGTCACCAGCAATAAATCTATTTTTTAAATTTAAATTACAGCAAATTCTTAAATCACATTCAATTCATAGTCAGATCACATTATATATTCAATTCACATCAAAATCACATTACATAATCAATTCATAGCCAAATCACATTATTCATGCAAATCAAAGACAAATCACATTATATATTCAAATCTCAGCCAAATTGTCCTCAAACATCATAAATGACACTCGTTTTAGCACAGATTTCACCATGTTTGACACTCACGACAATAGATAAGTTGCAAAGTAAAATTCACAGAACTGATCAGACCACATGATTGTTCTCCTCTAGATTGCAAAGTAGGTTTCAGCAAGACCACGAGATTGTTGAAGGCCGGGACTGCTGCACCATAGCACCATCACAAAAGGATGGCCTTCATGCACCATCAAGTCTAGGACTGGGACTGCTGAGTTGCTTGAGCCCTTAAGAGGAAACCAATCAGGGCATCCATTTCCTGTTGCTTCTTTTCCCAGGCTTCAATCTTGTCTTGCTGGCTCTTCTTCACAGTTTCCAATTCTTCTTGCTGCTTCCTTTTCATCTCTTCAAGTGCTCCCTCTTGTGCTTGAAGTCTCGTGGTTAACTCCTGCTGGTATCTATCATTTGCATCTCTTGCCTCTTTCTCCTGTTGTTCAAGTCTTTCTTCTAGCTCTCGGATGCGTGCTGTTGAAGTAGAGTTCCCAGACCTCCTGGAGCTTGATGCGCACCCCATGCTGGCAAGGAAGGTGCTAGAGGCGCTCTGGTCCTTTAGAACTTTCTCCACAATCATTGTATCAGACATTGGCTGCACACCTTTTGATTGCGTTTCCCTTCTTTTATTTTCCATAGCAGTCTAGAGAAGAAAGGAAAACATTGACGTTGAAGTAAGACAAGGTTCATATGTTGGATTACACTTGATCCATATGAGAATGCCAGTCAGCATGAATAGAGAAAGAAATCTTACATAAGCTGTCAGTGCGGTGTCGCTCATGCAACCATTCTTTTTGCTGGTATGGGTGTCTTTGAGAAACTCAATGGGACTCGGGTCCTGATTGTTGTACTTGTCTTGTTTCTACAAGATATATGAAATTCTAACATTAATACTCCATAAAGACCAACTGTAATAGACTTAGGACTTGAATTGAGCTAGCTGGAATTCTTACAAGTTTGTGGAAATGGGTAACATAACTCCTAAAACCAGTAGTCTGGTGATGCTTGACACCTTCTCGGTTGTGCTTGTTTTTTTCACATATTTCCTATATAAAGGGGTTGAATATTAGTACTCCATTAGCTAATCCTAGATATCAATGCACAAGCTGTTGTTGGTGGCAGATTGTGTTACATACCTTGTTTCTTTCATCAGACCATTTGTTGACAAGACTTGTCTAATTTTCTTGAGTTATGTTGGGTGGCTTCCGCAGTAACGCTTGCTCAACAGTAAGATCCTTGAAATAATCCCTCTTAAGCCTGTAGCGTTGTTGTCGGACAGCTTTCTGGATTATGTTTATGCATACACCTTTGGCAACTTCATCATTTTTATCCATGTCAAACCTCTGAAAATGTTGAATGAAGGAATAGACAGCGCAACATGTGAACAAGTGAATGAAAAGAATGAAGGAATATGTCTCACCGCAACAGCGCTAATAGCATTGGGAATAGAATGCTTTAGTTCTTCTTTGTTGTAATCTTTCCAGTGAGTTGCAATATGCATCTTGTTGCGGATCTGAATACCACACTCAGAAGTTAGTTTGGCTGCTTGGACTGGGTCTGTAGGTCTCACCTTGCCCACTGTAAAATTAATGTGCATCTTGTTCCCTCCATTTCTTCTTGCATAGTCCTGCAATCCATGCCCCATGGTTGGTCTATGTCGACCTCTCTTTGATGATTCTGGATCAGTTGGACCAGTGGAGCATACTAATGCATCTACATTAGAACGTAGTAGATATTTTAGAAAGTAACATTTGCAAGTGGAAAGTAGACAATGTGAAGAGATGATGGTACATATACCTTAGCCTTGTACTGTAATCCTGTTATCCAATTGGCCGGATGTGTCTGTCATGTCTTGAGAATCTTGCATATCTGAATTGGCCTCAGGTGAGTTGCTATCGTTAGAAGTTAGGTGAGGTGAGGTGTCTGTCATCTGGTTTATAGCTTCAACTGACCCACTTGCTGTGTTTGGTCTAGATCTTGTTGATCTTGAGGTAGCAGGTGCATTGGTTGTGGATCTGACACGCTTTGTCGGTTGTGGCAATGTAGAATCAAGAGCGGTCTCCTCTTCATATCTGGCAACCTCATCCGCAGCATCGGCCTCATCTTCATCATCTGGCTCGTATTCAGAGCCAGAGCCATCATCATCACCTCGTGCGCTGTTCCTCTGCTGCACATCAGGGTCATCACCGTATACAAGGCTACGAGCTATCTTATGTATGTCTTGAAGAGGAATCATGTTGCCACGGCCCAGCGCTTCCTCAGCCTTGCGTCTACGCACCCTTTTCAGCCTCTTCTTCTCATAGTCCGGAATTGGCCGCATGATTGTAGTACCTGCAACTGAAATTACATAAAGGAGATATTGAGGTGTGCATAACTAGCATGTCATAAGCAAATCAATCAATGTCTTCCAAATTATGACTGTTGGATGTTTTTCTTGGGTGCTCAACATCTACACTGCATATTCAGGTTACATATCAAATATGCAAGCATTGATAAGAACTATCTTGACATAAATTACAGCACAATAGCTTTCGGCAGCATGGAAAATTAAAATTCAATAGATTATTGCTTGCTAATCACAACGTGTAATTGCTGCAAAGTGTCAGTTACATATTGATCATTCAGATAGAGAAGCACATATGGTCGTTAGGATGAGCAGACATAGCACTGTCAAGCAGAGCAGAGAACATTTGATTTGCAACTGATAATGATCAAGACAGGCTTCACAGAGGCAGAATTGACCTAAAACAGCAGTGAATTTATACATGAAAAAAGTGTTCACAACTTCATTCAATCACCACAACTAACATCTCCAATTTAGCCATATGAATCAATATGCAAACATTTAGGATCTAGCAGCACAAGGCCAATTCTAAATTTTCAATCTACTACCAGGAAGTAGGAATGGCTTATAATCTGAAAGCTTAGGCGTGGAAGAGTTCCTACCAGATTTAAAATATAACAGAGGCATCATCATGGGAATTAAACAAGAACAACAATGTATGAACTAAATACCTGTTTTAGGCACGGATGAGGACCGAGGAGGCGATGGGGCTCCGATGGAGGGAGGTGCAGCGGGCGTGGGGAGTGGCTCCGATGAAGGGAGGGGCGGGGGGTGTGGCTCCGATGGAGAGAGGGGCGGGGGGCGTGGGGCGTGGATCCGACCAAAGCAACACCGACGGATCTCGCCGCTGGCTGCAATAGGGGGAGAAGAGGAGTCGGGAGAAGAGAGATGAACAGTGCTAATAAATGGGGGGTCTGGCTCCTTGCGGGTGAAAAAAAAGGCGGGGGGAATATTTGGCTGGGTGACTGACAGGTGGGGACACAGGGGGGGGGGTGCGGGAAAATTTTGAGAAAAGTTGAGGGAAAAGGGATTTTGGTGCAGGGAATGTTTAATTTTTAGACTGAAATTTCAAATGTAATTTCCAATAAATAGCCTGAACTTCATTTAATTTGTAAAAAATAGCAAATGACATTGCGGGAGTCCCCGACATTCCCGGAGTCTCCAAACCTGCACGGGACCAGCAGCTGTTTTTGGACCCTCCGAGTTCAATCCCGGAGGCTCTGACATTCCCAGAGTCTTCAACTTTGTACGAGACCAGAAGCTAATTTCGGACCCTCCGAGTTCAATCCCGGAGGCTCCGACATTTCCGGAGACTTCAAACCCTCCGCTGATCTCGAACCCTCCGAGTTTGACCCCGGAGGCTCCGACTTTTTTTCCATCCGACTTTCTCCGACATTTCCTCCGAGTTCAATTCCGGAAGCTTCGACTTTCCCTTCCAAGTTCAATCCCGGAAGTTCCAAGGATGTCCACGTGAATTCCAGTAGTAACTCTCGGAACCTCATACAAATGTCTATGACTGAAAGTCTGCACCACTTCGTCTTTCCATCTTGATGTCCCGCACTCAGGACAATGGGTGTTGTTGGCATGCTGCCCTTAAAACAATGCACAATCAAACTTGCATACATGAATTGTCTCATAACCAAGCTCAACTTCACAAAGAACATTCTTAGCTTCACTGTATGATTTTGGTATATCAGCATGTGGAAATGCCATACTGATCAGCTCAGCAAGTGCATTAAATGCTCTATTTGTAATCCGATTGTATGATTTGATATGGAGGAGCTTAATAATGAATGACAATCGTGTAAATGTGCTGCATCCTTCGTAAAGATCTTTCTTGGCTTCATCCATTAGCTTGGAAAAGAGGTTAGGCTGACCCTCACCTTGCCTTCCAGACCTGACCGGATCATCTACCAAATATGGAACATCACCTCCATTGTCTTCATCAAAGTCATCTTCATCAAATAGATATGCAGCATCCTCCCTATTATCACCTTCATCATCACTCAACGCTTCACCATGAAAGATCCACTTTGTATATGTAACGGATATACCACTGCAGAGTATGTGCTCTATCACATCTGATTGGTTGTGGCATTGCAGATTCAAGCAGTCCCTGCATGGGCATAATATGTCCTGATTTTCTCTGAAATTTTGGCGAACAAAGCTCATAAACTCATCAACACCTTTCAAGTATGGTGGTGTGAAACGAGTTCCTTGTATCCAGTTTCGATCCATTGCCCTACAACAAAAGAATTTACCATGAGCAAATTATGCTTACACCATATCTGCATTGAAGCAAAATCTACTACTAACACAACTAGTGAACTCACTAGTAAACTAAAACAACAAAACCGGCAGAAATTTAACCCTTTCAAGATTGAAAAAAAATCTAAAGAGGCAATGAATTTAGTAATACAAAACCTTCATCACACAAATTTACCTTGGTTCAATCGTAATACAATAGTAGCAATAGTTCAATCGTTCACACAAATTTACCTTGGTAGGGGACAGGGCGGCAGCCGGTTGGGGACAGGTTGGGGACGGGGCGACATCGTCCCGGCGTCGACTAGCAAATGCCCTACGGAGGAAGAGCAGAGGCAAGAGGGAGAGGCGGAGGCGCGACGTGGTAGGCCGTGTGATGCGGCGGCGCTGTAGCACGTCGTGCGACACAGTGGCCGGATGGATCTGACCAAAATGAGGAGGGTGCAGGAGAGTGGAGGCACTTACTTGCAATTGACAACAGCCAACCGGAACTGAGCCGTGCCGTGCCTCGCCTATCACCGTCGTGCCTCTCCCCGCCGCGACGCGCCGCCAACTAGAACTCAGAACAGACGAACAGGTCGAGTCACAGACGCGCCGGGAAGAAATAACTAACCTGCTATAGGCCGTATAGTCCAGGAGCTATAATAAACAAATTTTAGCGTGATGTACATCAGCAAGCAAATTCTAGCCTACTGGTAACGTTGTCTCGATAGACATGGGAGGTCATGGGTTCGACCCCCGCCCTCCAACTTTTTCCAGCCAATATCTAATTTCCATGAGAAATGTAACAAAAGAAATGTAGCGCAATGTACATCAGCTCATGAACGCTAGCCTATTGGCAACGCTGTCCGCAGAAACGTGGGAGGTCACGGGTTCGACCCCCTGTACCCAACTTTTTTTCCAGCCACGCTCATTTTGATGATTTATTCCTAGCACCAACACGTGGGTCCCACTGCCAGACGTTACATGATAAAAATACGAGCGTCACTCATTCGTAATATTTTGTGACTAGTAGATTCGTCATGGAAATTACCAAACCATCACAGAAATTGGCAACCAGGTGGCGCCCGACGGCGGAGGCGATTCAGTGACGTTATTCTCGATCAATGCGTGACGGTGATTCTAAAATCGTCACCGATTTGCAGGAATCAGTGACGGTAGGTACAAAACGTCACACATTAGGTATTTCTGTGACGTTTTCAACTACTGTTGTCGGCAGGATGGGGCCCAGGTTCCCCCGAACCGCCGGCGGAGGCCAATCAGATGCCGTGGAGCGAGACACGTGGCGGCCGGGTCGGTGTGGTCATAGGCCCCGCCCCGGCTGTCAAGTGAATCCGGCGGTCAAGCCTAAGTGCTCGGGGGCCTTCCTCGGGCATCGCATCCGCGCGAGTAACCAGAAAAGGCCTTGGGCTCCCGAGAGTTTAAGGCTCAGGAATCAAGGGAGCGCTCGGGGCCCTTTACCCGAGCGCCCGGCGTCCCGGGAGGTGTGGGGCCCAGGGGAGTGCTCGGGATGTCCCCCCGAGCACTCCTCCTGGAGCTTCCCCCCCCGTAAGGGGCCCCGAGCGGCCCTCCAACAAGTGCTCCCCGAGCGCTCGAGGTCGCCCGGGGGCAGCCTGAGACAGCTGGCGCCCCTCCCAGTTGAAGGAGCTGCTCGGAACCGAAGTGCTCGGGGTTTGCCGTGTCCCCCCGTGGGGCCCTCCTCTGGGCACGTTATCGAGCGGCTAGCTTCTCCAACAAGCCTCAGCCCTGGCAGAGGCATTTAACACCCGTCATTCCGACAAGAAACCCTAAGCCCTGTGAGGGCATGATGACGGTCAGGCCGGGCCCCACCCGCTCAGGCGAAAGCCCCGTTGGCTATCGCCCCTGCCGAGAGGTGGGCCCGACTGACAGGTCTGTTGACCGACCGGGTGCGCCGCACCGCACGCCCCTGTTGCTGTCAACCTTTTTACCCCTTGGGACGCGTCGCTGCGCGCTCCGTTGCGCGGGTTTGGTCGCTGACGCTCGGGGCCCAGGAGCGGGTGTCTCACCAACTCTGTCAGAAGAAGCCCGGTAAGTCTCCGTTCGCGGGACCCGCCGGGCATAAAGGTGTCAGAGTCACTGTTCCGAGGCGCAGCGGGGAGACGTCCGGCACGGAAGTCCGTGCTGCGCGTTAAGTGTGAGGCATGGGCAGCCCTGTAGTGCCCACGCCTTCAGCAGTGCTGATACGCAGTACCCTTCGGCCATTGTGGTAAACCCCCCGGGTATATAAGAGGAGAGCCGAGGCCATGCAAGGGTTAGACTCTTTTTCAGGGGAAGAACTTCTGGGTTGATCTTTTTCAGTGAGATCTTTCCTTGGAGAAGAGCACTCTTAGGACAAGCAAGGGCCTTGTAATCTCTAAGAAAGATCAATACACACACACAAAAGCAGGACGTAGGGTTTTACACCTCCGAGGTGGCCTGAACCTGGATAAATCTTTGCGTCTCCTGCATTAGATCCAACTCTCCGAAAATCGTAACCGGCTCACAAGAGAATTCCTACTGCGCCCCCGGCCGAATCCCAAAGGGGGTCCAACCGGACCACCGCAAGAGGCGTCTCTACGCCGACAACTGTCACGAGGGTTTTCGTCACAGTATCTCAGTTTTTTTGTAGTGGGTGTTGGTGCCACCGGAGGTAGGGCTTCACACTAGGACACCCACCACAACTGCCGGAGCTCCTCTCATTGCTACCATCACTAGGTTTAAGCCACCATCGTGAGCCGGACTCATCTTTTTCAGCCCCAATTATCAATGTAACCGGTTGCTTGAAGTCTCTTCCTTCCTCACATGCCTTCTTCTCGCTATCACCTCCTCCATGGTCCACTCTCCCGCCTCTCCTTCACGAGGCAATACTCTGAGAGAAGAGAGCAGAAGGAGAGAGGTCGAATAGTGGGTGGAGGATGAGAGGAGACATCTACCACGGCCTAACGGGTTCTCAACCACGGATCCGTAAACCAAATCAACCAAGGGCAGTGATTTTGTCGGTGGAGCAGCCGCCCAGGGAAATTTGTCCCATGGCCCTGCCGACCTATCATGTGGCCGACCCGCTAAGCCACTAGCTCTCCCGCTCGCACAGATCCTGGCCATCCATTCAGCATTGGATGTATCGAAATCCAAACACACGAGAGGGCTCAAAGGGCACCAAGTTTCAATGTCACTCGATGAGCACATGGTACATACATGTTGCTCCCAAGCTACTGGCAATAACTCAGGGTTTGTTTGGTTTGATGCATCATCTCATCTATTAGGTGTCGGTCAATTATGAGATCATCCCTCAAAATTGGTGGCATGACATAATTCCCCGTTTTGTACCAAACAATTCCATTCCTTAAACTAAACAAGGGAGGTCGGATTGCATGATCAACTCACGATCCAATTCCTCAGACCAAACACCACAAAGTTGAAACTTACAAGTTTTTTTTTAAGCAGGCCACAAATAAACATACTTCGAGGTGAAATTTTACAGGTTCATATGTTCTTAGATGAAACTAACAATGTTAGGAGAACCGCTAAATCTAGATTAACTAGTAGGGTGCCCTTTGTATATGTTCTCCTTTCTTTTGTACAGCTTGTTACCCTTTGTGCATATTTTTATTAATAAAATCAAAAAATATAGTAGGAAGATGTCCTTCTGTTTCCCTCAAAAAGAAAAAAACTAGTAGAAGCTGTAGACAACAAAGGAGTATATATATATATATATATATATATATATATATATATATATATATATATATCCACCTATCAAATGTTCATTTTATTTCCTGAATGGTCTCGAGGTATGTCGAGCGTGACATACGTGCGGTCTCTAATCTCATCATGACAAATTTTTATGTCTATAACAACTATGATATCTATATAATCATAAAGTTTCTTTAAGTTTTTCCGTGGTGCACCCAAACAAGTACTATTACTTCTTCATATGTTTTTAATTTTTGCAGGATTCGTTGTGTCATGAGGTTCACCTTTCGTGCTTTTTCTATTCTTGTGTTTTTATTTTATAATTCTACAGAGGCCCTTTTGGTTTGGTTATAGTTTTTCGTGAATTCATCTGGACATATATTTTCACATGCAGACCCGAGATCAACAGCAGTCATAGTAAAACGAAGAGAGTAGCTAGTAAAATATCAAATACGAAATGAGTGTATCTGTTTTGCTTTTCTATTAGGCGGGATGTAAATTTAAATTCCGTATCTGCAAAAAGAAATATATCCAACGACAAAACAGATAAAAATAGTTTAAATAAATAAAATTATCGTAGTCCACTGCTAACCTAAATAGTTAAAATTGTCTAGAGCAAACCCTGATGAACTTCGAAAAGTCGAGAGGCAGGGCAAACGGAGCTCTTTTGAAACGAAGCCGATTGAAAGCAGTTAGAGATGAGTGAACTTCCTTTGATGGTACGCTTAAACAGAGGAGAAACGCGCACGCGTGAACGAGAAGCGAGAAGCATGTTCATCCATGCGCGCACATCCTAAAAAGGCGAACAGCACCAGGAGGAGCACGAGAGGAATGATGATGATCCCATCCCGCCCCTGCTCAACCCCTCCCTTCAATCCAACTCCACCTCCACAAAAATCCCATCCTTTATCCACCAAACAGCCGAGGAGATTTGAATATTTGATCTTTCCCAGTTAAATTTGCATCTTTTCTGCGCCAAATACCTTCTTCCATCGTCCATTTCGCGGCGCCCGGATTGTTTTCCCCCATTCAATCGATTCATTTGTTGCGGTTTGCATTGTGGATTTGGACCCACGCGCACCACCGTAACCAATCCGCTTCAATCCCCCAATCGAAAGCAGACATAGAACAAATCCACCAAGAACTCCACTACAAGAATCCCCCAATCATTTCCGCTGCATTTGGCCCACTCCACCATCCCGAAAAATCCCAAGAAACACCTCTCAATTCGCCCCCAAATCGGTCCTACGCCGCACCAGATTACAGCTCATTGGAGCAGACGTGAAAAGGAGGAAGCAATGACGGAGGTGGCGCTCCTCCGGGGCCCGACCAACCTCGCTTCCCCCGCAAGCCGCGCCTCCTCCTCCTTCCCGCGCTATTTAGCCAATGCCGACAGCGACGTGCTCCAGAGAGGTCGCAGCATCGCGGAGAGCCCTAGAGGATCTGCAGGAAGCCGAGGACTTGAAGGACGGAGAGAGCGAGTGGTAGAAGGATCGGAGGAGGAGGAGCGGTTGTCGTTCTTGGCGTTGCTGCTTGAGCTGCTGCGGAAGTCTTTGCTCGGGTGCAGGGCGCAGGGCGGTGACGCCGGCGGCTGTGGGATGGAGATCGGGTGGCCGACGGAGGTGCAGCACGTGGCGCATGTCACCTTCGACAGGTTCCATGGATTCCTGGGGCTCCCCGTCGAGTTCGAGCCCGAGGTGCCCCGCCGCGCTCCCAGTGCTAGGTCTGTGGCCGCTTCATTAATTCGTATCAGGTTCAAGCTTTGAAAGATGTGATTTTTTGTTCTCAATTCGAAGACTTTCGAGCATGAAGTTTTGAGTTCAGATTTGAATTTGGTTTCAATGCATGTTTATTAAAACTTCCGAAATTTGACTGTTTTTGGCTTGAAACGGGGTTGTTCAAATACAGTAGTTCGATTTTGATTTTAATCGGGGTGAAAAGATGATATTTCTGGCCTGTATTGCAAGTTTGATTTGAACTTGGTGTTTGTGTTGGTAGCCTTAGCTGGATTTGAATTGTGGTAGTCTGCTAATAATTGGTCAATCATGTTTCTTGATGTGTCTGGTGATTTTTCCTTAGCTGCTTGTCCCATAAAATTCAACAAAAAGAAAAATACATGCCTTAAACATTAAAACGAGGCTGTAAATGGGACTGTTATTTTTTGCTTCCGAATGAGCCTGATCTAGATAGTTAGTATAGTGGCTGTAAAAGATAACCATTCACAAGAAATCTTCTTTAGTTACAAAAATATCATAAGAGAACAAAAAGCAAATAATTTTATGTTAGAAATGTTCTAAAACATCTGCATCATAATAGTAGCCATTTTGTTCAGTAGCTTCCTTAATTCCTGGTGTTTTACTGTTCCCATAAACTCCAATCCGTTTTTGACTTGTACAAACCCACCAATTCTTGACTTAATTTATAAATTACCTATGATTTATTAATTTTAAAACCAGTACTTACCTGACTAGTGACATGGTCACGCCTTTATTGAATTATTAGTCCTAGTTGGATTAGCTCGGCTATTTGGCATATTGCAATATGCAAAATTATTGGATGACGGTTGTATTGTTTCATCATTGTTCTCGACTTTTTTCGCATGCTCCTTTTGTATGAACAGTTGCACACACATGACCTGGTGCACATAAAATTTGTTGACGGTGGAACTTAATACTGGAAATGGCACCAAGAATTCCAGATATCGGATAAACATTTTCTAGGAATTCTATTGATTGACCTAGGAATATCAAGAAAGTACATTGCTACATAATCTATTATTCAGGAAGGTAGAAAAACTGTTGGGACTTTCCATGGTTTACTAACAGCCTATGTTGTCCCGATTAGGTGATTCATTCACTTTTTAGTTGCACTAGTGTTGCACCTTATCCTTTTGCTATCATTTGTCTGTATCTATTTGTTATGTTTGTAGAACTAGCCAAATCGCTCACACGCTGATATATGCTACTCCTTTTAACATTGTCTTAGTAAATAATAGATAGATTTAGTGGCTTAAAATTGAATTTTCTGCTTTGCTGTCCTTTCTGACTTACTCCAGGAAAGAATGAGGAAAGTACATATGTGTATTGTATTATGTTTTCTAGTGGGAGTTCCAGGATGTGGGTTATTACTACTAGGCATTCTAGAAAGAATAGACAAAATGGCTCCATACCACGTTTGTACTTTATAGAAGGATGGGAGCCTAGCGTAGTACCTCCGATAGAAGATAAAGTGGCACGAACACCAACAGCAGCTCTCCAAACTGAGTAAAACTGAAGCATATGGGTTATGCTCATTCGGTAATAGGAAAACTTCTTGAATGGGCAAAGTTCCTGAAACAGTTGGTAAACAGTTTCTCAGGATAGTTACACACTTAAGTTAGCAAATCAGTATATCCAGCACCTAAAAAATATATAAATTTTTTCCCATGTTTATACTGTTTTAAGCATGTAAAGATTATTGCTATAAATTGTTCTTCGGCCCCATTGAAATTGTTAAAATATGGTTCTTTCAAGATGCTTTAACTTCAAATGCAAGGTGGTCTCATTTTCATGTGTTTGATATCCTTAGTAGTGCAAGATGCATCTATTTTGCAATTATAATACATAAATATGTACTTTTGAGCAATAAATTTTGAGTTTGGTTGCATGTTTACTGTAGTTGTTGCTATTCTTCAGCTGATTGAAACTTGAAATGCAGTGCAAGTGTCTTTGGAGTATCAACAGAATCAATGCAGTGTTCCTATGATTCCAGAGGAAACAGTGTTCCAACAATTCTCTTGATGATGCAGAGACGTCTTTATGAACAGGGTGGTCTCCGGGTGTGGTTTCTTAGCATTTGAGTTGACTATTACTTGCTTTTTGTCATTGCTTTGTAGCTTTATTCTGACCAAATGAATGTTATCTTGTTTGTACTTTGCAGGCAGAAGGTATTTTTCGTATAAATGCGGAGAATAGCCAGGAGGAGCTTGTGAGAGACCGGTTAAACAGTGGGATTGTACCGTATGGTATTGATATCCACTGTTTGGCAGGTCTAATCAAAGTAAGCTTCTTTTTTATCTTGTAACCTATGTAATTCTATTGATAAACCAGTTTCTGAAGCACATACAGATTAGTCAGGGAGCTATTAAGGTCGTGACTATCTTCACCAGTGGAAAATCTAGACTTTACTTTCTAATGGAGCCCAATCTTCTCTTTTTCTCGTACAAAAATATTTGTCACAAGTTTATTTATTTATTCCTCAGTATATACAAAATTCAGCAATCTTCGGTTGCAGAATCAA
This sequence comes from Stipa capillata, assembly GCA_019208055.1. Classification (NCBI taxonomy): domain Eukaryota; kingdom Viridiplantae; phylum Streptophyta; class Magnoliopsida; order Poales; family Poaceae; genus Stipa; species Stipa capillata. Next base: position 114,315 of record JAGXJF010005432.1, read on the forward strand.
ATCTTGCTTTTGGTAGCAGTTATAGTGTGGTTGACATTAACAGTTTATGCTCTTCAGTCGGTAAACTTTACTTGGTAGGACGCACAAACTTGATGATAAAAGGATATCCTCATTCGATATATTTTCTCCATCCTTTTCAGGCCTGGTTTAGGGAACTGCCGAGTGGGGTGCTGGACCCTATCCCACCAGAACAGGTGATGCAATGCCAATCTGAAGAAGATTGTGCTCGGGTTGCCAAATGCCTCCCGCTAGCTGAAGCAGCCTTACTTGACTGGGCTGTCAATTTGATGGCTGATGTCGCCCAAGAAGAACAGATAAACAAGATGAATGCTCGCAACATTGCTATGGTTTTTGCACCAAATATGACTCAGGTAACACATCGCCCTAGTAGCAAACTGGCAACATATTTTATTCTAAAATCCAATAATCAATTGGTTAGGTGGATGCTAACTGCTGCACACATGTCATGCAGATGGCAGATCCTTTGACTGCACTGATGTATGCAGTGCAAGTGATGAATTTTCTCAAGATGCTAATACAGAAGACCCTCAAGGACAGAGAAGAGTCCGGTCTGGAGGATGGGTATTTGCCCCAAAAGGACCCATCTGATGAAAATGGGCATCAGAACCCCAGCCTCCCGATTGATTCTCACCGCGAGGAAGGAGCCCGGCGTCCCTCTTTCTTCAGCGAGGAGCCCCTTCTTAGCAGTCCTGCACGTAGCACCGAAGACAGGCCTAATGAGACTAATCCTGCCGGAGGAGACTGCGCAGCTCCTGGCCAGACAGGTGAAATCCTGACGAACATGGGGGGCTCCTCTAGTTGCTCACAACCTGCTATTGCTTCTCCGGACGCCTCTGCTGATGCTTCATGTGCTACAACTGTAAACTCACTTCAAGGCAAGGGGAGCCGTAGCCTGAATAGTAGGACTAGAAAGGGCAAGGGGCAGTCTGGAACACCTGCCGTTCCTCCAGCTGAGAAAATATCAAGAGGTGCGAGCATTGTGAGCCGGTTAAACTCCAAGGTTGAACGGATCGAAGCGTGGAGATGAATGAAATCAGATGGCATTGCCTTTGCTGCTGTGTAATAGATCACTGACCGAATGTTTCCTGAAAATAGGACCGATAACTGTGTGTTTCTGCTATTTTGCATTTTTGATGTGGTTATCATTTCCTGTCAGATCATTTCCTGTGAGATTCGCTCCCCACCTACACTAACTTTGTATCTTGCTTATCAGTACTTGTCATTGTTTGAGTAAATTAAACCGAGGCCATTGCTTTCCATTATACATCAATTTCTTTAAATTCCTAAATTCTCATTGCATCTTGCACCATATTCTGGTGCGTTTGTTTAATCGTTTTGGATTGGTCAACTGTTAACCCACTACGATCTTTTGAAAAAGAATATGAACATGAGGGCTGACACCATCCTTTTTTCCAATTTCAGAAGTAAACAAATACTAAACAATTTGCTTTGTTCAGATAAAAATAGAAGTCACTGCATTTGTGCCCTGTCTGGAGCTACTGTTGCCTTTTCATTTTTTTAAATTCATTTTCTGTCTTCATCTCTTTCCCTTTTTCGTTGCACTCTACGTTGTTTGACTTCATCCTTCTAGTTTGATTTGGTTCACGCAAGCAGAATAATATCATCTTCCTGTACTGAACTGTCTGGACTGAACTCTCAGCCATGGCATCCATGTCCTCTCATTGTATCAGAATCAGATAGCTTTATTCTACCTTGTTTCCTTCACTCTTTTCGTTATTCCCTCCTTCAGGAGCACTTGGCACTGGTGTTATTCCCAGTGACAATTACACTACTGGTCGCGCCATTGTCGGTCGACCGGTTCTCGGACCACATGAAATCTGAAGTGTCCATTATCCTGGGCTGTAATTTTCCCTGGCCACACATTGAACCAGAAGCAACTGGTGCCAAGTTACAGATTTCATGGGCCCAAAGATATCTATTTTTTTTCTCTTTTGCGGAAAGATCGAGGCAGGAGGTCTACTGATCAATATCTCTATCTATGTGAGCTGCAGCATTACAGCACCCTTTACCTGCAGATTTCCTGTCAATTTGCAGTACCAGCTCCACTTGTGTAAAAAGAAAGAAATATTCCAATTCCACAGCCGCAGAAATGCCTTATTTACTGTTTTTCAGAAAAAAAAGTGATTCATATCTCTTGGCCTCTCCTTTTCTTTCACTATATATGCCTCTTCATCACAAGTCAGAATAGCACAGGTTAAGTTACACATAGAAGAGAACTCTTCTGCAAAACTTCTGCAGGTAAGCACAGTGATCATCTCCATGATCACTCACTCATGTTGTGTTTACTAGAAGATTCACATATCTTACTCTCTTAGTTGAAATTCCATTTATGTTTATTCTTTGCAGTGCAAGATTTTTCATCTCAAGGTCAGGGAGACAGACATGGCGGCGGACGGTGGGCTGAGGCGGCTGTTCGAGAAGCCATTGCCGGAGAGCCCGACGCTGCTGGAGGCGCTGTCGGCGTGGAACCACGTCGGCGGCCACCCCAAGAAGCCCGTCGACTCGGCGTCGTTCACCGAGATATTCGGCGAGCTCCACTTCCAAGAGAAGCAGCCGGACCACGTCGTCGCGCTCGCCGCCGCCCGGGCCGGCGCCGTCCTGCCGCCGCCGGCGCCGCTGCCGCGCCCTCCTCCTCCCCGCGCCGCCACGGCGTCGTCGTGGATGCTCGACGTCGCCGGCGCCGGCGCCGAGAAGAGCAAGGATGACTCGTCGCTGGACGCGCTCCTCAGGCCGCCGAAGCCCGCGCCGGCGGTGAAGAGGAGCGCGAGCTTCTGCATGAAGAAGAGCACGTCCGCGTCGTCGCTGCTGCTCTGCACCGAGGGGCTCGGGTCCGAGAGCACCTTCGATGTGGTCAGGGACGGCGACGACGAGCTAGCCACCGCGCTGCTCCGCCACAAGGAGGTCACGGACAGCGGCGACGCGGACGTTGTCGGCGCCGGGGTCGTGAAGGAGGTTGAGGAGCAGATAGCTCCGCCGCCGCCGCCATCGTTCCCGCCGCCGATACGGTCGATCAGCGGGCTCGGAGGGAAGCCGTGCGTGTGCTTCCGGTCGTTCCGGGCGGAGGGGAGGTTTGTGCTGGTGCAGGTGCTCATCCCCGGGAAGGAGCTGCTGCAGGCGTCGCGCGAGGGCGGCCGGCTCAGGCTCCAGTTCGCCAGCGCCACCGCCGCCACCGTCGCACAGGCGTAGACCGTCGACGAGATCACGGGAGCAAAGTGAAATGCAATTGCACCAGGAGGATCATTGCTACACTGTCCTGCATGCATGCGCCATTTTGGAATTAAATCATGATTTAGTCATATAAAATCATGCAAGAACACTAGCAGATTAATCGAAGTATAATTTGAGCTGAATCTTCAACATACATATCGCAGTATAATTCGGGGGCATCAATGAATTCAGAATCTTTCTAGCATTATGGTTGGTTGGTTGGCGCTATTCCTGTGAAACTTAAAAAGCATGGCTGCTTGACTATGGAATCCGAATCCTTCTGGTACCAAAATATCTATCTTGGTACAGGAAACCACATGTATGTGCGAGGAGAAAAATCTTGAGACTCATACGGATGCCATGCCAGGGGGTGATGGGCGTCTCCTCCGGTGACCGGCGACTGCGAGGGCGACCCCGCCCTGGGGGGCCGTGCCTCCCTCCGCTAGCACCACCCTCAATTGCGCGGTCCGTTCTGGCTCCGTCTCTCGCGTCGGTGGCCGAGGACGAACCCCGTGCTGTCTCCGACGAAGAGGAGTGTTAAGTTTCCACTCAGATAGTTCAATCACTCGTTACAAGGGTTCATCATTCAGTAAGAAAGGGGACCGGAGAAGGAAGCCGGAGGTAGAAGAGAGTCGCTGTCAATGTCCTGATCCTACTGGATACCCCTCACACACGCAAGCCACGCTACTTCTAACACAACAACGGTATAATCGTGTGGGTCCATCTTCACCGGTGTAGCACCTGTTGGGCTGATCGCTCACCTGGGCCTGGCCTTCCCCTTGGCCTCCGCTTCGCTCGCAGAGTCGTCGTTCCCGCTCGCCGCGCCGTTCTCATCAGCCGGAGTTCCTTTGCCAGCAAGAGTGCTGACAATGCCCCCTCCTGAAAAACCAGCTTGACCCCAACCCGGGGAACGAGGGAAGCACCGCCGCAGATCCGCTTCATCCTCCCACGTTTCATCACCCGATTGAGTGGAGGACCAACGGGTCAGGAGCTGCCAACGCATCTTGTTCGCTGTATGCACCCAGCGCGTGTCGATGACCGCCATTGGTACCTGCGGTACGGTCAGCGAGGATGGAAGATGAGGCAATACCTGAACATCTCGCGACAACGCGCGCTTGAGTTGAGACACATGGAACACAGGGTGGATGGTCGCGGACGCCGGCAATTGCAACTTGTATGCCACTGTGCCAATGCGAGCGGCAATGGGAAAAGGGCCGAAATACTTGAAGGACAATTTGTGATTTGCTCTGGGTGCAATCAAGGTCTGAACATACGGTTGAAGCTTCAAGAATACCATATCACCAATGTCAAACGTGCGCTCACAACGCTGCTTGTCCGCTTGTTTCTTCATACACTGCTGGGCACGATGTAGATGCTGATGCACGAGGGATGTCATAAGAGCGCGATTGTGCAACCATTGCTGGACATCGCCGTTGTCACATGTATCCCCCGGTGTGAGTCCCAGATGCCGTGGTTCCTGGGCATACAACACCACGAAAGACGGTTTGCCCAGGGAAGAATGGAAGCTGGAGTTGTACCAGAACTCAGCCAAAGAGAGCCATCTGGACCACTGATGCAGGCAGGCTGTGAACGAAACAACGCAAGTATGCCTCCAAGCACTGGTTCACCTGTTCGGTCTGACCATCGGACTGGGGTGGTATGCGGTACTAAGGTGCAGCTGGGCTCCCGTGCGAGTGAAAAGCAGCTGCCAGAATTGGCTGGTAAACACCTTGTCGCGATCGGAAATAATCACGCGGGGTAAACCGTGCAGCTTGTAAATAATATCAATGAAAACCTAAGCTACTTGAGAAGGCGTGAATGGGTGACTGAGAGGAAGAAAATGAGCGTACTTCGAAAACTTGTCAACGACTACCAAGATGCAATTGTAGCGAGAAGAAAGCGGGCAACCTTCGATGAAGTCCATGGTAGCGACCTCCCAAGCGGCATCGGGAATGGGCAACGGTTGCAACAAACCGGGATAACGGCTCGATCTGGTTCGCCTGTTGGCAAACAGAACAACTGCGAATATACTCCCGTATAGTATGCTTCATACGCGGCCACGCGAAGAGCTGTTTAATCCGGCGATAAGTGACAGGAAAACCAGAATGACCTCCCAGGGCGCTGTCGTGTAAAGCAGTGATTATACGTTATTGCAGAGGGAGGACTGCTGCCAAGCCATATGCGGTTCTCATAGCGGATGACGCCCTGGCAGAGGGTAAACTTGTTCAGAGGTGAAGACACGGCCAATTGTGCAAGAAGAGTGCGCGTGGGTTCATCCTCGGTATAGTTGGCTGTCACTTCCGCAAGCCACGATGGAATGCACTCGGTGATAGCAGTACATTTCGGTAGGTTCGCGTGCTCCTGGCGGGACAACGCGTCAGCTGCCCGATTCTCGGTTCCTTTCTTATTCCATATATGATATTGCAGCCCCAAGAGTTTGGTAAATGCCTTCTGTTGCCACGACGTCGATAGACGTTGACCTTCCAGGTGGACCAAACTCTCTGATCAGTGCATATGACAAATTCATTAAGCTGCAGATAAGAACGCCATCGGTCCACGGCCATGAGAATGGCCAAGCATTCTTTTTCATAGATGGACAAAACTTGGTTGCGAGGCCCCAATGCTTTACTCATGAACGCAATGGGATGGCCCGCCTGCTGCAGCACAGCCCCCACACCTTATCACATGCATCTATCTTGATGACAAACGGTTGTGAGAAATCTGGCAACGCCAACACCGGAGCTGAACAGTGCTTGTTTGAGTTGCGAAAAAGCAGTGTCACATTCCGATGTCCAGATGAAGGGGCAATGCTTCTTAAGAAGATTAGTTAAAGGTTTGCTAATAAGCCCAAAATGTTGGACAAACTTACGGTAATACCTGGCCAAACCCAAGAAACTGTGCAGGTGTTTTGTCGTTGTCGGCGTTGGCCACTGTTGAACATCACGTATTTTCGATTCTTCAGTAGCAACACCACCCGCACTGATCACATGTCCCACATACGACAGCTGTCGTTGAGCGAAAGAGCACTTAGATTGTTTAACCTTCCACTGATCCGTGCGAAGTAGCTGGAGAACTGTGCGAAGATGGACCAAATGCTCTGAGAAAGAGCCGCTGAAGATGAGTATGTCATCGAAGAAAACCAGCACCGACTTTCGCAGAACTGGAGCAAGGGTATCATTCATGGCGCGCTGAAAGGTGGCCAGAGCGCCAGCTAAACCGAATGGCATCACCTTGTACTCATAATGACCTGAATGAGTCTGGAATGCTATCTTGTACGCATCACCGTCGGCCATGCGAATCTGGTGGCAGCCGGCCCTCAGATCAAGCTTGGAAAAATAGCAAGCCCCCGCCAGTTCGTCCAACAACTCCTCAATTACAGGTACCGAATATTTGGTTTTACACGTCAACGCATTCAGGTGACGATAATCAATGTAAAGGCGCCAACTGCCATCCTTTTTCTTAACTAAAATCGCTGGGGACGAGAATGGGCTACAACTGTGCTGAATGATGCCACTCCGCAGCATTTCTGTCACTTGTGTTTCAATTTCTGACTTAAGCGCGGGAGCCAATCGATAAGGCCGCTGAGCGATCGACTGCGCTCCCGGTAGTAAAGGAATGGTATGGTCACATGTGTGGGTCGGTGGCAATCCTTGTGGTTCAGCAAACACGTCAGCGAATTTAGTTAATAACGACTGCACTTTAGTAGGAATAGGAGACTCCGTAGTGTCCAGAATCACAGCCAGCTGGACATAATGTGTTGAAGCCTGTCGTTTACTGATGCCCTCTAGTTGATGGTTGTTGATGGTAGAACATTTGAAGCTGTTCGGTGTAATTCCCTGAAGAAGTATAGTGCGCCCTGCTACATTGAACTACAGAGTCTTGTTAATCCAGTCGATATTCATTGGGCTGTGAGCTTCGAGCCAGTCCATGCCAAGAATGATATCATAGCTACCCAACTGAATGATGCGCAAATCAGATACGAAACAATGGCCTTGAACCCACCATGAGCAATCCTTCACCCGCTGACAACAATTGAGCTCACCTCCATTGGCAATTTGAACTCGTATCACCCGAGCCAGTTCCTGTACTCCTAGGAGATGGATTGCTAATTGTGCGCTAACAAACGATGATGAGCTTCCAGAATCCACCAGCAACAGAACTTCCCTGCCCTGCACCCACCCATGCAGCCGAATGGTCCGAGGGGAGACAGTGCCATCCACAGCTTGCCTTGAGATTGCCATCAATTCCGCCGATTGATCCGATGTGGTCTCCTCCTCTTCCTCCTGTGCAGAGTGTTGCAGATCCAAAATCTAGAGAAGTTCTTCCACCACGTGGAGTTGGATGGCCGCTGGGCATTTATGATCTCGACTCCAGCGCTCCCCACACGTAAAGCACAGACCACGCACGCCGGTAGGCACGCAACGCGGTGACACCATCCTGTCGGCCGTTGGCACGAGCTCCTTCTATGCCTCGACGATCATCTGCATTAGGAGTATGAGCTTGGCGGCTTTGAACTGGTTGGACTGGCAACAGTGGCAAATGATTTGCTGGACGTGTCAGATTCGCTACAGTGGCCTCAAACCGCCTCGGACGGTCCCTGCGCGATCCCACGAGCACCTCTTCCTGAAGAAGGACGAGAGAGCACGCCGTGTCCAAATCGTGGGGCCGTTGGACCATTACCACCACACGGATATCCTCGCGAAGTCCTTCAACAAACTTGGTCAAGAAATAGTACAGGTGAGTGGTATCAGAATAGGAGTTCAGATGATTCATTAACTCCTCAAATTGATCAATGAATTCTTGCACAGAGCATGTCTGACGGAGATGATAAAACTGACGAAGCAATTGCTGATGTTGATCACGACCGAATCGTCTAGCAATCAAATCACAAAAACCTCACCAGTCCAGTTGAGAAATCCGCTTGCGAACAGATTGGTACCAAACGCCAATTGAAGGAGCGAAGTGCAAGGTAGCCATCCGAACCCAAAGCTGGTGCGGAATCTCAAACAATTCGAAGTACTCCTCACATTGAGATTGCCGTAGCTGCGGATTCTCCCCATTGAATCGAGGGAACGCGACGGATGGCAGGGACAAACCCAGTCCGGAAACCCCAGAAACATTGGAGATGTGAGAAAACTGAGCCAAATCGGGAATCGGAGAATTTGGTGCAACCGAGAAGGGTTGGAATCGCTTACCGTTGGCCGGAGGAGGCGGCGGAATGTTACAGAAATCTGCCACCTACCCCCGTGTAGTCAGGTCGACGCTGTGGCCCTGTGGTCCTGGGAACGCTCCCAACTGCGCCGCACCAAGAATAGAAGGCCGCGTGCCGCCTGGTGTGGATGACGGCGTCGGTAGCAGTTCGGATTGAGATGCCTTGCTGTGAGTAGCCATGACCTGCAATTCCTGGACAGCCGATTGCAGATCGGCCACCTTAGCTTCGAGATCTAGTTTCCACGCGCTGAGAGAATCAATCTTGGAACTCAACTCATCATGGCGATGATCTTGCTGCTCACGCATCGACTTCAACTCCTTGAGTACTTTGTCCATCTCGCGCGCTTGACTGCGGGTGAGGATGATCGACTGGCTCTGCTTCGGTACTTGTGGATCCAGAGCGGAAGGGGATGGATTGGCTCTGATACCAATTGTTAAGTTCCACTCAGATAGTTCAATCACTCGTTACAAGGGTTCATCATTCAGCAAGAAAAGGGACCGGAGAAGGAAGCCAGAGGTAGAAGAGAGTCATTGTCAATGTCCTGATCCTACTGGATACCCCTCACGCACGCAAGCCACGCTACTTCTAACATAGCAACAGTATAATCACGTGGGCCCATTCTTCACCCGTGTAGCGTCTGTTAGGCTTGATTGCTCACCTAGGCCTGGCCTTCCCCTTGGCCTTCGCTTCGCTTGCAGAGTCGTCGTTCCCGCTCGCCACGCCGTTCTCATCAGCCGGAGTTCCTTTGCTAGTAAGAGTGCTGACAAGGAGGAGCCACCTTGGCCGCCTGCAGGCAGGAGCTCGCCCTCGACTGTGACCCTGGGAGGTTTCATCGAGCTGGCCAAGATCCGGGCGGGATTTGGGACTAGGTGCCCCTCCACCTTCCGCAGCCCCCCGTTGACGCTCCCATCCTGGAGCTTGAGTTTGTGCCCGGCGCCGATCTCCGCAAGCTCCAAAGCTCGCCTGCGAAGCAGGTTCGCCGGTGATGCCGGTCAGGGACGCAGCTCGGCCCCCCTGTGAGCGTTCCCCATCGTCTGATGGGGCCCAGGGTGTCAGTTCCTCGCGCGGCTTGGAGGTCGCCGCCGCTGACGCATGGGACGGGTTCCCCTTCCCAGGCTGACATCAGCTTGCTAGGATTTCCCATGGAGGCAGACATCTGAGGACCCAACCCATCCTATGCCGTCTAGGCCTGAGTGTGCGGCCGGCTACCCCGCCCCCTGCCAGGAGGGCCTCGCTCACCTGGGCCCAGGGAGGCTTTTCTGTGGAGGACCTGATGGCCTACTCCTGGAGCCCAGCCCACCCCTCTAGGTGGCTGTGGGTGCGCAAAGGTCAAGGCACTCTTTTAGGGTTTCCACGCCGTCCGAAGACATCATTCACTTTGCTCCCTCTGCTCATCGCCTCCCACCCCTCCTCACCCACTCTCACGCTCCTTCGTCATAGTGGTGGCTATGGACCGTGATCCTATGTCCAGCTAGAGGAAAAAGAACAGGCTTAAGTAAATTAGAAATGTAAAGTTTGCGGAATTAAATAATAAAACAAATTAACCAAGGACGCACGAGAGATTGTTGCCGAAGTTTATATCCTTACGGGAATACTACATCTCTGTTGAGGTGTTTGGTCACAAAGACCAAAGCCAGCTCTCTTTCAAGCCTATCCCCTGAGAAGGTGCACGGAGCAATTCTTCCCTTTTTGGTGATTCTTTCCTTATTGGAGGTGAATCCTGGCTTTCACAAACTTCTCGAGGTTCACCAAAAAGCTTGAAATTTCTTAAGGACTCTTAGCTGTCTAGGAGACCCCAATCTCCAAGAGTAACAAGCGCGATGAAGAACTTGGAGATGAACTCAATGATCTAGTGCTCTACTAATCACAACACCTCACTCGCTTGAGATCTCCCTCACAAGAATCAAACGTTTGAGACTTGAGAAGGTTGGAAAAGATTTATTGAGTGCAGGAATTGATTTGCCAAAGAGTTGGGCGTGAAAGGAGAGTGAGAGTATAAATAGCTTACTCATAAAAAACTAGTCGTTGGCTATATAAAACAACTACCCAGAGTATCCGGGATTTGAAATTCAATAACTCTTTGTCCCCGGAGAAGGGCTACACAGACATCTGGACAGGTAGCAGCACAGAGTATCTGGACATAGCCTCGGAGACTCTGAAAGAAAGGGAAAAATCATCCGGATATAACCCCACAGTATCCAGCTTAGATACTCTAGCGCAACACTGAGGATTTTCCTGAGATTGATCTTGCCCGGACACTCCCGGAAGAGGCCCATATACTCATGGGGGAAGGGGGTAACAGAAGGGGGTAAATCGCTCGGAATGTCTGACCCTGATACTTCGGCAAGCACTCTGGCCAAAAACCACCTCTCTGTTACTCCCCTGAATAGTCCGACCAGATACCTGGACACTCTGACCATCTATAAACTTATGTGATCTCTTAGGAATTTTTGGTGGAGAATTTAAGGAAAACTGGTGTTCGTTGAGCATTCTGAGCACTAAAAAAGATTCTCCAACTCTTTAGCACACTCATATTGATAATACGACTTTTATACTCAAAGTGACCCTTCAAATCACCAGACTCTAGGAAATTTGTTATGATCTTCATAGAAACTTTGCCGCGTCTTCTTTTCAACTTCTTAGGGGTCGCCAATGCTGATTGGACTTCTCTTGTGGGACTAAAACCTGTTCATATCATTGATACACACACTAGTCCTTAATCGTTCATCATTAGCCACCAAAACCCACTTAGGGGGCCTAGATGCACTTTCAAGGGGGGACACAAATTCATCCAGCACTAGACGTCGGCCATCTGACATCCCGGGGGAGGGGGTTCTGTTCCGAGTCAAAGAGGACTCCTTTGAGGTGGGGGCGCACGATAGGGGCGAGTTCTTTATTAGCATGCTGCTGCACCAAAGAAACATCAACTACAAATGGGAAGTTATCATCGTCTATGGCCTCACCAATCATAACCAGATGTCCGATTTCCTTGCGGAACTAGATATTAAATTGAATAGCTGCTTAGTTATGGTGTTGGTTGGTGGGGACTTCAATCTTATCCAGGGACCTCAAGACAAGGAGAACAACAATTTTAACCTAACGCGTGCGACCCAATTCAATGACTAGATTGCCAACCTTAGCCTTAGGGAGATCAGGCATAGGGACGCTCGGTTCACTTGGACAAACAAGCAACTCTGCCTAGTTAGGAGTGTATTGGATAGGGTTTTTGTCTCTACCAACTGGGAGCTCCACTTTTCCTTCTGTTCTCTCTAGGTTGTCGTCAGAATCATCTCGGACCACTGCCCTCTGCTATTCTTCTCTGGCAAGGGTAGCTCCCCTAAAACCTCTAGATTTTTCTTTGAGAAGCTTTTGCTCGCCCAAGAGGGCTCCTTTGAGTCGGTGTCAGCAAAGTGGCACGAAGCTTCGAGCATCACCCACCGATCTTCCAATGCCATCGATGTGTGGCAACATCACATAAAGCTTGTCAGGCAATTCCTTCACAGGTGGAGGGCCAACCTGGCAAGGGATGTCAAGGTTCGTAAGAAGGCGATCCTCAAGAAAATCACAGAACTGGACCTCCAAGTTGACTCCCATGGTCTCACGGAGGCTTCCTAGGCCCAGCGATACAAGCTTGAGGAGGAACTCATGCATATCTTCAAGGCGGAGGAACTGTATTGGCAGCAACGAGGCTGCCAACAGTGGATCATCTAGGGGATGCCAACACGGCTTAGTTCCATGCCATCGCTAATGCCTTCATTTCTGGTGAGCTTCAAGCTCAACCATTTCCTTCACTCCCTAGCTCACCTCTGACCCTCGCTTTCCTCGATTGAAGTCCGGACTGCCCAAAGCCCCTTGGCTGTGAAGCTCGGCTCCGCCATCTGCCAGCACCGTCAAAGCCGACGCTCTTGAGCCTCTCTGTTTGAGCTAAGACCTCTGCCAAGCTTGTAGTGAGCTCCTACGCCTCTGTGTGCTTTTCCTAGCACCTGTGTGTCCTTGGCGAGCCTTCTTGAAGAGTGCACTTGCTAGCCAGCCTCATGTCACCGCTTGCAATGCTCCGGTGACCCTAAGGCCCCACACCATCACGGTTGCACGCGGTGCAGTCCCAAGAACCGAACGTGTGCACACATTGGTCCTGGAACCCACCGTAGAGTGAATGCGTTCTTCGCTGGCTAGTTAGCCGCCAGTCGAGTCATTGACCAGTGGGACCCATCGGTCAAAACATATTAACCATTAGCCAGTCTCTGACACGTGTCCCTAGCCTGTTAAATAAAATGAACCGATAACTTTAACCCTGGTCACTGACACGTAGACCCAGCTCCCAAGCAGCAAGGGAAGTAGCCCCTCTTTGAATGGTTGGTAGCACCTATTATGTCCAAAACTTACTATTGTGTTCAGCTCAATATTGCATGTGTTCAACTACTATGTTATCGGTTGTTAGTTAAATCCTATCTTGTGCATGAGTGTGTCTTGTTACGTAAATACCATGTCAATTGTTCCAACCTAACATGATTAAGAGCTAATAGAGTATTTAGCAACCAGTTATCTTATTATCATATGCTTAGCCATTCTTAGACTTGTCGAGTCATGATCCTTCGGGTGGTTTGACGAATCAGTATGCCATGAGTAAGTTACATGTGATGTTGTTTATAGACTGCAGGGAAGTAATTAAAACTCTTGACTAATAATTATTGGGTTTAGATGAAAGGCCATGGTTAGAAACATCGTGGGTTGTATCATCTTCCTCAAGGCCGTTTTGCAATGTATATTGACCCAAGATGTGTGTACTTTTGCACATGGAACCACTCACGACTAAATAAGTTACCTAGGCTTAGAGTATGAATTGTTTTAGTTTGTCGTTTGCATTTGCAGAGTTGGTGAATAATGATATGATGTGGTACCTTATTATAAGGGTGGCTTGTTTAAGAGGTTGGGGATATTCCGCCACCAACAACTTATGAGATCGTATCAGAGTTAACGACCAGATTGGTGTACACAGACTGGCTCATAGGGGTGGCTCATAGTTAACTCAAAAGCATGGTAACGGTCGTGTTTGATCACCCTCAGTTGGTACATGCTTTGAAGTGTATTATTTGCATAGCATCAGGAGTCAATTGAAACATGTAGGTAAAGATGTACATCTCTGTAGGGTTAAAACTATTCAAATAGCCGTGTCCATGGTTATGAACAGCTTGGTGATTACCCGCATTGAATTAGACAACATTAATGTTACTCTAAAACTGTTAACATTAGTTTAGAGAAGCAAGTGAATACTTCCTCATAGGTGGTTTGAGGAAGGGTCAAGTTGGTTGTAAGTTGAAGATGATAGAAGCAATAGAGTAGCTTACCTTCTTGTAACTTGATCTAGCAGACATTTTTCATCTAATTAGAGTAATGCATAGTAAAAACTTGGCTTTATTCAAATAGTCCATAAATATCTCTTAGTGATACCTGATGCATCTATTATTATTTCTATGTAAGTCTTATGGAGTACTTTTGTACTTATCTTACATCGTTGATATTTTTATGCAAAGGAGCTCATCTCTTCTGAGGATGGTTTCTTTATAGAGATTGACGCCAACAACGGGTAGTCGCTGGGGATCCTAGGTAGTGGTCTGGCCTAAACTTTGGTAGCCCTGTTTGATTTGTTCTGCTACTACTTTTGGCTTCACTACCTCGTGGTGTCTAAGCCACTTATATACTTTTCGCTCTGTGTTTGATATTTGGTCATGTGACCATTCGTGTGAATAGATTTTTCAATTTACTTGTTTAAGAGTTGTATGTATTATTTTAGAATTACCTGTTTGTTCAAACATACCTCATGCGCCATGCATATATATGATTATAAAGCACATGGAGTATATAGGGTTTTAGAATTCATAATATGGAATTATCAAGTGTGATCATTACTACGAATCGACTCTTTTGCTGAGAACTTGGGAGCTATGTCACTGTACTCTAGCCGTGGATTAAGTTGTCAGGACGAGTTCGAGGTTGATGTTCTGACTCAGTTAGAAAAAGTGATGAGATTGATTATTCTACTCAAACTGATGCATTCAATTGCCGGATTAGACGTTGGGGCTGATGTCTGGGGCTATTCGAGGTTATAGCACTCTATTTCTATAGGGGTATTTATATCTCGATGGTTGAGGTCGGGTTAACGCCTTGACTTATATGATGATTTCAGTTAAGATTTCTATATTTTAAATTTGGACATCGACATCGAGGCCCCGTTAGTTTCTCGATGAGATTTGCATATTTTAAATTCGGGATGGAGCCGCCGGAGAAAGATGTCCTAAGCTAGTCCTCGAAGAGCGTCATGCGCGCACACCCATCAAGTCCACCACTTGTGTAAGTTTATGTGGAGGTAGAAGTCACAACAAGACTTCCATCACGGATGGACTGATACACTCATCTATTTCCCGCTTCCGGTGGCCACGCGAACAAATTCTTCACTTGCGAACCACCAAATCTCACCAATCTGACAGCCGCAAACACCTCCAAACCTCACATATACAACTTCTTTTCACTTTGCAAGTCAAACCATTCCATTTATATACTAACTATCCTCCCCAGAGGGAAGAAAAGAGTGTCAAGCCTAGAAAACAAAATACAAGCGATCAAGAAATCATGGGGGCTCGAGAGCTAGCAGTCCTAAGGTTGATTGTCTCTTTGGCCATGTGAGCAAGACCTGAATAGCGGAGGCAAACTCGCCTTGAAAGATCATTTGGTTGCATTCCTTCCAAATAATCTACAGGATGTTAGTAGCGACATCGTTGAAAAGGCGAGATGAAATAGGTTCGAGCCAGGGAGCAGCAACAACATTCCTGAAGCTCACGACCACTTTCTAGTTATTGTTCATGGAAGGAAGTGTATAATAGTGTTCTCAGTAGTAATGTTATTTATAACCTTTACCTTTGGACTGTCATCTGGAGTATTAGAACACTTCTGCTTGATACTAGCCTGTGCGACTTGTCACACACATGTAATGATTTGTATGGCCAATTTCCAAGGTGCCAGAAACCAAGTCCAAGATGAGGTCAAACTGCTTATGGATGAAGCAGAGAAGCCATCATTCTCAAGGCTTTTACTGCTCCTGTGACAAGTGACATGAACCCTAACCAATTCTATGCAAATCCAGAGGCGTGCCCATAAATCCTCCACCCCACCCATATGTACATGGAAAAGGGCATAGCAGCCAATCCATCCTGATTAATTCCTGCCACAGAGTTGTAGCAGACAGTAGTACTCCTATGTGACAGGTGCTGTGAGGCATTGCTGAGCTCATATTCTCTGCTCCCAAAGCTCTTCAAATAATGGCCAAAATTGAAAACCCTAACTGCCCCAGCTCCTCACACTGCATCTGCTTTGCATATACAGCGCACTGTGAGTGAAGATGCACTGTCATTTCAGGCTTTTTCTTCTTCTTCTTTGTGTAGGTTTGTACTACTTCTCCAGTCTTCTCAGTCACAATTCACAGGAATGGGGGTGTTCATATCTAGCCATGATCATGCAGGCCTTCACAGGAAAGAAAGTATAACTGGCTGCCTGACAGGAACTTCAGTTCGCTCTGTCATCATGATTGATGATGCAGGCACAGGGCAGAGGGACAGGCAGAACCAGACAGATCTACAGCTGGGTTCTAAGGTCAACATGTCAAAATCAGACCAAGAATCCAAATATTGGATTATTCTGCACGTAGATGCCAGTGCAGCTCCACGACATCTCAAATGGAGTACTCCTAGATTCATGCAAGAAACTTGCTCAGTTACGGGAACCATATCAGAGCAGGATCTGGAGTATTTTGAATGAACTGTTCTTCTTTGGAAATTAGTAAATTCCAGCTCAAGATCCTCACTGGTCAGTGGGCAGCAGTATGAGAAGATCAAAAGAACAGGTTGAATTTGAGCCCTGATAACACAGCTGGGAGATTGCAAATGTGACTGAATTTTTTTAGACAAAATGCCTCATTAAATTCGTCCTGTTACAAAATACTACTCCTACTATACCAGTCAAGATGTTGAACAAGACACGATTCATTATTCACATCAAATCTTGGTGTGAAGTGATGTGACAATGCCCATGATGATGGAGGATTGAAGGGAGGTGTGCATAGAACATGTACTACTACTGGATGGTTGCTCTTGGCAATACATAGGGGCGGTTGAAAGCAGTGAAGAACCGGAGACCAGCTGCACATTCTTGAATGCAGCTCATCATCAGTTTTTGCCTTGGGACGGTAAGAAATCTGCTCCAAGATCAGCTAGGGGAGTTTTGAGTTGAAAGGAAGTCTTATCACCCTGCTGCACTCGAGTACAAGAGAAAGTGTGTTGAGTGTTCTCCCTTGACTTTGGTCACCAAGCTTACCGCTGTTTTCCATCATGACGTACTAGTACTTCTTCCAATGGCAGAGGTGGTGCACACGTTAAGATCGGTGGTAGAATAGTAATCTGTTGTTAGTTGTGCATTTATCATCTTCTTTTTTTTCTATACAACGATTTCAGACTTATTAGTATTAGTATTGCTGTAGAGTGTTATGTATTAGTTAAGTGGAAATCTTAAATAGTAACACTTAACTACAATTTAAATATAAAAAAGTATTTGCTAAACTACAGGCGAATGTTTTCCATATCTTCAATAGTCGACTTTTCTCGTCCAAAATCTTCTTTCTCTCTCTTCT
The DNA here is from genome assembly GCA_019208055.1 of Stipa capillata. Classification (NCBI taxonomy): domain Eukaryota; kingdom Viridiplantae; phylum Streptophyta; class Magnoliopsida; order Poales; family Poaceae; genus Stipa; species Stipa capillata. Next base: position 131,453 of record JAGXJF010005432.1, read on the forward strand.
TTTTCCTGCCTGGTAATGTCATACTCGTTGAAGCTCGAGGTAGGGCCGTCGTTGACGCGCAATGGCGATGGATACAGAGCAGAGTCGGAAGACCTTATCAAAATGGTTAGGGTTCGAGGTGGGGTTGTCTACTGACACAGGAGAAGAACCGATGCCCTCCCCTCTCTGGGCTTAGAGGGATGTTCGACAGTGGCAGCGAATGGTTAAGGCAGGACGAATAGGTAGCGCAGCCGGCCGTGAGAGAGGCAAGACCGGCGGCAGCCGGCCATTAGGGAGGCAAGACCGGCGGTGGGCCGATGCTAGAGGGCGGCTGTGGTGGGTTGGGAGGGTGGAAAGCTGGGTGGTGACGGCACCTTCGAAGAAGAGTGAGAAAGATATGAGGAAGGTAATGCTGGATGTTAGATCAGGATCGTACTGTAGAACAAACAGACTGTTGGTAAAAACAATAATAGTTAAGTGTCAAATAAACACTCAAAAAACAACTTAATAATCTAACTATAACCGCTGGATCTCCTTGCAATTAGCGATCATGCCGCCCTTCTTCCTCGTCTCCGGAAGGTGAACGCGTGCTCAGGTTAAAGCCGGTTTCCACGAACACATTGCCCAACGCTCCGACAAAGTTGGTGCATGGTTACAGCCGCCGCAGCCTAATGCCCACCTCTCGAGCCACATGCCTCCCTTTCTATTCATTGTTTTAAGGCGACAAGATTGAAGACACCGCCACCAATTATCACTGGAGAAGAAGACCGCCGTAGAGACAAAGGTCGTCCCTGGAGGAGAAGACGATCGTGGGAGGGTGGCGACGGCGACCGGGAGTGAGACTAGGGTCTGGGTTGGCTTAGATTTGAGTGACATGGGTGGTAGTCGAGATCCAACTGTTGAAGTGACCGACAGTGATTCTGAACAAATCTCACGCAACTGATCATCGGACAGCCCGGTCGGTAGATAATCATCTCCGGTTTACTCATTTGGCCGATTAAGCAAAATTGCATGATATGCTGATCATGGGCAACGCACCTGATTATTTACAGAGTGGTTGTTCAAAGTCGTAACCACATCATACATCAGCAAAACTGCAAAGTCTGTTTGACCATCTCTGACCGAGAGAGAAGAGAGAGAAGGGGAGAGAGAGATGGATGTTGGATATGCTGCCGGCAGAAGCGCGAGGCAGCAGAGACCGAGAATAAGAATGATTGCGTATCTTTGGTCCGAACGAGAACTGCGTCATCAATTCATCACCATCATCACGTTTCTTGACAACTAGCCACCACCACCATGAACACATCCCCTACCCTAGTGCAGCCACCGGGATGACACACACACCCGTTGCTTCTCGAGGCCTATAAATATGCGCCCTCCCGTACTCCTGCCCGTCACTGCATCACAAGTTCTCAAGCCTTCTTCTTCCTCAAGCTGCCTTCTTCTTCCCCCTGCCATATCATCTGTCTCTGCCTTTCAAGTCCAGCCATTTCAGAAGCTCCGAGAGAGGTGAGATCAATCTTAATTAGTGTTCATCTTGTTCAACCCTCAGTGGCTCTGTATGTGCACGCATGCATGCTTTCCTCTCGATCAAGTGCTGCTGTTTCTGACTATTTCTTTCTCTCTTTTTTTTTGTTCTTTTTGTCAGATATCTGAGATTAAGAGCATGCATGCATTGCGAATTAAGTCGCAAGCATTTGACGTGTTTTGGAGTACTAACTAGACGTGTATATATGGCTTGTGAATGTTGCAGGTGGCTAGCTGGGCGTCAAGGATGGAGCGGGCGAACTCGAGCCTGTACCTGCAGAACCTGTGTATCATGCAGGAGAACGAGCGACTGCGGAGGAAGGCGCAGCTGCTGGACCAGGAGAACAAATCCCTCCTCGCCGAGCTCAAGCTCAAGCAGCAGCACAACGTCGCCACATCGACGTCGTCCCAGGCGCCGGCGGCGCCATCAGGCTGGGGCGCCACCGGGGGCAGCCTCAAGGCGGCGGCCCCGTCCAAGTCCGGCAAGCAGCAGCCCAAGTGATCTCGCTACGAACGCGCACGCGCATCAGTGCATGCATGCATGAAGATGACGTGGAGAGAGGCCGTACTTGTCTTTTGTGATTAGTAGCTTTATTATTAGATAGGTTTAAGTAGAGCATGCATGCAAAAGCTTTAGTAGATGGTTTAGATGACTTTTATTTAAAGTAGCTGAGGCAGTGGTACATGCATGGCAGCGTTTTGGGCTATATTGGCAGTGTTCTGTGGCGGCCATTTGTTGTTGCAATGTGATGGCATATATATGATGGGTACCGTTAACACGAAAGATTGTTCACCTTATTTCCGGTAATTGGTTTTGTGCCATATTGTAGTGATAAGATGCCACCTATTTAATTATATGCATGAAATTAATGCTTCCTTGTTGATTGAATTCTTTTTTCTTCTTAATTTTGGGGGGTGGGAAGAAAGTTGTGCATGTGACCATAAGTAATTTCCTACGCTGCGGTTTAGGAAGTAATCTGCAATTTAACGTGAACAAGGATTCAACGTAGCATGATGCATATATATGCAATGGTTCGGGCTTGTGAAGCCGTTTCTGTAACCAATGCAGAGAATCCCGGCATACAAATGCTACAAATTAATTAACGGGTTACATTATCTTTTTCTTTAAAAGAACACACGATTCAATTAGCGACGAGATAGTAGAAGATAAGCACGAATAAATAGATGTTTTAATTTGAACTTGGACACAAGATCGATCTCGAGCTAGCTGCATGTCGCACAACACGGTTAATAATAAATCGAACCCATATGTTGGATTGAATTGCAACAGAGAGGGTAACAGTAGTAAGCTGGTAGCGCATGACTCGAGGTTGCAATTGCAATTGACCGTGAGCTGCAACATGCAGGCGACGTCACGTACGTGCACCGGAGTGAGCCCGAGCTTAAGCCACCCGGCCGGCCCGTCCCATCTCCAAGATCACCGTCGCTTCGTGTATACTCCTATATGCTACCTTAAGTTCAATCGCCTCGCCTGCAGCGCAATCATCATGCGTGGGCAACATTACAGTATTTACAGCGTCCCGTCACTTCACAAGCTAGCCAGCTAACCTAACAAAACCAAACCAAATGCCTTGAAAAAATAAAGAACCAAACCAAACGCGACCCAGTACAACATAGAAAAGTGACGTGCGCTCCAACATTGATTAACAATAACAATGGTAGTGAATGTGTGCAATGGATGGCCGGTTTCGAGTTTCGACGAGTGGCTTATGTCAGTTGGAACAGTTGTATCGATTTTGTGTGCTGTTGTTGCAAGATACTCGTAAGTCGAAGTGTATTTGATGTGGCTTTAGGACAGAACCCATATATGTCCATATAAGGCATCCACGAACGATAGTGATGACTCTAAAATGGTCTTTGTCACCAGAAGCCAACATTAGAGACAATATCTGCAACAGGTTACCTCGTACGTGGCACTGACCACAACACTTCACCATAACATTTTGAGTAGATTCCACTTTACCACATCGAAGTGGAATTTACTCTAACCTTCTTCTGCTAACCACACGGTTAATGCAGTCACCCCGCCCCCTTCGATCCCTCCTACTCTCTCAGACGTTGTTGCCTTCTCCTCATCCCTCGTACTAGATGCGCACCACGCCTCTACAAATCTATTGTCATCGAGTCTTGCTGCCACCGTCGGATCGATGCGACAGCTGGCCGGGCCTCGATATTGCAAGATGCAGGATCCTCATCGTTGGCTTGCAAATCCGGCCAAGTTTGAGCAATGGGCGCTTGATCCGATAGTTTTCTCCGTTGAGGTCATAGTTGTTTCGTCTTCGTCGTCTTGAGGCCGTCGTCGAGCATAACTTATCAGGTGAAACCCCACATAACGCATGGCCAAAGGCTAGAGGCAACGCATGATTGGTGCACTGGGTCCTTGCTTCGTGCTTGGAGCGTGTGCCTAAGTCATCCACTCACAACCGACGAGCTCCCTCGCTGTTTCCATTCTCTCATCCATGTGACCATGTGTGTGGGGAGATGGGGGCAGGTGTTGTTGGGGAACGCGCTACGCAAAACAAAATTTTTTCGCGCACGAACCAAACCAAGAAACACTATCGAGGTGTAGGTAACGATATCATACCTTCGACGATCACGTCAATGCAGCGGAGAAGTTGACCGATGTCGATGAAGTCCGCAGACTCCCGCAGCTAGGTTATACCTCCCAGCCGCGAGAGCGATCTCCTCGTGAATAGTTCGCCCGATCAAACGCCGAAGTATACGACGTCTCCGAGGTATCCACGCGTACCGGATCAGCGACACTGCCGTAATGTGTGGACCAGCACACAAGAACAGCAGGGATCTACGAGAAGGAGAAGCAGCAGCGCGCCGGCAGCTGTACTAGATCCAATCTAGAAGAGAGAGAAAAAGAAGGCTGTGGCCAATCTAGAGATGGCCGGCCTAGGGTTTAGTCCAAGGGACTAGGGCTGCCTCTGGGGCTGCTTGGGATACCCTTTGAGGTGCCCTGCCCCTCTATTTATAGGGGTTGGGGCAGCTCTCCCTAGGCAGGTGGAGTCCTACTCCAGCAGGGACACCCTGTTGGAGTTGGAGTCCAACTCCACTAGAACCTTCTAGAACCTTCTAGAACCTTCCAGAACCTTCTAGAATTTCTAGAACCTTCCAGAACCTTCCAGAACCTTCTAGAACCTTCCAATACTTTCCGGAACACTTCCGGACATCACCGGAACCATCCGGGACCTCCGGAACACTTTCGAGATCATCCGAAACACTTTCGGAACCCTTCTCTCTCGTTCTCCATAAATCGTAGCATTCCTAAATGTCGCTAAAACGTTAAGCGTGTGACCCTATAGGTTCGAGTATATGTGGACATGTCCGGAATACATTCCGGTCAATAATCGTCAGCGGGATCTGGACACCCATAACGACTCCCACATATCATTGAAGATCTTTATCGAGCAAACCTTGTATTGTCGCATACAATTCCTTTTGCCTCACGATACATTACACAACCCGAGGCGAGACTTTGACGGTATCCCTGTGATCAACTCCTTGATCACCATACCTAGTTATCCTCGTTACCGGTTTGTACTCTTTTCTCGTTTCCGTATTCCGGTATCCCCGTGACTAACCTTTTAGTCACAATACCTGGCCAGGCGATGCTGGACACCGTAATACCGAGTGGGCCCAGAGTGTATCTCTCCATCGCCGGATGGGCAAATCCCAGTCTTGACATATCTAGAACCACTATATACTTTCTGGTGTATCTGGAAGTCACCTTTATAATTACCCAGTTACGGCGTAACGTTTGATGACCCCAAAGCAACCATCCGGTATCCGGGTCTATGGTATTCTCATGGTCTAAGGACGCAAGTAAACGTTAACACATCATGAGAAGATACTGACAACATATTGACGAAGTGATCTCGCAGTATCTCATAAGGGGTCTATCCAACACCATTGTTACCCTAACAATGTGTTCCCATTATTGCCGGCATCCTTGTTACATTAACAATGCCCATGATCAGGAAAACAAGATCATCAACAATACATGAGCTAGTCCAGAGGCTTGACTAGGGATCTGAATGGTGTTTATTATTCCACACATGCAATTAGGTTTTTCTCTGAATCTCATATTCAAGAACCAATGCAATTTTAGCATAGAACATAAACTTAATCATGAACATGAAAATAGAATAATAACAACTTTATTATTGCCTCTAGGGCATATTTCCAACAGGTGTAAGATGAGATACATGGCGAAGTTAGTTTCACCATAGCAAACTCGAGCCTCTAGAATTGTGCCAAGTGACGACCCTCAACCTCTCATTCTTCCTCGCCAAAAAAACGAACTCAAAACTTTGGGGCCAGGATTTAAGTTTCAGATTAAAATTCCAAAACTTGAAAATCAAAAAAATTGAAAACTTTGAAAATTTTATGTGCGGCATTATGCATCCTTTTGAGATGTCTTTCGTGTGCGCATGCTCAGAGCCTCAGACTTGTTTCCTGTTAACCTTTCATGCATCTTGTTCTTGCTTGTTGCAGGTGCGGCTACGATTTCTGCTACACCTGTGGGAAAGAATGGAAGGACAAGAAAGCGACCTGCTCCCGTCTGCTGTGGGTTGAACGCAATATAATCCATGAAGATATCAGGGCCAATGTTGTACGTGAAGACATCGAGGAAGATGACGATGGCTATGATGATTATGAGGATGATTACTAGGTTGAAGAAGGCCTTCGCTATAACCATGATTACGGTCGTCATCATGGTGATGCCGTGATGGAGGGGGCCGTCGCCATGACCTTTTCTACCATTAACATTACTAGTCCATGATCCAGAATTTCTGTATCAAGTCCTTTTGCAGCTATCTATACCTAGTCAGCTGCTATATTAGATAAGCAGGATCTCGTACAGTAGTATTTGCTGTTAGTATCTAACCGACTGATGTTGCTATCCTATCGGTGCTTGTGCCAAACATGAATTTATGCACTTAGCCGAAGTTGATGAACATTATGTTAGGTTTAAGGCCTAAATTATGACGAGCTCGTGCCCTGCCCAGGCTAGCTTTCTGAATGTTCTGTCAGATAACAGAGCCGGCGCCGACATCTTTCTTTGTCTTTCCCTTGTCACTTCTCAAACAAGAAATAATGTTTTACTTGTTTCGGCCTCCAGCAGCATTGTTTAATCATGATTCATGAGGGGATTACTTAGGACATAACAACAAATGGAGGTTAGCTCTGCAGGAAAGACTAGCATTACAAATCACAAGTGATCGGAGGCAGCTTCTTGCAATGTCAGCGTCTATAAAATCAATCAAAAGAATACTGCAAATTACAAACTAACTGGATCAAATTCGATGAATGCGCTGCTCTTATTTTAAGCAAGGGATAACCTCACCCCATTTTTCATTCAAACCTTATTGAAGCAGTGGCAAATGGCAAACCCATTTCCGGGCCGCACACGGCTGGTTCAGAAATGATAGTTACAAAAAGAGGAAAGACAAAACTTTGATCCGACTGGACTCCTGATCAGAAGCCAAACATTGGATGAATGCTGCCACGTACAAACTCAAAGGTTGCAAATTTGCAATCAATCAGCACGACAACCTAGTTACAAACTACGTTGGATGTTCATATACAAGCAGCGTTGCGCGCGCGATGTAGCAGCTAGTGTGCCAGCAAGAAGGCCGGCACCGGCAGCATGCCCGGCTCCGGCGAGGCGAAGAAGGTCAGCATGGGAAGCATGCTCGCCTCCGGCGAGGCCAAGAAGCTCGGTCCAGAGAACACGGGATCCGTAGTGCGCGCCGCCGCCGCAACTATCGCCGTTGTCTTGTCGTTAATCTCCTGCTCCTCCTGCTCGTCCGCCCGGGTCTCGACGTCTGCCGAGCGAGGCTTCTTGTGCGTGTCCCAGCGATCGGCGGAGGACTCGCGGCTCGGCGGCCGCTTGTTGCTGTCCCACCTCTCGACGGAGTCGGCGCGGCCGGGGCTCTTGCTGCTTTCCCGGCTCGACGACGACGACGACGACGTGCTGCTACTCGGGCTCTTCTTGTTGCTGTCCCAACGCTCGCAGGAGGACGCGCGCCCTGGACTCCCGCTGCTGCCCGACGACGACGCTGGGCTGCAGGGCTTCTTGTCGTTCTTGCGCGCGTCCCACCGCTCGACGGAGTCGGCGCGGCCCAGCTTGGGCTTGGAGGAGGCGAAGGAAGCCGGCAGGGTGATGAGGCATGGCGCGATCATCGTGGTCCTCGGCGGGGTCGGGAGCAGCCCCGGGAGAAGAGCTGCTGCAGCCATAGCCATGGCTCGATCAGCTGTCTTCGCCATGGTTTTCTTGATCGAAGAACACAAACGGGGAGGAAGCGCTTGGGAACGAAAGGATGATCTGATGGGCTGTGGGATCGAGCTGCGTTCCTATTTATCGTTTCCAATCCTCAAGAATGGGATGCCGTGTTGGACTCGGAGAATGCTGTCTCCGACATGGACAAATGCCGCGTCGGATTATGCAGGGAGCAAATGCCGCGTTCAGCTGACGCAGCTCATAAATGGACTTCATTTCGGATTAGGCTGGCAAATAGGCTGCGATTTATGTGTTAGAATTAATGGGCCTAAAGCCCATGTTCTAATTAATTCCTGGAAAATCTCGAAGGCCCATGTGGTTGGATGGCATGAATGGAACTTTAGTCCCATATTGCTAGTGGAGGTGGAGGGAGACCAACTTATAAGGAGTTGTGTTCCCCACCTCCTTGGAGCTTGAGAAGAGGACTAGTTCACGTGCATTCCTCCTTCGCCGCCCGCTTCGCCACGTCGCGCGCGCGTCGTGTTTCGTGATCGAACCGAGCCGACTCGAACGTGGAGTCGTGAAGTCCCACATCCTAACCCCGAGCGACTATATGAGGCAACCCTAGCCTAGCCGACGCGCAAAAGATTGCATCTTGTGGCTTGCCACTGTCCTCTTTGTGGGTGGCGTTGCCAAAGAACTGTGGGATGCGCTCGAAGCTAAGTTTGGTACAACAGATGCTGGCCATGAACTGTATGCCATGGAGCAATTTCATGACTACAAGATGGTTGAGAACCGCTCTGTAGTCGAGCAGGCTCATGAGATACTTCCTCAGTCAGATACTTTGCATTGCAAAGGAGTTCGAACTTCTCAAGTGTGTTTTACCCGACAGATTTGTCGCAGGGTGCATTATCGCTAAGCTTCCTCGGTCTTGAAAGAACTTTGCCACTTCACTGAAACACCAGAGACAAGAGATTTCTGTTGAGAATCTCGTGGGGTCTTTGGATGTGGAAGAGAAGGCGATGGCAAAAGACACACACACACTAAGGGAACCGAGGGACAGTCCAGCGCCAACATGGTGCAAAAGAATGTCCACAAGTTCAAGGGAAAGTTCAAAGTCTCTCAGACTGCCAACTTCAAGAAGAAGCAGGACAAGGACAATAAGCCTTGCTATGTGTGCGGTGAGGTTGATCACTGGGCTAGTCAGTACAAACACCGCAAAGGCAAGAAAGGCCCTCAAGGACAGAACTCCAAGTCTGTCAATGTGACTGTCAGCAACAATGAAGCTGGAGCAACCGGGTATGGTAATTTACCTACCGTACTCTCTGTAAGTCAGTCCACTGATTGGTGAATTGATACCGGTGCTAATATACACGTATGTGCTGATATATTCTTGTTCTCTTCTTACCGGGCCACTCGAGATTCTACCGTCCTAATGGGGAATGGGTCACATGCTTCTTGTCGACGATCGGTGAATCAGTGATCTTACGGTATTCGTGGAATGATGATTACTGGGGGGTAGGGACCTCTAGGGCCCAAGTGCCAGGAGCTCTGACAGCAGGGGACAGCCGTTTTTATATAGGTTCGGGCCTCCCTCAGGATAATAACCCTACGTCCTGTTGCTATATATTGATGGAGAACACGCTTTACAATGGGGAATGTATGTTAGTGGCTACTCTAGGCCTAATCGTAGACTAATCTATGCTAAACTACCGGGCCCGACTCCTTCGAGGCAGCGGGTCTTCTAGAGCTTCACCTCCTGAGATCCTATGCTGCTTGTGTTACGACTAGAAAGACCTGTCCTCCCCTATAGGACCGCTGATCCTTATATAGGGGGTTCCCAGGGTCGTACTGGACGTGGACTTACGCCCGAGTAGGACTCCAGTCTCCTTAAACGTCGGGGTTGATTTCCTAGTTTAAGGGGAGTCTTTCCTTCCTAAGAGGGGTTACCTTGTCGTCCAGGGATCTTGGCCGGGTACGCTATACCTTCCTAAAGTCTCGGGACTCGGTATACGGATACCCCTAATACACGGGATACCGTACTATTCATCATCAAGCCCCCCATCAATACGCGAAGTGAGGTCATGATGGTTCTGTTGGAAATCTGCCCTTATCGGGAAGGAAACAACGAGTAGGCGATCCGAGTAGTCCTTGTCGGCGACTTCCCCGAGTAGGCTCAATCCCTACCGAGTAGTTGTGAAAGTCTTATCGGAATAACCCTTTGGAAAATCCAGAATGCTTTTTCGATCAGATCTGATCCGTTGATCACGGACACGCGTCCGCCTGGTATATTTTTAGGAAACCGAACCATCATGGCGGAAATTTCGCGTGGTGATGAAGAATCTTTTCTCTCTCTGTGCCATAGTGTCGCTAACGTATGTTGAACCACGGCATGCTTGTTTGGGTCGTGGGTTGTCAGACCCTCTTTTTCCCGCGACGTACTCTGTAGGCGGAAAAAGCAACTGTCCGCATTAAATGCGATAGAACTGATCGTGCCGTAAACCGCGCCCGGCTCCGGCGGATGTTTTAAATCTTTCAGGAGTCCAAGAATTGGGGTTTGGCCCACATTATTCTCCTACCTCCTAGCCTTCTTGCTCCCCTCATCTTCTTCTTTGCGCCCTTGCAAACCCTCGCCTCCACACTCTCTCGATCGATCGATGAGAATGGGCAAGAAAGGAGCTGCGAAGAAGTCTCCCGAGCCCACAAAGGAGTCGGCAATTCTTGGGTTGGATGAATTATCGGAGGAGGATCGTTTAACTGTAGCAAGAGCACGAAAGCTTCGGGGGAACCGACCACCGCTATTCCTGAGTTCGAGGTCTCGGTGATGGATTCCTCCGCCCTGGAGAAGCTCGTGACGGATGAGGTGATTCTCCCGGAGGTGTTCGTGCCTTTCCGGGAGGCCGTGAAGGAGACGGTCCCCAGCCCCGATACGGACTGGATCGTCGTCTTCGCGGACTTCTTCAGGTGTGGATTTCAATTCCCACCTTCGTCTTTCTTCCTCCTCGCGCTCCAGTTCTACATGATCGAGTTGATTCATCTCAACCCGAACTCGGTCCTAATGCTGGCAGTCTTCACGCATTTATGCGAAGCCTATCTCGGCATTAGGCCGAGCTTAGAGCTCTGGAGGTACTTCTACAACCTTCACCGGATGAAGGGCAGCGGCGCAGGAGTCGTCGGCGGCGTCGGATTCCGTCTCCGAGAAGGGAGGAAGGATGCCTACATTGCTTCCTCCTGGAAATTTTTGTGGTCGGGCTGGCATTCTCGGTGGTTCTACTGCTAGCCCCCACCGAACTCTGGGATCACCTACCGCGGACTCGCCCCTCTTCCGGACAAGTGCTGGGGGGAGGCCCCGAAGGAGACTAAGCACCTCAAGGTGCTCGTCCACGACATCGCTAATCTCGCCGCCAAAGGCTTGTCGGCGTGGGATGTCGCGGAGGATTTCCTTCGACGCCGGATAAGCCCTCTCCGGTCGAGGGTCGCGCCGGCCTGGGTGGTCCCGGAGAACCAAGACCAGACAAGGGACTTCGACACGGGTAGGTACCGCGACCATCTTCGTGCCAATTCAATTGACAAGACTCCTCACGTACTTCAACCTTGTCGTGTCGAGCAGAGTTGTCCCCGGGGGAGCGTCAGAGTAGGTTGAACAACCTATTCGAGCAATCCCCCCAAGGCGGGCGGACAGACGTGCCCCTGCCTCTTCTGAAGCAGAGCCCGGACAGCCGACGAGAAGTATTCTTGGTGAGTTGTCCATCTTATCCCCTTGTCTTGCTTAGGTTCGTCCGAGTAGCCTTACAGATGGTCCTCGGGCTTCTTCCTTCGCAGCGATTAGGCCGCGGGGGTCCTGACTCGGAGGCCGAGCGAGCTGGCGCCCCTGTCAAAGATGACGAAGTTGAGATGTTCGACACGACCCCGCCGTCCTCCGAGACGAGGGAGGAAGGTCCTTCCGCAGCCGAGGCGGGGGCGGAGGCCTTCTCGACGAGTTCTCCCGCCCGGGACCCTCAACCGCAGGTTTGAATTCTCGCCCGACTAATCTTTTCCCACATTCTTTCCCAAAGAGTAAACATAGGGGTGGACGTGTCGGACAGCCTGAAGCGAGCAGCTCTCCCCCCAAGGAGCCAACTCCCCCTCCCACGACCGTTGTCGGGGAAGAGATCGTGGCAGACAAGGGGAAGGCACCGCTGGCTTCTGGCAAGCGAGATTCGGGTGCCTTGGCAAGGAAGCCCCCCCAGCCGGGAAATGCTCGAGGCTAGTTTTCCTTTGCCGCTCTTTTCTTTTGACTTGCCTCGCTGAAGGCTTGACTTGATTGTTTTTTAGTGACTAGGGTGTCGATCCTTCCCGCCAAGACCCCAACTGGGGCGGATGCCGAGCTGCAGCCCCCGACGTCGAAATCGGCACCGACCCCTGTTGAGCAGCGGACCCCCACGCCGGAGTCGTCGCTGGCCCCTACTGAGCAGCCGCAGCCCCCGGTGCTGGAGTCGGAGTTGGCCCTAGTCGAGCAGGTCGTGCCTTCGGGTTCTTCAGCGCCGGAAAGTCTTAGCCTCTCCTCCTTGCTGCAAGTAATGCACGGGAGATTAGTGATATGGTAAATTTACTATGCTCGTACTAACCTGTTCTTTTTCAGCTCGCTTTCTCCCGGATCGCTCCACTCGAGAAGGCCCAAGCAGAACTAGACTTGGCGCACAAGGAGTTGAAGAAGCGCCTCGAGGACTCTGAGAGACAGCGGGCGGCGGCCGAGGCTGATCTTTCGGCCTTGAAGGAACGCCTCTCGGACGCGGAGTCTTCCCTGCAAAGGAGTCAGTCCTACGCGGGGAAACTGGAGGAAGACCTCGGGCGGGCCTTGGGCACGCTCGAGAAGGCGCTGAGCGAAGTCGGCGTCGTTGTTCCCCCGGGCCTTGCTCCGGCCAACCGCCTAGTAGATCTGACAATGTCTGTCTCCCGGCTGAAGCCTACCATCGAGAAGTTTCTCGAAGACGAGCTCCGGCAAGGTGTACGCGATGCCCTGGCCTTTGCTTTGGCTCTCCTAAAGCGCAGGCATCCGGACTTATCCCTGGAGGCGCTCGCTGCCGACTTGCCAGAGGGTGAGAAAGAGAAGCTTCTCGATGCTGTGCAGAAAGCGGCGGACGCCTTTGGTGATCGAGTCCAGGCGCCTGGCCTAGAGTAGGACTCTGTAATAGCATACCTTTATATAAAGACAGTGATTAGTAACTGTGCAGTAACTTGTGTGTTTTTTGGCTTTTTGAAACCTTGTCTAATCTGCTTATGTGAAAACTTGTCGGATGCAAGCGTAGACTTTAGTCGGAACCAGTGCCCTTTGCTTCCCTTCGGTGTAGGTGTACGAATAGTGTCGTAGGTCGTTCTTGCTGTGATCGACCAGTCCTTAGGTTTAGTCGAATGGAGAGCTCCGTGGCTCCTCGTCATCAGTAAATGCGATAAGGGGTCTTTCGTACAGCTTGTCGTGACCATGGCAGTACCTCCGTATTCCTTTGTTGAGGGAAGACTCCGGTTGTTTGGCTAGTAAATTCTACACTTGCCCAATCAACAAAGTTTCACCCTACCCGAGGTATCTTCTGCTCCGAGTAGTCGAAGACGCGGATAAGCGTACGGGTTCCGTTGATCTAGTCGTACTCGTACTTCCTTCCCTTCCTTTACTCGGGATCAGGAGACACTGCTACGGAACTGGGGAGCTTAGTCAACCAGGCCTTAGGTCTGGTCAGGTGGGGGGCTCAGTGGCTCCCCTGTCACCTGCAAACGCGTTAAGTGGTTTTCCTCGCATTCCTGGCAGTTGTAGCGCAGAACCCTTTTTCCTTTGTGCAGGTCGAAGAACTCGGTACTCGTACTCGTACATCGACTTTACCGTATTCTTATCCAGCCCCCGACTGTCTGTTCGAGAGATATCTCAGATAGGCAGTCTGAATCAATAATGAAAAACATTGAACTAGAGGCTTGGTAATATTTAAAGAAAACTGTGTCTTTTACAGGCTACTATAAGAAAAATAACTCTAAGAAAACTAAGAAAAACTAAGCCGTCCCTTTCTCATTTAGCTTATCGCCGGTTGCCCCAGAGACTCTCGTCCTCTTGTCGTGACCCGCTGACGAAACTTTGTTGAGTGCGCGTGCTGGGCGGCGGCGCCTGGAGCGTCTTATCATCGACTTGTTCGTAGCTTGACGATCTTTAAGGCTGGAGCTGGTGCAACTTTAGAATCTGCTGATGAGGAGGCGACGGTCGTACGATCTTACCAAAGGTGGTTGTACTGGACTCTCTAATGGACGCGACCTTTTTACCGTTGGCACGAGCGACCTGGATCGGGCGGCTTCTCCCGAGGAGCCGCTGTCCTGTTTGGAGAAAGGCCCTGTTTTCTCCCTGCTCCGACTTAGTCGTGGAACTCTTTCTCCGACTTGGAGGGGGTACTTTCCGAAGTTGTCGCTCGTAGCTGTGGAGGTGGTCTCGACAACGTGGTGGCGGGAGCTGCCACGCTGGCGTCCTGGTTAGAGGGTAGGTGCTGCTCTGTGAGGTCGAGGCTGCGCTTGTCGCAGAGGAGTGCTTCTCTGGGGAAGCTCTTTATCGCGAGGACACCTTTTGGGCCGGACATCTTTATGCACTGGTAGGCGTAGTGCGTAGCTGCCATGAATTTGGCCAGAGTAGGGCGCCCCAAGATAGCATTGTAGGCTGTTTCGAAATCGACTACATCGAACATGATTTTCTCTGTTCGGAAGTTCTCCCATGTACCGAAGGTGACCGGGAGCGTGACTTGCCCTATCGGCGTGGCCGATGAGCCCGGGACGATACCGTGAAAAGCGTGCGTCACCGTCTGAACAGACGATCGTGGCACTTGCATTGCGTCGAGGGCGTTGGCGAATAGGATATTGAGGGAGCTCCCTCCATCTATTAATACGCGGCCCACTCGGCAGTTGTTGATCGTTGGCTCGACCACGATTGGGTACCGTCCTGGCCGAGCACAGTTTTCGGGGCAATCGGTCTGGTCGAAAGAGACCGTGACCTCGGACCACTTGACCGCTCAAGGAACTCGCGGTACACTCGCGAGGACTTCTCGGGCGACCGCCTTGTATTGCCTCTTGGATTCGTTAGAGGTTGAGCCCCCGAATATGTGCTCGATTGCTCTGACGTGCCCCTGGAAAAGCTCAGGGGCAGAGTCATCGTCGTCGGAAGTTGTTTCCCGACTGTTATTGGCGACCTGAGGATTTTCCTCGCGGAACTTCTCTCTTTCTTCCCGAAGATACTTCTTGAAGATGTGACACTGTCGCAGATCATGCGAGTCGGTCTGGTGAAAGTCGCACCAGGGTTTGGACGACTTGTCGGAGGATGTGGTAGGTTTATCCTTAGGGCGTGGTCGCCAGGTGCGCTTCTCGGAGATCTCGGCCATTACCTCGTCGGCTCTGATCCTTTTCTTCTTGTTCCCTCCGGAGGGCTTCTTCTTGCGCTTAGTCTTGCGCGAATCGCCCCTTGACCGGAGGGGAGAACTGGTCGACTCACCCCGCTGTTGCTTGATGTACCGTAGGGTTTCCTCCGCACAAGCGGCCTTCTCGGCCAGATCCATGAGCTGCCTGGTGGTTTTCGGTGGCCGCATGATCAGATCGTGTGTGCACATCTCGTTTCTGCTGCCTCGAGTGAAGGCGCGGATGACATCCGAGTCCGTTATCTCCGGGATAGTGTTGCGGACAGCACTAAACCTTTTGGTAAACTCTCGGAAGGTCTCGTCTGGTCGTTGGACGACAAGGAAAAGATCATCGACCTAACCAGGTCTTGGGAAGGTACCCTGAAAGTTCTCGAGTAACATGTTGCACAGCTGTCCCCACGAACGGATCATTCCTGGGGGTAGATTCGTCAACCACGTCCTAGCGGCTCCTCTGAGAGCGGTGGGAAGATAGTTGGCCATAACCTTCTCGTCCCCTCCGGCTGCTTCGATCACGGTGGTGTAGATCTGAAGGAATTCCACGGGATTCGTGGTCCCGTCGTACGATTCTAGCGAGCCGGGCTTGAAACGAGAAGGCCAGCGTACCTGACGGAGTTCCTGGGATAGCGCCTAGCATCCACTGAAGGCCCCCCGATAATGTGCATTCTCGCCACTATCCGAGGTCGAGGTTCGGCCGCGAGTATTGGCGTGTTGCATGTGAGCTCTCCGAGAAGGCTGCTGCTCTTGCTGGCGCCTTTGGCGGCGGCGCTTGTCGAGCTATTCTCGGAGGTCGGCAGGTGGCTCCTCCTGAGGAGACCTATTCCTGGGGTGTCGTCCCTCCAGATCGCGTTCTTCTAGCGGAGGAGGGGTGTCCACTCGAGCGGAGCTACGGGCCACCGATTGGGCTCGAGAAGACTCGGCCTGGTTCTGAGCCTCTTGGAGGTCAGCCCCCAGCCGTTGCAGCCACTGCACACCCGCTGGTGTTGATAGATCCACCACGGGAGGCTGCGACAGCAGATTGCGCACTTCCGCGAGTCTTCGAGCAGTTCGGGACACGTACTCCCTCGTTCCCGGGGGGGATCTCTCCACAGCGGCAGGCAAGTCTCCGTTCCGGCGAGGAGTTCTCTCCTCAGCGGCGGGTAAGCCCCCATTCATGTGGGAGGCAGCCATTGCATTGTGCTGCTGCGAGCCCCCGGGCAGATTCTGATCTTCGAGGTCTTCTCGACCGTCGTCGATCGCGAGTACCATTCGAGGTCCTTGGCTGGGCGATGTGTACTCGTATTCTATCACGTTGTCCTCATCGGACGCGACGTGGGTACGATCTTGATCGTCCTCACGATCAGAGTTTGCAGGAGAAATTCCAACCATGGGGCTGGTGGTTCCCGCCGGGAAGTCGTCGTTCAAGACCAACTTCCCGCTGAAGGCCCTGGCGCACTCGGTTCTGAAGTGATCTGCTTCGCCATCCGAGTCCTCTCCAGGGGCGTACTCTCCGAAATCCACTCGATCCGTAACCGGGTACGGGTCCATAGGGCCAAAGTTGTCGTAGAAACCCTGGTCCGAGTACCCAGTACGGGGCGAGATTGCGATCGGTTTTCCTGCCGAGTTTGCGTCTTCCTCCTCGGTCAGAACTGGTGAGAGCTGTGCAAACGGCGCTGGGATCTGATCACGCTTAGTTGCGCGTCCTGCCGACTCTGATTCTTCCTGGACAGCTTGGTCCGGAGTGGTCCCCACGGTCGGCGCCATCTGTCGACGATCGGTGAATCGGCGATCTTACGGTATTCGTGGAATGATGATTACTGGGGGGTAGGGACCTCTAGGGCCCAAGTGCCAGGAGCTCTGACAGCAGGGGACAGCCATTTTTATACAGGTTCGGGCCTCCCTCAGGATAATAACCCTACGTCCTGTTGCTATATATTGATGGAGAACACGCTTACAATGGGGGGTGTATGTTAGTGGCTACCCTAGGCCTAATCGTAGACTAATCTATTCTAAACCGTCGGGCTCGACTCCTTCGAGGCAGCGGGTCTTCTAGGGCTTCGCCTCCTGGTGCTGCGATTAGCTTGATCTGCTGGACCTTGTAGAATCTCCTCCAACCTATTAGGACCTGTCCTCCCCTATGGGATTGCTGATCTTTATATAGGGGGTTCCCAGGGTCGTACCGGACGTGGACTTACGCCCGAGTAGGACTCTGGTTTCCTTAAAACGTCGGGATTGACTTCCTAGTTTAGGGGGAATCTTCCCTTCTCGAGAGGGGTTACCTTGTCGTCCAGGAATCCTTATCAGGTACGCCGTACCTTCCTAAAGTCCTGGGATTCCGCATACGGATACCCCTAATACGCGGGATACCGTACTATTCATCATCAATAACCCTACGTCCTGTTGCTATATATTGATGGAGAACACGCTTTACAATGGGGAATGTATGTTAGTGGCTACCCTAGGCCTAATCGTAGACTAATCTATGCTAAACCGCTGGGCCCGACTCCTTCGAGGCAGCGGGTCTTCTAGGGCTTCGCTTCTGAGATCCTATGCTGCTTGTGCTGCGACTAGAAAGACCTGTCCTCCCCTATGGGACCGCTGATCCTTAAATAGGAGGTTCCCAGGGTCGTACTGGACGTGGACTTACGCCCGAGTAGGACTCCGGTCTCCTTAAACGTCGGGATTGATTTCCTAGTTTAAGGGGAGTCTTTCCTTCCTAAGAGGGGTTACCTTGTCGTCCAGGGATCTTGACCGGGTACGCTATACCTTCCTAAAGTCCCGGGACTCGGTATACGGATACCCCTAATACGCGGGATACCGTACTATTCATCATCACTTCTGTTCGTGGTGTTGGCACGGTAGATCTGAAGTTTACTTTGGGGAAGATCGTGCGGCTGAAGAACGTGCAGCATGTCCCTTCGATGAATAAGAATCTCGTTAGTGGTTCTCTTCTTTGTAAAGAAGGGTTTAAGTTGGTGTTTGAGTCCAATAAAGTTGTCGTGTCTAAGCATGGATTCTTTATTGGTAAAGGTTATGAGTGCGGAGGTCTGTTCCGCCTTTCTCTATCAGATTTTTGTAATAAGGTCGTGAACCATATATGCTCTAGTGCTAATGAAACTGATATTTGGCATTCACGACTTTATCACATTAATTTTGGTTGTATGACGCGGCTTGCTAGCTTAAATTTAATTCTGAAGTTCAGCTTAGCCAAAGGCTCTAAGTGTCAAGCTTGTGTGCAAGCTAAGCAACCTCGTAAACCTCACAAGGCTGCGGAGGAAAGAAACTTGTCACCTTTGGAGCTCATACATTCAGACCTTTGTGAGATGAATGGTGTGTTGACTAAAGGTGGAAAGAAATATTTCATGACATTGATTGATGATTCCACTCGATTTTGTTATATATATATCTCTTGAAAACAAAAAAGGAGGCTTTACACTACTTCAAAATCTATAAGGCAGAAGTTGAAACTCAACTTGAAAGGAAAATCAAAAGGTTTCGGTCAGATCGTGGTGGAGAGTACTTCTCGAATGAGTTCAACTTATTCTGTAAGGAACATGGTATAATCCATGAGAGGACGCCTCCCCATTCACCTCAGTCAAATAGGGTTGCTAAGAGGAAAAACCGCACTCTAACTGATTTGGTTAATGCCATGTTAGACACTGCGGGTTTATCCAAGGCATGATGGGGGGAGGCGATTTTGACATCTTGTCATGTCCTAAACAGATTTCCTACAAAGAATAAGGAGATTACTCCTTTTGAACAGTGGGAAAAGAAAAGATTAACACTCTCTTACCTACGCACTTGGGGTTGCTTGGCCAAAGTAAATGTGCCAATAACCAAGAAGCGTAAGCTTGGACCTAAAACCGTTGATTGTGTCTTTTTGGGCTATGTTCATCATGGCATCGGTTATAGATTTCTAGTAGTGAAATCTGAAGTACCTGACATGAGAGTCGGTACCATCATGGAGTCTGGAGATGCCACATTCTTTGAGGATATTTTTCCTATGAGAGATATGCCTAGCACTTCTAGTCAAGAATCTGAGTTAACTCCTGCACCTACCATTCCAATGGAATATCTTGAACATACACATGACGAAAACTATGAGAAGGTAGACAATGAAGCTCCTACAAGAAGCAAGAGACAAAGGACTTCAAAGTCTTTTGGTGACGATTTCATTGTATATCTTGTGGATGACACTCCTAATACTATTTCAGAAGCTTATGCATCTCCTGATGCAGACTATTGGAAGGAAGCAGTCCGTAGCGAGATGGATTCCATCATGGCTAACGGGACATGGGAGATCACTGTTCGTCCTTATGGTTGTAAACCTGTAGGATGTAAGTGGGTGTTCAAGAAGAAGCTTATGCCTGATGGTACAATTGAAAAGTACAAGGCACGGCTTGTGGCCAAGGGTTATACACAAAAAGAAGGCGAAGATTTCATTGATACTTACTCACCTGTGGCCAGACTGACCACCATTAGAGTACTACTTTCGCTGGCTGCCTCACACGGTCTTCTCGTTCATCATAAGATGGCTTTCCTAAATGGAGAGTTGGACGAGAAATTTATATGGAACAGGCAGATGGATTCGTAGTAGATGGTCAAAATAGAAAAGTGTGTAAGCTATTAAAATCTTTGTATGGCCTGAAACAAGCACCCAAGCAATGTCATGAGAAGTTTGACAGGACTTTAACGTCTGCTGAGTTCGTTGTTAATGAAGCTGACAAGTGTGTGTATTATCGCTATGGTGGGGGCGAATGAGTTATTATGTGCTTGTATGTCGACGACATACTGATTTTCAGAACCAACCTCAAGGTGATTGAGGAGGTTAAGACTTTCTTATCTCAGAGTTTTGAGATGAAAGATCTTGGAGTAGCTGATGTTATCTTGAATATCAAGCTATTGAGAGATGATGACGGTGGAATTACATTGCTGCAATCTCACTATGTGGAAAAGGTTCTGAGTCGTTTTGGCTATTCAGATTGCAAACCTTCTCCAACACCTTATGATCCTAGTGTGCTCTTTCGTAAGAACCGAAGAATAACTAGAGATCAGCTAAGATACTCTCAAATTATTGGTTCACTTATGTACTTAGCCAGCGCAACCAGGCCTGACATCTCGTTTGCTGCGAGCAAACTGAGTCGTTTTGTTTCCAATCCAGGAGATGATCATTGGCGTGCTCTTGAGAGGGTAATGCGCTATCTAAAAGGCACTGTGAGCTATGGTCTTCATTATACCGAGTATCCAAGGGTACTGGAGGGATATAGTGATTCAAATTGGATTTCTGATGCTGATGAGATTAAGGCCACGAGTGGATATGTGTTCACTCATGGAGGTGGCGCTGTTTCGTGGAAATCTTGCAAGCAGATCATCTTAACGAGGTCAACAATGGAAGCAGAACTCACAGCACTGGATACAGCCACTGTCGAAGCAGAATGGCTTCGTGAGCTCCTAATGGACTTGCCGGTGGTTGAAAAACCAATATCGGCTATTCTTATGAACTGTGATAATCAAACTATGATTGTTAAAGTGAGCAGTTCGAAGGATAACACGAAGTCTTCCAGACATGTGAAGAGAAGATTGAAATCTGTCAGAAAATTGAGAAACTCCGGAGTGATAGCTTTGGATTATGTCCAAACAGCTAAGAATCTGGCAGATCCTTTTACAAAAGGGCTATCAAGAAATGTGATAGACACTGCATCTAGGGAGATGGGTATGAGACCCACGTGAGTTACCATGGTGGGAACCCAACCTATGTGATCAGAGATCCCGTGAATTAGGACCTGGAAAAACAAGCTATTGGTTAATTGGAGGAGAGTGACCTACTAACCTACTCCATTGAAGATGCAACACTCTCACAATCTGTATGGCAGGTTGACTTTTGTCTTAATGTGTTCTGTGGCTTTTACAAGCAAAGACACTATCCTACAGGGCAGTCTTAAAAGAACGCACCTATGTGAGCCTGACTGCTGGTCACAGTCTATGAGATGAGGGTGACCTCTAGCAAGCTCATGAATAGGCCAGGAGTGAGACTTATATGCTCCATCCGCGGGATAGCTGTGGCGTACCCGGTTTTAAGGCCGGATAAACCCTTGTGTTCACTGTATCGATCCTTGGATCAATAGTCGATACACACAAGTACTTGATAGCATAATCATGCAATACATCGTTCATTACACAATTTAGCCATATTTCGTCCTTATTCATACAAGCCAGGTCTATTGGCCGAATTAAAACAACAGCGGAATTAAACACACAGCAGATAACCCATCGATATGCCGAACCACAGGCAACTGACTAGGGGAGAAACCCTACGCCTCGAAATCGCTGTCGCTATCTCCAAACTGGTACTCCTCCTCTTCGTCTGGCCACATAACAAGCCAGGTGAGTACATTGAATGTACTCGCAAGTGCTCCACCAGGGAGTTTATCACGGATATGAGCATGCACGGAAGTAATCAAGAAATTGGCTCTACCCTAGGTTTCATGTTGTGCGAGAAAGTAAGTTTGCATTTGCTATAAGTAAATAGATGTAAAAGCAATTTTAACAAAACATCTCGACGCAGCGAGATGAGGTACCTGCTTGATTCACTCTACCCGTCACAGCGGGGAGTTCATCTCTGTGCTTTCCGTTACAACGGCAAAGCATGGTATTCGCCCGGTTCCTCAGGGAGACACAGCTCACCTCGTACTTACGGGGATACCAACGAAAACAAGGCAATCACCCGGTTCCTCCGGGAGGGAAACATCGTCCTCCCGGTACTTACGGGGATTCTAGGGTTTGCCCGAGTCCACGGGGAACCCCTTCTTCACTTTTCCCGACACAACGGGAAATTGGTATGCTGCCCTGCGAACACGGCGGATCGCGTCCTTAAACCCATTAACCCATTGTTGACTTTAAAAGCCAGTCTACTTTAGTGTGGCCTAACCATGTTCGTCCATGACCGCGGACGCGGCTATTCGAATAGTTTTAACCCTCTGCAGAGATGGTACGGCTTTACCCACACGATGTAGGTCACCCTGGGCATACCGTGCACTACATACTACCAGAGCTAGTACAACGAGACTCTTCGCCGGTGTGAACCCAGCCATAAACCCGCCCGAAGGACATGTCCCAAACCTAGCTTGAGTCAGTAACATCGCTACAAGGAGGTTGGTGTTCCAACTTTGTGTCGAACAATGCCTCGCTAAACCGCTGTATTTGTTCTCTACAGGGGTTAAACCACCCCATCCACACTCTACTAATTGCCCACGGGTTCATGCTAGTTCAGGCCGGGTACTATGTCAAGTCCTTCCCACAAAGGACATGTGGACGTACAGTAAGACTTGGCCAAACGGCACTTAAGATTGGTCCTTAGGTGATCCGGGAGGGACTCCACACCATTCCCGTAAACAGGCAGCGAGAACCACGCCGGGCCTTACCTCACTCTTTAACAAACTCCCTGCTTTCACCCTTCATTACCAACCCGGATCAAAATCTTCTCCATTTTCAGCTCGGTTTCACAAAACCATTTACGGTAAGACATACCAACCCATGGCTATGCTACCTTCATATGCCTCTGGATACGACGGTCCGTTCCTCAAAAGTTCACCACATGAAATATGGGGTGTTATTACTTTTCCTTTTTAAAACCCTAATTTTTCTACGGCAGGGCTAAGCAGGTATATATATGCATATATAATCTACCTTAAGTTTTTTGATAGTATTTCCGGAATACATAGTCCTTAGGGCTACAAGGATTTCGGGGTCGGACTAGGGTTTTTTAAAAATCGGCATAACTATGCTACATAAAATAACGATAATAAAACATAGCATGCATGTTTCGTAAACAACATAACATTTCATAAACTTGGGATTTCAGCATGATCAATGGTGGAGAGCTTGCCTGGCAGGTCTTGGTCTTGCTCCGGACGCGGGGATGCTTCTGGTTCCTCCTGATGCACTACCTCACACCGTCGACTACACGTTCGGGAAAAACTTCGAATAAGAACCAAGCATCACAAGGAATAAACAGCAAAGGTCAGCATGCATGCTTGCTAGTTCCAAGATTTTGTTGGAAAGATGCACATGTTTGGGTTTCACTTAAAACATATATATGTATGCATAGAATCTAGGGTTAGGGTTGCTAGGGTTTATAATTGGCTCTTTTCTTCTTCTTAAGTATGCAATGCATGCATGAGGGTTCCCATTCTAATGTTCAGACATTTCAGCTTCAACATGGTTGGGCATTATGAAAAACATTTAGGTATATATATATATGCATGAAATTGATATTAGGGTTTTCTAGGGTTTAACATGCGTCTTCATCTTGGATCATGCAACATGAACATATGTATGTAACTTGTGCAAGGTTTCTAACATGCTGGGATACCATAAAATGGATCATAGGTTTAGAAGAAATTTCAAGATTACTCGGATGCCATGGAGATTTATATATATATATATATATATGCATGGAACTAACATTAGGGTTTCTAGGATTTTGATATGCCTCCTTCAACTTCTTGAACTATGCAACAAGTATATATATGTGTGATTTTATGCTAAGGTCCAGAAAGACCAGAGCCTACATGTTAGAATAATTTGGAATGGATCAATAGCTCAAAAGAAATTAAAAAGGTTTGAATTTGAGTTGGATATTTGGATTTTTCCCTCTGTCCAGCAAGGAAAATTTGAATTTTTGAAAAGTTGTTTGAACCAACAGGTGGGAAATAGTTTTAGGAACAACTTTCATTTGGGAACTTTTTCAGGAACCGGCCGTTAAGGCATTGAACCGGGTCAACCAGAGAGGGGGTCCGGTTCTGAAGAAAACCGACTGGTTTTCTCACTCCAGAGGGTGACGTCGAAGGCGCCTGGGGAAATGGCGCCTTTACTTAACCTGACATCAGGCCCTCGGCCGAGAGTTGAGGCCCACTGGCAGTGGCTCGGGTCCTCTTACCGCTTCGGGATTAATAGGGTCCACCAGTCAGAGACACGGGAGAGGTGTTCGCGCGCAAGGGTTCCGGCGAGAAATTTCTTGGCTCCGGTGGTGCTCCGGCGAGGTCGACGGCGAGCAATTGTGGTAGATTTAAAGGGAGAGGGGCATATTGGCTGCTATCTACGGGATCAGGAGATCAGTGCGACTCCATTTTTGTGGTCGGGAGGGTTGTGCGGTTGCTGGGGCGGAACGGCGACGAGGTCCAGAGGAGCTCGGTGGTTGTGCTCGGTACTGGGGAGAAGAGGAGGACTTTGAGCTTGTATGGAGCGTGGCAAAGATGGAGCTTGGGAGTAGGAAGGTGGGGCGAGGAAGGATGAAGCTCAGGGGGTCTTCTTATAGTCGCGGGCGAAGAAAGAGCAATGGCTACTGGACCCGGACGCGTACCTCGCCGGAGACTATGTCGGGTGGCGTGGCAGCTGCGGGGTGGTGAGGAACGTGCCGAGGCGTGGACTTGGCTCAGTCGTGGCAGAGAGTTATCACGGCGCGAGCAGAGGAGGGTTGACGCGGGGAGGGGCATGCCAGGGCGTGGCTTGAGCCAGAGCGCAGCTGGCCAGCACCAGAGTGGCATGGCTATTTTGGTCGCACCAGGGAGAGGCGCCTAGCATGTCTTCGATGCTGAAGAGACCAGAGAGGGAGATGAGTGGTGGAATCGGTAGGGGATCGCGCAGAGATGGTCTGCCAGAGCTTTGCCAACGCCGGCATGAAGTGGCATTAGAGTTGACGACTGTGAAGCTAGGGTTTCTGTGGAAGCCAGCTTGATGGAACAAGTGCCTGAAGGTGTCAAACACTCTGGTAGGGGTTGGGAGTAGAGTAGTTGAGAGTTGAGCTCGAATTTATGGGGAGAAGAGATTTCGGGTAAGGTGTTCGATGGCTGTCCTGGCAAAAATTTGAACTGGAGGTAAAGATATTTTTACACAATTGAGACTTGGGTACTGAGGTGAGAGTTATAGAATTTTTCTGGAATTTTCTGAGAAAGATTTAAAGGAGTTGTAGTTCAAGGGGGAGATTTGACCTAATTTTAAATTTGAATGCAATTCAAAATTTTTGAACTGGACCTTCAATTTTTATTTTATAGTTTGGTGAAAAATGGTCTCAAGAAGCTTTTGGAGCTTTTCTGGAAATTTTGGAGGAATTAAAATGCATGTGATATCACTTTTTGATTTTCTGATTGTGAGAAAAACCTAATTAGGGTTTTGCCAAGAAGCTAGGGTTTTGAGGATTTAGGGTTTCGGAGCTTGTAGAGGGGATGTGGAGATATGCAAGGTTTGGGAACTCACCCCCGAAGAGAGGGAATCCACTTGGTAATCTTTGGTCGTTAGGGTTTGGGTTCGGACGGATTTGCGCATATAGGGTGCGTGTGTCCGGTTAGGGCTTAGCATTTTATGCACATGCGATGATCATGAAATGACATGCTCGAGGAAAATTGTAACTCACATGACCTGAAATCATGGTTGAAACATTTATATACGCATATACGCGCCTTAGAAGGTTTTAGTTTTCGGGAAAAATCCAGGCGAAGAAATCAGGGCGTGACAAACCTATCCCCCTTAAATCGAATCTCGTCCCCGAGATTCTACAGAGTGAAGGAGATGAGGAAACTTTTCCAACAGAAAATCTTCTCATTCCCAAGTTGCCTCTTCTTCGGTGTGATTGCTCCACTGAACCTTGTAAAACTTGACGACTTTGCTCCGGGTGCGTCGTTCTTGACTTTCAAGAATGCGGGTGGGTTGCTCCACATAGGTAAGATCCTTGTCAATGATAAGGTCTTGGTATGGCACTTGCTGGATAGGTGGTTCCAGGCATTTCCTTAACTGAGACACATGGAAAACATTGTGAACCTCGGATAGCTCCTGAGGTAGCTCTAGCTGGTAAGTGACTTCTCCTCTTCTTTCTAAGATTTGAAAAGGTCCAACAAATCTTGGTGCTAACTTTCCTTTGACATTGAAATGCTGCGTTCCTTTGAGAGGGGTCACTCGAAGGT
Organism: Stipa capillata; assembly: GCA_019208055.1. Taxonomy (NCBI): domain Eukaryota; kingdom Viridiplantae; phylum Streptophyta; class Magnoliopsida; order Poales; family Poaceae; genus Stipa; species Stipa capillata. The sequence continues at coordinate 157,561 of JAGXJF010005432.1, forward strand.
AAACAAAATCTCCGGGTTTAACGGTGATGTTACGTCGCTTAGAATCGGCGTAACTCTTTTGCCTTGATTGAGCAGTTTTCAACCAGTCTTGGATAAACTTAACTTGTTCTTCTGCCTATCGAAGAATATCAGGGCCGAGGGTCTTTCCTTGGTCAGTTTCTGTCCAATTGAGGGGTGTCCGACATTTTCTTCCATAGAGAGCTTCGAATGGGGACATCTGTAGACTTGCTTGATAACTGTTGTTATAAGAAAATTCTGCATACGGCAAACATTCTTCCCAACTTTCTCCATAGATCAGAACACAGGCTCTCAGTATATCTTCCAAAATCTGATTCACCCGTTCTGTCTGCCCATCTGTTTGAGATGATATGCGGTGCTAAATGCTAGACGGGTTCCCAAGGCTTCATGCAAACTTTCCCAAAATCGGGAGGTAAATTGGGTGCCTCTATCCGAGATGATCCTTTTTGGGACACCGTGTAAGCTGACTATCTGATTGAGGTAGAGTTTGGCTAACTGGTCTCCTCGATAGGTAGTCTTAACTGGTAAGAAGTGGGCGACTTTGGTCAGTCGGTCGACGATGACCCATATGGAGTCGTTCCCTTTTCTCGTTCTCGGTAGTCCGGTAATGAAGTCCATACCGACTTCATCCCATTTCCATTCGGGTACCTTGAGGGGCTGTAGCAATCCTGCGGGCTTCTGATGTTCAGCTTTGACACGTTGGCACATATCACATTTGGCAACGTAATCGATTATTTCCCTCTTCATGTTATGCCACCAAAACTTATCCTTTAAGCCTTGGTACATCTTTGTACCTCCTGGGTGGATAGAATACCGTGATTCGTTCACCGCGGCTATCTCGACGTACGTGTTTCTGTGTTTCTGCTTTGCTTTTGATGCAAATGAGATAGAGATGCTAGCTTGTTGTTTAGCTTTCAGTGCCATGTCTAGTTCGCCTGAGTTGGTTTATCATATTAGCGTATGTGTCATGATGATTTCCTGGATTAGATTAATCGAAAATTGCTAATTACTTCAACATTATGCCAGTAATCCCTACTCTGAATCCGAACTGGTGGCCCCCGCCGCCGCAGCCGCTGCCACCGCCGTCCTCGTCCCCGGAAACGGCGAGTTTGGTTTTTCTAAGAATTGGACACCCATTAATGGTTTTGATACTTTCGTCGTACAAAAATACCTAAAAAATCATACGTGTTGTCGTACTAAATATATGATTACACACAAAATTTTTATGGCCATATGTTGTGCCGATGGGAAGAAACAAAAAAGAGAAGGTATCAGCAATTACATATTCACATATATTTCGTACCACTTGCTTTTTTTGTATGTATTACATATACTACAATCATGAATCTTTTGAGATTCTTTGGTACATTTCCAGTGCCCTAAAATCATGTTCAAAGTTAATGGGTGTACCTACACCCCAGCTTAGCTGAAACTTTCCCCGAAAATAGCGAGACGCTGATGCCTTCGCCTAAACCATATACTTCACCAAATTGGTTTAACCCTTAACTTCCGCATGCTAATGTGATAAAAAAAACTCACAGCCCACTCCTAAATTCCACCAGAGTTGCACCGGCAATGAGCAAACCTGCTACTACCTTCCACTGCATTGCGCATAGTGAGCGCGTCGAGGAGAGGAGGACTCTTCCAACTATTGTTGGTTTGACTTGACAAGCAAGAATCGATAGAACGGGGCGGTGAAAGCACTCGGCCATTGATCAAGGTGATCGGCATGCAATGCAAGGCTATGGTGAGGGACGGTGGCGTGTGGCCATGGATGCTCGGTTTTGCTTGGAGGAAGATGAGAAGTGGAAAGCGTAAAGGGAGATGACGATTTTAGAGGTAGGCCGAAGGGTTCGGATTTCAGAAGCACAAGCCTTAGCTGAAGAGCGTAATAGACAAAGGGAGAGACGGGCCGCGGATAAGGGAAGGCATGGCCCTCGGTCCAATGGAAAATGTATTGCATCACTCCATATTTAATGAGATAATATATCGCAAAACTCCATATTTTAGATTTTATCGTCAAGTCTACCTGTCAATATTCCATTCTCTTATCAGGTGTAACAGACAACTTATGCATAGCAATATTTCAATCATAGTCTGTGTATGCCTAAACTACACCATCCAAGTGCTGTTTCAAGTTTTGATCTTTGAAACCATGCTGGTTGCTGAGATGTGATCAACGAGACACTAACACGTGGATCAACTGGTTAGATTAACAACGAAATCTAAAATGTAGAGTTTATTATACTATTTAAGTGTAGAGTTTTACAATAGTTTATATATTGTACATGGAGTTCTGCGAAATCAACTATTTCCTATAACAAAAGTTTTTAGAACTTCTAAAAATAAAGCCTCTAGAACTGGCTCATGAATCAGGACACCTGAGCTGCAATGCTAAAGTAATCAACTGCTTTTTGCCACAAGCTAAAGTAGTGAACTGTAAGCTGATTTTTTCAGTACGACCACTACGTCGGAATGTATCCAACAAAAAGCAAGCAAATTCAAAGATCAAATAGCAAAGTCAAAATGACTTCAGTTTATTTAAATCATGCTTCTCGCTTGCTTGCTGCATGCTCTCGTGCCTTACGCCAATAACCTATAATCTTCCCTTTTTTGTTCTTTTGAAAGAAGGAATGAGGGTTGCCAATTTCATGTATAAAGCTGAAGGTTCGGTAACAATAGTGAAAATAAAAAATCATGGTGCTGCAGCCACCCATGAACACAAAAGCCTACCCTCGGGTGCGGTTGGTTGCATTCGCATCATGGGAAATGCCGCAAACTCGAAGATGTGGGCGCAAGGGCTAAAGGCTCACCTGAGGTGGCAGCCAGGTGACCATTGGTGGCGACATAAACAGAGCATAGCGGAAGAGCTTGACCCAGAGGGGGAGAGGCCGAAAGGGTGAGTGCAGCCGATAGGGAATCTCACCGCGAGCACAACGGTGGCCTCAGTCGGGGGCGTAGAGGGCCGGAGTTGGAGATGCCGCGTTGGCCAGGGTGAAGCCGATGGCGGTGGGAGGGGTGAAGCCGACGAGGAGGAGGTTGAAGAGGTCTCGCGGTTGGTGACATTGTAGGTAAAGCTTCGGCTGAACTATCCGTGCACCTCCCAATCACTAGCAACGCCAGAGGGGGACAACAACAAGCGACTCTTCTAAAGATGCATGTCGGCATGACCATTCGTGCATGAGAGGAAGAAATCAAGTGTTAGAGAGGGCAAGCGGGGCCTCGGGAACAAAGGACGAGCACGGGATGGTGCTAAGACTCACCTAGTAAGGAGAGAACTCAAGGCGGATCTCGACCGACACTGGAGAAGAAGGCGTCCTCCCAATTTCCTGGGTAAAAAGTGCAACAAGGACAAGTGTGAGTTCAGGGAGGTGTGACTATTCGTAATGGCATAGTCAGCCAGGCTATTTTACCTTCGGAGCTGATTGGGCATGGCGGTGTCGCGCACGCTCGCTAGAGCACCAATGCCGATGGTGTTCTCGGCAAAGGGCTCAACACGAGGCACCGCTTCTCGCTTGGTCGGGTGTAGTGTGATGGGGAGAGTTGAAATGCACTGTCCAGAAGGAAAGAGAACAAGAAGAAGCAAGGCGACCATGGGAAGGAGGGTTGGTGGTGGAGGTAATCGAGGGGAGGCAGTTTCTTGATGGCAAGCTGACCGTTGGTGACGGCGTGAGCCAGGTGGCAGAGTGGAGGAGTGCGCGGACACACCAGAGTAACCGAGGGTGCCAACGGTGAGTTGACAGAGCAGGTGGCTATTGGCTGCGCTTAGCCTTCTGCTATCCGCGTCTAATAATGGCAATCGGATCGGCTCTCTCCGGGTCGACCCTTGTCAAACCCATACCCGAACCCACGAGCTTGCCTTCGACCCGCCCATGAAAAAACCCACAGGTCTAGAACCATATCCGCACTCAAAACCGATGGGTACCCATACCCGTGCTCGCCGCTGCATTGGCTAGTGGCCTCCCTTGCTTCGCCTCGGCTGGCCGCCTTGCTCGCTGTGAGCGTCCCTTGGTCCACCTCGTGCTCTCGCCCCTGGTTTGCCTCGCCGTTGCCTCCCCTGCTCTGCCTCGCCCCTGGTCCATCTCGCCACTGCCTTCTCTAGTCCACCTAGCTGGCCACCTCCGTTGCTCCGCTTCGCCACCGCGATGGCTGCTCCGTCGCTGGTGGCAGCAGATGGGAGCGAGTGACAGAGGACAGGAGGAGGGCGAGAGTAGATGAGCTCTACGTGTGGCGGCTGCTAGGACTGGTGGGCGGCTAAGTAGGGGTTGGGGGTTGTTGGGCGCTGGCTGCTAGGGCTGGGGAGTGGCCTAGTGGGGGGCTAGGTTGGAGGCTGTTGGCTGCTAGGATCTATGGTTTTGGTTCCTCAAATGGGCTATAGGCCATGGCTGACTAGTACGAGGCCCCATGTGTCATATTAAATGGATAACCCATGGACAACCCATAGGCACAAAAATCACACTCATACCTGACCCGCGACTAATCGGGTTACCTATGGGTTTTACCCATGGGTGAAAAAGAGGACCCATACCCGCTCTTAGTGGGTCGAATACCCGTGGGTATCCAGACCCATGGGTTAGATTGCCAACTTGGCCGACGTCTGACGCATGGTGAGCCAAGTGGAAGAGAAGACCCGATAGGCGGACCTCGCCTATTGGTCGCAGAAGGGGAAGGGTGCACGGGTTGGTGCAGGAGGGGAGGAAAGATGGGCTCAGCCCATGTGTGGTGCGGATCTGAGCTGCGAGGCTGGCCCAATAAGTTAAGAGGCTTTTTCTTCTTTTGTTTTCTTTTTATTTGGTTATGTTTTAGATTTTAGGTTTTGTAGAGGTTGCAAACCTAAGTCTTTAAATTTGAGAATATTGGGTGGGGCTATGATGGACATTAAGAAGTGGACCGGTAACATCGAAAGTACCGATCTGACGAGAGTCGGCTTGCCTACCTGGGAGAGCATTCAGCCTTGCCAAGACGCCATGCATGTGCTTGGTGATACCCATAATTAGTTTATCATTTTTATTCAAGTTTAATGATATATACATATATATTTGTATTATTATATTAATTACTGTCATAGAGCGGGTGCATATGACATCCAATCCCATGTAGAAATAGGCATATGGTGGTCTATGTGTGTGTTTGTGTGTAAGAGGTTGAATTTAGTCTCATCTTGCTAGCTGAAAAGAAGCAACATCAATATATAAGGTCAATGTTCCATGGTAGCAACTATCGGTTAACCATTTTGCACAAAGTGAAGATGAAAGTGCAAACGGGTGGCTACGCATGCTTGTCCAACCTAGTATGGTGTTAGGTCTAAGCCAGTTTTGGACCTGAAGCGTTATAAGCTGGCTCAGAGCTTTCTATTTTTCATACTAATCTAATATGTTACATACATATTAAAAAATAAAAATAATTAATTTAAAATATTTTTCGTGCGATCGCGTGGATACCAGTTGTGTTAGACGTCATAGTTTTCACAAATCAATATGTCAAATGTAAGAAGTTAACAACCCATTGCATCCGTACAATCTAGGAATATTGCAAATTTTAAACTAAATGGATAAAAAACCAGATGAATGCTACTCAGTATAAACTCAAATGTTGCAAATCTGTAATCAAGCAGTAGTACAGAAATGCTTCTTTTGCAACCATAGTATGAAAACATCGATATAGCACAAAGAATGCTTTCTCCTCCAACGGCAGATGATACTATTATAGTTCAGTTAAAGACAGAAGATCCATCAAATCCATTGAGCAATTGAGTCATTTGCAATTGAAAAACTAAGCCGTGTCTACCTAATCAAATGCATGCTACTTCTTACATGTTACAATTGCAATCGAACATACTTCAAACTTCAAAGTACAGACTAGCGTTGGCTGTGCAGCTAAATGACAAGACAAATGTTAAATGACTTCGACTTGTTCATAAGCAGCATGCGCGCACGCGTGCGAGCAGCTAGTGCGCTAGCAGCAAGAAGGCCGGCACAGGAAGCATGCTCGGCTCCGGCGAGGTGAAAAAGCCGTCTCGAGAGAAGGTCCGCATCGGAAGCATGCCCGGCTCCGGCGAGGCGAAGAAGCTCGGTCCAGAGAACACGGCATGGTTGCGCGTCGCCGCCGCAACCGTCGCCGTCGTCTCGTCCTTCTGCGTCTTGTTGTCGATCTCCTGCTGTTCTTGCTCTCCCGTCTTGCTCTCGTCGTCAGCCTGTGTGGACCGAGGTTTCTTGTGCGCGTCCCAGCGACCGGCGGAGGACGCGCGGCTGGGCGGGCGCTTGTTGCTGTCCCACATCTCGATGGAGTCGGCGCGGCCGGGGCTCGACGATGACGACGTGCTGCTGCTCGGGCTCTTCTTGTTGATGTCCCAGCGCTCGCACGAGGTCGCGCGCCCTAGACTCCCGCTGCTGCTGCCCGACGACGACGCTGGGCTGCAGGGCTTCTTCTCGTTCTTGTGCGCGTCCCACCTGTCGACGGAGTCGGCGCGGCCAGGCTTGGGCTTGGAGGAGTAGAAGGAAGCCGGCGGGATGATGAGGCACGGCGTGATCATGGTTCTCCTCGGCGGTGTCGGGAGCAGGCCCGGGAGAAGTGCTGCTGCAGCCATAGCCATGGCTCGATCAGCTGTCTTCGCCATCGACGATCTACCGCAAGTGAGGATCAGGAGAGTGCGCTGTGAAAAGGGAAGAACGAGCTGATGGGGCTCTGCGACTGAGTTGGAATGCATATTTATGGAAGCTCTCTGGCCGCATGGAGTTGGAAGGAATGGAACGACGAGTCGGACTCGGAGAAGAATGCGTTGCATGGAGTACCCGACTCCGACACGGATAAGGAATAAGCGCACGGGAAAAAAGACGCGTTGGTTCAACTGCGGCGGCTCAGAAATGGACTCCATTTCGGATTAGGCTAGTAAAAAGATGGGAATTTCTGCTACCAGGAGCCACCACAGCCGCCGCCGTCCTCGTCCACGGCAACGGCGAGAAGACGCCGCCCAAATCGGCCGCGTCCAAAATTCTGAACCTAGTCATACGGGCCTAGTAAAGAAGGGCCAGTGGTCGGTAGCCCAGAAGGACTTTTCTGTTTGCGCTTACAAAAGGCCCACGAAGAAACGGAAGAAGAATATTCCTTTCTTGTTTACAGGAAATACACTGTTATATACGGCTTGCTTACCGTTGTGTTCATAAAATACTAGCAGGTGCCCTTGCGTTATAACGGAACCTCAAATAGTAGAACAATATCTCATGTTCTGATCAAAACTATAAGTCCATAATAAAATATACTGCTTTGCCTTACAATGATATAATAGTAAAGTGCTCGTACAACACACATGCACACATATAACAAAAATTTACGCACATGTATGGAGGAAGGAACAGCACCAGCAAGCCAGCTAATTCAGAACGTAAAGATTAGATTCTATTGTTTAGTAAGTGTCGCGAGGATTTCGCGGCAATACTCATTTCTACGGATCGGGGGGATGCAAATGGAAGATCTAAGCGGGTTCACACAAGAGATTTTACTTAGGTTCAGACCCTCTAATGGCAGAGGTAATACCCTACTCCTGCTGATTGTATTGCTGATCTTGTGCGAGAAAGGTTACAGAAAGATGGAGGTTGCTCTTGTCTCGAGGTAGAAGACAATGTGTAAAAATCTAGCCCAATGAATGGGTGTCCTAGCCTTGCCTTATAGGGTCGGCAAGACTAGGCTTAACATATGCCGACTCGACCAGTCGGCCGAACTACATTAACTGCATACTTTAATTTGCGTCTTTACTCTTTTTAACTCTTCGAGTAACACCAGCCTTCACGCCAGCGAAATGCTTGTCTTGATGAGGTTGTAACGTCAGTCTTGATGACACCCGGACGTTGCTTCCGTGTGGGCTTCGCTTGGGCCTTCATCCGAGTGGGCCTCCGTGGGACTCCCCGAGCCTGTTGGGCCGACTCCCTGTGCTGGGCCTACCCGAAGGGGTTCCCCCCGTCAGTAAGATAATAAATTTCAGTATGTTTAGCAAAATTTATTGAGTCACGTAAAAATTAAAGTTTGTTTAGCAGAGTTTGTTGATAGTTGGTTAAGAGAGGGCGTGATACCACCATCACCACAGCCACCAACTCAAATTTTATAGATAGTAAAGATATTTAATTTGTTAAGATAAAATCTCAATTACTTTATTAATATATAATTTATGTAATGCAAATCATAATTCTAAGTAAGTATATTTAAATATGGATCTAATAATATTAATTTTATATCATATAAATCATATATTAACAAAGTAATTATTAGTCAAAATTTTATTTAATAAATCAAAATATATCTTGTATTACTTGACTTTAGAAAAATAAACACAAAATCTAAAATCAAACATCAAATTCACCAAACATTTCAGTAAAATTAGGTTTGGTATGCGGCATGTATTGCGGTAAGATGTAATTTGGCTCGGTTTTCGGTAGACGTACCTACAATCTACGGCGTCACCCAACTCCCAATGCCATTTTCCTCGTGACTCGGGGCTCGGCGACTAGGTTTGCGGCGGAGCCACCTCGCCGGCGGCGGGATCCCCAACGACGTCTCCAACCCTGGTCGTCAGCTGCGGGGCCGCACCTGCGCCGTGTGACCTCCTCACCCGGCGATCGCTTCCGCCGGACCTGGTGAGGATTCGCTCGGCCCTCCCCCTCTGACCGGATCCAAGTCCCTCCTGTGCTCCTCTCGATTCGCTCGCGCTGCGTTCTCCTGTTCGTGCTTAGCTTGAGCGATGATTTAGTAATTTCCTCTTCACTCTCGACCAGCAACAGTAGAAAAAGACATATTTCTTCGTTTGATGACCTTTTTTGCAATGGCGCTAGCTACTAGCCTACTACTGATTTTTTCAGGGTGAGATGCGGAGGTGCCTGTGTGATGCTCTTATGCTTCCAGGTGGATGCTCTAGAGAAAATTGGAATATTACAAGTTTACAACTGTGGTGTTGTAGATGTTTCTCTGAGGGGAACTATGCACAATCTAGACAGAGAGAATGTAGGATCGTGAAGAAAGTTGATTGTCAAGCTGTGTGAAAGGGATACAGACTTCTAGGTGTCGTGTGGATTGTGGGTTAGCCGGTTAAGGGATGTGGGAATGAGGAATCATTGGTGGGTTTATTCTCATCCATTGTTGGGTTGGGGCATAGAGATAAGAAGTGGGATAGGGATTGGGATATATAGGAATAGAGATCAGAAAGAACAAAAGGACCAATATAGTTGAGAGAACAGTTATACCCTGTATATATATGTAGCTGCTCATTATCCACGCACTAACACCGAAATAAAGAACAAGAGCAATAGGCAAACTGCTAGGATATGGCGCTGTGGGATCCAAATCATTATGTTCCCATGCAGCTATTTGCATCACTCCTTGTAGCCTTTGCACATCATGATCGTTAGCAGGCATCTAACAGAACACACTATCATTACACAGTGCAGACTCTGATCATTAACACCTAAATTTTTTGGAAATATAAGAATATCACTATGTGATACTGTGAAGTGTCATTGTATTTGTATCAGCAAAGGCTGCAATACTCGCTGCCATGGATGTAGTTGATAAAAATTGGGTGATCCTGTAAGTTAAATAAGAAAACTTAACTCGCCTCATTTGATTTCAATTAGAAAAAGGGAATTTAATTACATGCAAAGATTTGCGTTTGCTCTTCTTTAGCCTTGTAAGGCCCCTTGTTTTGAACCAAACTTTCAGCTTCTTCGTTTCTCATCCAGAAGGCATGAGATGTTTCTTTTTAGCCTGTAGTCTTTTGTGGTGATCGATGAAACAAGTCCCCTTGAATCATTCTGTGCGTTGATTTGAGAGAAAAATGCTATACTTGCTGAACATATTTTGTTAACTGGAGAAATTTTTGTGAGATTGGTATGTGGCTGCTATACTTTGATTTTTTTTCTTGCACAGTCCAGGCTTGACGCTATCACAAATAGTTAACTTAAAACCAACCAGGTAATTTTTTTTGCATGATTCATCGACGCTTTTAAAAACTAACAAGAGATGCCGTGTGACAGCCAACTCCGCCATTGCTGATAAGGTAAAACTTGCCATGTCAATTAATTGTCTTAACTGAATTTTTTTAGTAGATATAATTGTGTCATTCAATTTGACACTTGCAAAAATGATCTTACTAAAAAGGAGAATACTTAGGATGAGCTAGGTATCTTTTCAAATAAGAAGAAAGGCACCCAAATCCAAATCGAACAAAAACCGAATCTAGGCAATGGGGGTGTACCTAAGTTGCACTGTACAGGAATACGGATACGGGGATACGGGAGAACGGCATTTTCCAAAAACAGCAGCCATGCATTTTTCAACTCTGGGGTGTTAACTCCATGAGCTCATGAGAACCGTCGTTGCTCCACTCCCACCAACCACGACGGCTGCCAGGCGTGCCACTACCACTAGAAGAAACCATTCCTCCCTTCGCTCTACCCTAAAAAAATAGCAAGCAATCAGCACGCAGCAAGCAGCACAGCAAGGCAGCAAGCAGCAAGCAGCAAGCAATTGCAGCGGCGGCACAGCAAACAGCAAGCACAGGGGAGCAAGCACTTAGCAGCAGCCAGCAGCCCATTAACAGTGGCACGGCAGCAAGCAACCATCAGCAAGAAAATAGAGAGGGGAGGGGAGAGCTTACTGGCTGGACCCTATTGGCGTGGGAGGCTGGCTGGCAGCAGCCAGCCGGCGGTTGCAGGAGGAGGCGGAGGAGGGAGGCGGCTGGCGGGAGGAGTCGGTTGGGAGACCCCTGCCGGCTGGCTGCAGGAGGAGGCAGAGGGCACTAGGGAAGATGTGGCCGGCAGTTGGAGTTGCCGTCGCCGGCAGCGGCATGAAGATCTGGGCGCCGGTGGCTTCCTCTCCCCTGGGCGTCAGGCAGAGCAGCCTAGAGGGGGTGTGCTTGGGGCTGAGGAGATCGATCCTGCCTCCTCTTGCTCTAGGGTTTTCGATTCTTCATCAAATTGGGCTGCTAATGGGCTATGGACCAAATGTTTATTGGGCTGTCGTATCCCCAAAAGTATCCCCGTGTATCATTTATTTCAAATAAAAAAAATGGGATACTTGGGGATACGCATATCCCCGCGTATCCCGATGTATCCCCGTACCGGATACTCGGGGATACGTGATACGGCTGATTTGGGCCGTATCCGTGCAACCGAGGGGTGTACACCCACCACGCCTCCCACCATCTGAGCTAGGCTCAGTTCTTGCAAATATTATCTTATTGACTCACATGATTTGTATTGATGTGGTACTCATATGATTTTTATATTCTCACCTAGGATAAGACTTCTCCCTAATTTTATTAGCACTGGCTTGTCATCTTTCATGTTTGTCCACTTATTTAGTTAAAATGGTGGAGATTGGAAGAACCATGTTTACTGTTAAACCTAGAAATTTTCACATGAGCGCAAGGATAAAATATATACGACTTGTATGATGGGCTCAAATAACATTCTTTTAGATTAATAAGATAAATTATCTTCTTTTAGATGCGAAGATATTTATCTTACCTATTAATTGAGATATTGATATGTAATCATACTATCAGTTTTATTGTATATTTTACTATGCCTCATAATTGGTTTGTGCGAGACTTCCGTCTAGTTCCTGAAACTCCAAAATTGTTCCTTTCTATGTTATTGCCTTTTTTGCCTTCATTTACTTGCCTGCTTTTTTACCTTAGTTCTCCAAAAGGTGTTGAGATTACCATCTTCAGCAAATGTTTTGTGGTGATGATATTACACCTCCTCCCTTTGAAGTCTGTAATTTGCATCCAGAGCCACTGAAAGTCGCCGACCATACCACACGCATGCGTCGAGTTCAACTTGACCATTTTGTATCTATTGGGTTCACGATGAGTTGGACCAATAATAATTATAGTAATAATAACAATGATAATAAACAGCTGGTTGTTCTAATGGGGCTTTAAACATTTGCTAGGTCAGGCTTGATCCAAACTGTCAGGCAGGTAAAATGCCTCCACCTGTTTGGGTTTGGGCTCAGCAAAGTGCCAAAATAAATAAGTAACAAATGACCTGGTTATATGGCTATGCCCTGAACTGCAGGCTAAGCTTATTTAGTCCAAGTTAGGTGGGCCAATGTTTGCTTGAATCTCAGTGAAGATGCTAGCTTTTGGTCCAAGCATTGTCATATGGTGTTAACTCTGCCATAGTCCATTTTCTTCTGTTTGTGAGGTGTTTTCATTTGGAGAATATTCCCTCCCCCTCCCTGCCTCTTCAACCAGCAATGGGAGTTGGGAGGTCCAACCTCTCAACTGCACAGCACACAAGTACAGTTGTTGAGATTATGTTGTAATGGCATACGATTGGTTAGTGTGTTATAAAAAACTAACATGTAGAGGGTGGGGAAAAGAAGGGTTAGTTTACAGTCAAATTTGTATAAATTGTTAATATGCAATGTGCATGAATGTATATCAAATGGATTTTTGTCCTTTGGTGTAAGACATGATGAAGGCAAAATAAGGGTGGATTTTACGTACTTTTAGCATTTCTAGTGGGTAATCTTCTAGATATGTTGGATATCTCCATTTTATATCCATGTCGCTTAGAATATAGTGGCAGTGCAATACAGTTAGGAGGGTCTTCATTGTTCTATAAGGTGACACAACAATATCTAACAAAGTTCAGTTACAGGAGATTGCATGTCAGAAAAGGTGCACATAACATGGAGCCAACAAGCAACATACAGTAGATAAAGCCTTTTTGCCATGGGCAGTTGTCTACCTGACCCTTGTTTTAATGATAACTGGCTTATACACGGTTTGGAACCATAAAACATGGATCACTTAGTGTACTGGCATTTGTCAACATTATTCTCAATCTTACTGCTTACAAAACAATCTAATACTAATACAATCTGCAAAATGCATTCGATTTATTTGTAGATCCATGAGCAAGTAATGTAGTAAAGAAGCATTGATTCACGAGCAAGTAAGGCAGCAGAGGAGCATTGACTTCAGAGAAGATGATCAGAATTCCAAAGGCCTTTATTCATCATAACTGGGACAATGAGATGGATCTTTTCAGCGCCTCCTGGCAGCAGTCTCTCTCTGACAATTGAAGTAGACAGCAGCCACAGGGAGGCCGAGATCATTATCCTCAGCGAACCGGCGGGTGTTGAAATGATCCCTGAAGGAAGGCACAATTACAGTCTGCCTGCGCTTCTGTTTGAAGAGCACAAAAATGAACCTGTGGATGCCAATATTGGGTTTTGGGCTCTCGTAGCTTATGACCTCCCGTCCTGCAATTCAAAATGTGGACGGTTATTTATTCAAAATAACAAATGGATGCCAAACATGGAATAGACCAATACAAATCTCAGAGGAAGGACCTACCAAAAGAAGCATCTGTTGTCCCAGGTATATCAGTAACAATCCTGTTTAAGTGCAAAAGGTAAGATAAAGTGAATCGCCTTATAAGTGCTCAGAGAGTAGTCTGTTTGTCTAAATGCAAGATGAAGATGCGTTGCTATCTTCCTTAGCAACATATACTACTGTCTACTTGATCAGTAGCCACCCAGCAGAAATAATTGTACAGAGGAGTGCTGAAGATTACCAGTGAAGGTGCTCCCTTAGATATGGATCACTTGGTCCTGGCACATCTGGGTCCGTCATAACCTGAAATGTGAATAATTATGGCCATTAGGGAAGAAAAGGCAAGTATAAAATACTCAAAGTTGCCTATGGAATTCCCAGAATTGAGTTGAGCGCGCCCTACCAATGTGAATAAGGATCGCAAGTCACCCCCTTGGACCTCTACTCTTGGTTTAGATACAACTGCTGATGGGTAGAGCTCATGGCCATTGAAGACAAGCCTGTTGGAGTTGTAGGTCGTTACCATCTTCACACATGGGTTAAAGGTATCCAGAACTTCTCCAATCACCCGCCCAACAATAAGAGGCTCCACAGACCTAGACATGGTTACAGGGACAAGTATTTTTATCTCTCAGGCTAGTTGTAGCAAAGCTAATGCACTTTGATGTGCCTTGGGCTGCTTATTGGTCATCGCTGGAGTACGAGCCTCTACTTATAGGCAGAAGCCTGCTTTGAGAAGCTCCAAAGAGAACTTGAGACATGAGTAGTATGTGTGCTTTTTTAGTTGGGTATGCGTGGGAAGAACTGAAAAGGCCACAGTAAGGAATCAGATCTAGTGATCTACCACTTTTTCCAAGACAACCAACCAAGGGTCTTGTTCTTCTCTAACAGTTGCAGACAGAATCTATACAAGTAATTCTTCATGTATCTTCTTCCAAGTTCTAGGGGTAATAACACTTCTCTCACAAGAATCATAGAATATCAAAGACGATGAATACAAATGTGCATAATTGTTTGATATCCATTGTTGATATACCTCTTTTCAGTTCCTTTTTTTTTAACTATTGATATGAACATTTAGTAGATAAAAGAGAAACAATATTTTTGTCTTGATTGAAATTAGAAGTTTTTCAAGTTGACGGTTGCCCACCATAGAGTCCTCAGAAAAGGTATTGTAGGTCACTACCTCCATGGTATTTCTTTATGGAACATAAGACACCTTCAGACAAGTGGGTCTCTGAAGATTATGTTGCTGAACTATCTTTTTTTTTGTTAGGCGTCCTCCTATCTGTAGTGTCTGCATGACAATGCACTCTGCAGATTTTGATGGTTAGTTTGGCACATTATCATTTTGTTGTATATCATTATTTCTGCACTTCTCCAAAGGAAAAAGAGATGAGGCATTCCGCAAATTTGCATCGACATTGCAGTAACATCTAAAAAGGAAACATCTAATGTAATTGTTTGCGGCAAGTTAGGAAGTATGCCCTTGTGGAGCAAATGAAAAAAGGAAAGGAATATAACACTTTGGAATGATGCTCTCCTAAACTATCAATCATTTTTGTGTACTTGATTTGATCTTTACTTGAGGAAATTTAAGGTCTGGCTTTCTGATATGCTTATCCTCCTGTTTTCTAACTATTATTTAGGTGTTATTTAGGGGACAGAAACATGCTGCGCTGTCCACGTGGAATCCTCTGCACCCTCAAATGTTCCTCTTCGCAGCGTTGTTTGTTTAGGTAAGCCTCATTTAACTGACTCTTTTTCTGTTAAGGAAAAGAGAAGTTGCTGTTGAGTTTAATTGCTGCTAGAATTAGAATCTTTCCTCAAACTGTGATACCAACTGCATTACCATTATTATCTGTTTATTCTCTTCTTTGGAGTACTATGGAAACACACCATGCAAGAGAATAAAGGAATGGAATGCTGTGCCACCGCCACTTCATTGTGTAGGGGTGCTGTCTAGTGCTGAGATGTCATTTCAATGATAAAATGATCACAGGTTCTTCTTGATTGAGGCAATAAAAAAATATTTTCTATATTTCCATAAGTAGTGGAGCCAAGTACAGCTTTATGCATCTCTGTTCTGGTCTAGTGCCATCATGCCTGCTTGACATTTGTGCAGGTAGAAGCTTTATGCAAGTACAGCTTGCGACATTTTTCTGCTCCATTCTGATGCCATGATTGTTGCTTGACACCTAGCTGAAGTAGTGGAATCTAGTAGCTAATCCAACCAATGGTAACAGGTCTGTCTCCATGAAATCCCAACAGGGTCTGGTTTTTGGCAAATGTATCATGTTTCATGATTTTGGTTAGGTTGTTTTTGACCTTGATCTCCAGTTCTCCACTGATTTAAGTGAATTTTATGTTATTCTTCATTAAAATATATTTTAACTGGAAAAATGGGCCAAAGCTGCATGTCTCCAGCATACCAAGTTGCATGCGAAGAAAACCAATACTAGGCACCTACCAAAAGTTTGTATACAGAAAACCTCATATGCAGACGATGTACATGTTTTATATGGTATGCTGACTGGGACAGCGTTGTGGGCGTATTGGAAAAGGACAGCAGCTTCAGCTTGGACAAGTTGCTATTGGAGCGTGTGGATTCCAGCTTGGCCAAGAGATGATGGCACAACGAGTCCAAGAGTCCAGGAAAAAGAAAGAAGTCCTTGGTGCAAGAATAGGAGAAGGTGAGTTAGGAAACAGTCTTAAGTAGGAAAGAATATATTAGGAAGTCCAGTTGTATTTCTTTTTTCTGCGAGAAGTCCAACTGTATCAGGATTTAGGGAAGTTCTAAGGAGTCCAATTGCGTCAAGGTCATAGGCCTAAGCATCCACTGTATAGATTATAGAATGTGTGCTGAATCTGATTACCAGGTTTTGTTTCGAGTAAAATGGAACCGGGGAGCTTTTCTCCTTGTGGAAAAAAACATGAACTGTATAAAGATGCCATGTGTCTTTGATTGAATCAAGGAAGAGGAAATATCTCTCCTCTAGTATTTGCTATTTCTCGTCTGCTCTAATTGTCTCGTCCAAATCCATGTCTGTCTTACCCCTCAAAAACCCCAATCCCTTCTAAGCCATGCCGTTTGTCCTCTTTTAAATGGTACTTATCTTGCAAGCTCACCTGTAGGTACCAGTCTGGTTGTGTTACTCTACAAGAACATGAACTAAAAAGAGAACGTTGCTTATCAGTATCCTACTTCATTAGTTAGTTTTGTATCTCCCTTTGACGCAATAACCACTTTTGGCTTCCATGCAGATGGCGACTTTTTCTGCTCTCTGTCATAACCGTTGCCCGACACCTTTGAATTGCTTCAGGGAAAAGGAGCTGCCCACCAATCTTCAGGCCATCAACATGGAGAGTGGTAAGTAACACATGAATAACATTGGAGGGAGAATCATTGTGGGCCAATTTGGGGAGGCAATTAGATACTCAGATGATGACAGGGAGACTACACAGGGGGATATCATGTTCCAAAGAATCTACAAGGGTCAATGTGTCACCTCTTGATTGAGTATGAGTCAGCACCCGCACACAAGATAATGGGGCTGTCTGGTTCCCAGCGATAATTTGCCACGCCTAACCTTAGGCATACCATATTTTTTTTTGGGTATGTGTTTGGTTTGTACTACATTTATGGTTTACCACACCTCATTATGCATATGGTCCACATGTCTTAGACTTAGTTTTTTGTCAACTTTTGCCATACTTGTGGTTATAATTTTATTAGCCACATTTTTATGGCAAGTCACACTTTGCCTAAGGTTAGTTGTGGCAAAGATAGCCTTGAACCAAACAGGCCCAATAATTCTGTTGTTATTGCCTGGGTTGACAGCAATTGGGTGAGTTTCCTGCGAATTTGGTTTTGATGAGGCACTCAATGGCAAAGAGTTATGAAATATTAAATTTACCCCGCTTTGATGGCAAGCCAACGATTACTCGAAATCTTCGTCACTTTTTAACTAATCTTTCCGTGTCGAATTGTCGAATGCTGACGCACATTGTAAATTGCAGTGGAGAGCTGTGTGCTCTGCTCACAGCAATACTACAAGGGGCTGTTCACCCAGGTTCAGGACATTGGCATCGGTCAGCTGGTGTACAGTGGTTAATGAATTTTGCTTGTCGAAGTTAGTTTTCTGAAAACTGGCCAGTTCATGGCACCCAGAGCTTTTATGCTGGGCTCCAATCTAAATGCATAGTTTCTTGGGCGGATGATATGCACCGATTCTGGTCTAGTTTTATGACTGTTGCATTACGTGAGTGTTAAATTGACAAACATGGAGAATGTTCCAAAGCCCAGTCTAATTGAGTGTTGCTAGAAAAGGTCAATATTGGTCAGTGTTCGTATCTGCTGTTTTCCCTTGTCGGGCCAGGAAGCCGTTTGGAATTTGTTAATTTTAGCATCGTTGTGCGGAGTTGTTTACATAATTTAATATTCAAAAAAATTAGGATGGTATAATTCTGACGTTCTGGGTTCCCTTAAGTATAAAGAAACTTGGTGTTCTGGTCCGTACTTGAACCCATGACGATAATTGGAATTCTTTCTCTGGGCCAGTTTGCTTCGGGTATATTATGTTTCGACAACAGTTGCTCAGGCATCCCTCTCAAGTCCATGCAAACCAAGCTGAAAAGACCCATATTTTTCCAAATTGCTCTTTTTCGCTGGGAATCTCTTCCAGTACTGTTGAAAGATTCTTCTCAGTACCCACTTGCGCTTGCAGGCGGAGTACTCTAAGATGCTGTCATCAAGCTAATGTCACGGAGGAGGCTAGTACGTGGTAACTACACATGATCGTGTGGTTTTGAATTTCTCATATAATTTCTCATATAAACCGCACGCCTCTAATCTTTACCACTGTTTACTCCACTGAACTGAGCGATGACCAGGAGTTCGCACGTGCCACAACTTCTGCATAAGAGCTCTCCAACAGCGGGACGGTAGTGCCTACAAAACAAGCTTAGGACCTGTTTGGTTGGGCTGTGGCTGTTGGAAAAGCGGCTGTTGGCTGGCTGTTTGGAGAAGCGGCTGTGGCTGTTGGCACGTGAGTCTGTAGTTGTACGTGTTTGGTTGGGCTGTGGCTGTTGGCTGTTGTATGAGAAAATATCTGAAATGCCTCTAGAGTGCTGAGAGTATGTGTATTATATAATTTTTAGAATAAAAAATCATAAAAAAATAAAAAAATTCAGGAAAATTTAAAAAAATCAAAAAAATTTAGAAAATAGAAAAATTAAAAAAATTCAGAAATTTTTCAAAAAATCAGAAAAATTTAGAAAATTAATCACATGAACAACTATTAAACTTTTAGATTTACACAAAAATCACAATGTACTCATTTCACCATTTAGAGTCACATAATCACATGAGCAACTATTGTATTCTTGTAAAAAAAACAATTACACATGAACAAATGAACTGTGTTCATTCCCAAATAGAATCAAATGAACACAGGATGCCCGGCGCCGTCGCCAACGAGGGCACCATGTCTGCCGGATCTGATGGGTCCTCTGGTCGCCGCGTGGGGATCTGGCGGGGCCTCTGGTCGCAGCGTGGAGGAAGGAGTAACACGGTAGGCCGTTGCTGCCGGCGCGGAGGGAGGATGAGGTTCTGAGGATGGAGGAGAACCAGAGTGAGGTAGCCGGCCGAATCTGGCCAAGCCATGGCATGAGAGTGAGAAGAGGGGCTGCTCGGGGGTGACGGCCTTGATGGCCCGCGATGGGGTGTCGGCCTCCGGTAAGTTGCCCTCGGTTGCCCGCGGTGGGTGCCACCCTTCGGCAAGATCTGGTGGGGGTCGCGGTGGGGGTTGATGGATCTATCGGGGGGAGGAGGGTCGCCGATGGTGGGGTTGATGGATCTATCGGGGGGAGGGGGTTTGCCGGCGGTGGGGCTCATGGGTGACGGCGGCGCACAACCGGGAAAGGAGCGGCGCACAGCCGGGGAGAGGAGTGGTGGCGGATCGAGCATAGGTAGAGGTGGCGGTTTGAGTGTAGGTAGAGGTGGGGAGCATGTTTGGGGGAGAAGGGAGGGGAGAGAAATGGCTGGTGTTGAGTTTTTATACTGAAGGGCATTCTGAGGTTAATTGATCCGAACTTCTAGGGATATTTTCGGAAAGGAGGCCCGAAAGTTGCAGCCCATTGCGGGAAGCTGGGGGCAAGAAGCTTTTGTGGGGAGCCAGTTTTGCACTACGAAGCCATCAGCCCATATTGGCAACAGCAGCTCTAAAGCCACCCGTTTGGTTGGGCTTCAGCTTTTCCTAATGGAAAGTTGGCTGTAAGCCCAACCAAACAGCCCCGTATCAGTGACAAGGGTCTCACTAGAACATTTACCTGTTAGGCCATGGGACGCTACAAGTAGGTGTTAGAAAAAAATATTCCTAGCCATTATGCTAGCGCTAGCGTGCATATTAGTTTCAAATTTTATGTTAATACGTCATTTGAAAAAAAGTCGAATGCTTAAAATTTTTTAAGTTATCTAAACGTCTATAAAATAGTTATATGTATTAAAAGTCATGACTTTTAAATAGACATTTTCTAACACGATAGTATTTTCTTATTTTAAGTGGAGAAGCTTCTGGCCCCTTGCGACGGCTCAAAGCCATGAATAGCCCCCCCCTCAAAAGTAAAGCTAAAAACGACACCCTCATCCTCTCACGCATCGACATGCGTCACATGCCGCATGATGGAACCGCGGACGGCTCCTCCCGCTCGTCTGATCCGCGGCCCGCGCGTGGGGACCTGCGAGCCCCGCCTGCTGCACGGTCAGCCCGCGGCTCGGTCCTACCGCAGGTGGGACCTGCGACATCCCACTTGCCGCAGGCCAAGTCCGCGGCGACCCTGCCCACCGCCCGGCTGCCCGCTCGCCCGCCACGCGTCTGACCTGCGGCTCCCGGATCCGACGCGACCGCACGCTATCTTGTACTCCTTTTTCTGCACATAAAAATCCGTATGCATCAAAAGATGTGAGAGGTCAATTTATTGCTACAGTATTTTCATTTTAGAGACTGTTCTCCTAAAAACATGTTGTTTTCTCTCAGATCCGTTGCCCGGAAATCGTGCACCCGCATGCGAGACTCTCCACTCATTTAAACCCCAGCCTAGTGCAGCTCCCTCCTCCCTTACTATCTCATCCCATTCATTGGTCTATCTTCTCTCATTCCAGTGCATCCCAAGAATAGAGAAGAACAACGAAAGAAGATCAGAGTTTGGAGAAATTTTTGTAGGTTTTCAAGCTAAAATCAGTGGCTTCAGTAATTGAAGAAAAAAAGGATGAAGTCAAGATGTACAAGTAGAGGTAAGAAAAATTCGCATGCAAATTGCTGATTAATTGTTTCGTTAGTCGGAAATCAACATGTTACGCTATTATTTTCTTTGATATATCTCATATTTGGAAGTGATGTTTTTGGTTATTTTTCGAGATCAAAAATATTAATTAGTAGAATTGATATGACGATGACGATGTTAGTTTAATTTTTGGACCGAAAATAATAACGTTTTCGTTATGTAGTAATTAGTTAGTCAGATTGAAGTTCTTTTATTACTATTGGTAGTCATCTTATTTCTATATTGACAAAATAAATTAAATAGCAAATAATTAGTATGTTTGTAGGGTGCTATAAATTTTGATAACAATGTTGTTATTTATAATGTAGTGACCCGAGTACATATGATGATGGCTTGAAGAGTGAATTGTTGATCATATTTGTGTTGCAATAGGAAGATTGGTGCATTAAACGGTGAACCACCATTTAAAGTAATGAAATTTCACATGCAAATAATTACGTACCTCTACTGTTATATTTTAAAACGTGCATATATAAAATAATGTCAAACATTTGTGTACGTTTACAAAAATTTATTACAATCTAAACTTAGAAAAATAATGTCAGAAATTGAAAACATAACACATTGTAGTAAAAAAGATTTTATGCGGTGGAAAAATTCATAAATATAGGAGTAAAGAATTATATTTTATAATATGAATAAAAAGGTTACACACAAATCATAAGTCATCTTTAGTATGAAACATACTAATCATTTCTATAATTATGAAAAAAAGTATTCAAGGATGTAGAGCATGCTACACGTGAGTACGTAAAAAATAATATCAATAGTACTAGCGAGTTATTTTGAAAGTATTATTCGTCCATATCTTATAAAATTATATTGTTAGTACATTTATTATGGTAGTACATGAAATTAAAATGAGAATAACATATTTATGTCTATTTCATGCGTACGTAGGTACAATGAATGAATTATTAGTGTTCTACGGAGGCAACGTAATATGGGACGGGCCTTGCGGGCTCGATCTGTCACAGTGCCAGTTCAAGGTAGCACGAATAGAAGGTTTGGTGGAGATTAGTTTGTCTGACCTGAGGAGGTCCATACGTCGGGAGTCTGATCGGGAGATAGCGCGTAAAAAGCTTGTCATCGAGGCAGTGACATGTAGGGGTCACGATGAAGGTTCATGTGACCCCTTGTGGGAGCTACATAAGGTCACTGGCAATGTGTCATGGGCTGGGTACATGAGGCTTGTTACCACTCCTAGAGCTGCGATGTATGGCCATCCAATGGTGTATGTTCAAATTGTTGATCGTGATGAAGACTCTAGTGCAGCTGTTGAGTTACAACTTGCTGCGACGGAAGGAAGTCGTCAAATAGTCCTGGCGACGAGGGAGGACAACCCCACGCATGAAGAAGAAGAACAGTTAGTCAGTAACGAAGATGCAGGTCCATTCTGGTCCGCCCGTGTAGACTTATTCAAAGTCTTACCAACCCTATCGAATGAGTTGGATTCGGATGAAGAGGTGAGGAAATATCTGATGGTAGCGAGGATGATGAAGGTGATGCTGCAGGCGGTGCTCAAGTAGCTGTTGCGGAAGATATGGACGAATTGACAATACATAACCTTGTGATCTCACGTGACGTCGATTCACGCTGGGGTTTTGATGAGAACACTCTAATGGTTGGCCAGCGCTTTCCAAGCAAGCAGGTCGCGAAGACCGTCATTATGAAGTATGTTGTCTCCATAAGTCGTGAATACAAATCAAAAAGGTCAAATCCTCAATGTCTGAAGGTTGTATACACAACTGAATTACCCAGCAAGAATCCGTGCGAACCAACACATGGGCCTTTTTAGGGATTTTGAGATAATATGATACACTATACATGCGAGCTATCTGAGCCATTGACGAAGCACCGTAATTTCAGTGTTGCATATGTAGCTGAAAAAGCGCACCACCTAGTGTCGCAAGATATCTCGGTGGGGCCAAAGGCACTGATGGTTACCGTGGCAGATGAAGTAGGTTTTCTTGTCAGCTACAGCATGGTCAGACATGCCAAATAGAAGGTGATCGAGAGGATGTTCGGTACATTCGAAGAGGGGTATAACTTTGTCCCCAGGTTGCTGCATCAGATAGCAGAAGCTAACCCTGACACTTACATAAACAAGTTTGATAGGCCACATCCTGATGGGGTATCTGGTTGGTTCATACTTGATCGTGTATTCTGGGTCTTCAGTCAAACCATTGAGGCATTCAAGTATTGTCGTCCCGTGCTGTCAATGGATGATACATTCCTCACGGGAAAGTACAAGGAGACATTACTAATAGCAATGGCAGCCGATGCAAATGATCAAGTGCTTCCAGTTGCATATGCAATCGTTGAGAGCGAGAACTCAGATAATATGTCATCAAATTTCCTTCAATGGAAATGTGTTTTATCTATGTATTGTCAAGTTTAACTGCTAGTGTTGTAATATATTTTACATTTGTATTGTTCCTGTTGAACTCCAATACTTGTGATGTATACGTAAGTAATGTCTTGTTTTATTTACATGTAGTGCATGTCGATCTCTAAGTGTTGTTCTTTGCAGATTAGCCTGACATTTTTTGGCTGTAGGACACGGCTGCACTGCCGAAACTACTGGAGCATTATTACGATGATCACCATCGGTGCCACTCTTGGCCGGGAAGTGAGGTCGAAGTTCCACCAACGTTCACGTTAAGGGTTCCAAGGTCACACTGGGCACTTGACGATCGGTTCGTTCCATTCCTACGAGATACAGGGCTCCTGCCATTCGCTAGGATGATATCGACTGGCTACTCTTTCACTTTGGACTCGTCTCTGTTGACTGCTCTACTCAACAGGTGGAGACCTGAGACTCACACTTTTCACTTCCGTTGGAGAGAGATGACGGTCACTCTACAAGACGTTTCCATGATCACAGGGTTGCCTGTTAGCGGAGAAGCAATAGTTCCACCTCCAAAGAGAGTTGACTGGATGGAGCACTTGGCTGAAAGATTTGGTGCGGAGATTCCAAGAACGGAGAAAGGAGAGCTTCTGCATGGTGTCCCAAAGATTTAGCTTAGGAGGTTTGACACATGCCTGGTGGATGCTGACGAAGAAGTTGTCAGGACGCATTTGGTTGCGTATTTGCTATACCTGTTCGGTTGGTTCATGTTTCCAAGTTCGAATGGTCACATAGTGTACGCAAGCTACATACACCTTGCAGAGCTTTGGCCGATGCTCCACCAGGGGACGCTCCTCAATACAGCTGGGGATCTGCAGTACTCAGTGCTACGTACAGGGGGTTGTGTGACGCAACATCCCGTAAGAAGGGCAAACAGCCGGTACTTTGCGTATGCCATTCTTTAATTCAGCTGTGGTCTTGGGAGCACTTCCCTGTTGGACGGCCCCAGATAATTAAACCAATCCACCCGTATCCCATGGGGCTGAGTGCTATAGATGGGCTGACTATGGGGACTCGGTGGACAGATGCCACTTTTACTTGGGCTTGGGACCTGTCCGCGCGTTGCTACCGAATGTACCACCAGGAGTTCGAGATGATGGATCACAATGGGATGATATGGTTCCCATGGACAAATTACCATATAGGTAGTGTAGCACCTCGTGGTTTGTCCATCCAGTGCAGAAGGGATATACATTACTGGCTGACGACATGTCACCTTGTATTCTCTAACATGGTAGAGCCGTATGTACCCCAATGTGTCATTGGTAGTTCGCGCTATTCCAGCAAGTGCCCCCGCTAGCTAGCAGACAACTGGAGAAAAAAATCCATGAGTACGTTTTGAAGTTCGCAACTATTATAGGCTTGTTAGCGATTTTAGTGTACTTACAGGTGCTTTTCGTATTTCAAATGCAGGCAGGGTAAGAAAGGCAGGAAGGACGATGATTGGAGAGTGACACAACGTCGGTGGAAGGAAATGTGGGACAACTTGGCTGCACAAGAGATCATCCCAGAACTAAGGTAGATAATTTGTGACACTCAGCTTATGCACGTTCTATTCTGCATGTCAGTGACTAACATTATCTTAAATGTAGGCAATACGACGAGAGCACGTACGACGACTAACTACGGTGGTACATGCCAAGGGCCCGCGCTAGGCTCACATGTCCTCTACCCGAGAGACGAGCAACCATCACGCATGCTGATCAACTACGGATGGGGATGGATCAGTACCGAGCTTCACGTCGTGATGACACGGTAGTATTAAAGAAGTGGCTGATGAATTTGATAAAAATGCACATCTCGACGAGTAGAAATAACCTTGCATATGCAGTTCGATTGGGCCTTGCGGATCCACGTTACCGCAGCATCCGAACTTCGCACTGGCCGTCATCGCGACCATCCCCTTTATCGAAAGATAAAAGACATGTACGAGGATGCTAAAGGGATTCTCAAGAATTTGAGCTGCGGTAGGACAGACGACATACTACCGCATGCTTTAAACATGCCGGAGGCATGGTCGGCACGACCAAGTGAGGCAGTAGATACACGTGCCGCTTCAGCAAGGCCAGACGTCACAGAGAGGTGTAGCTCGAGAGGTATGCCTTTGCTAACAAAGCACAAGTTTTCCATATATCGTTAGTAGGTCTATTTTGCGTATACCTTTTTGCTAACTTCTGTAGTCAGACGTGCGTGCAGGCACATCACGCATGGTAACGTCGTCTACGCGAGCTCCTCGAGGACTTCAGGTGCACTTAATTTTGTGCATATCAGTATTATACAAATGATGAGGTTAAAAAATAAGTACTAAGCGATTATCAAATTTGTATGTAGTTCGACATGGATTCGCCACAAGAACAGGCCCAGGGGTCTCAGGGAGGTCCATTTAGTCAGGTATGTAATGTACATTTTTAAGTTACGTGCAATAGTTGTACCTTAAATTAAATTTTCAATAATACTTCCAAATTTTTTTAGACAATGGACCACATTGATTTGCCACTCGATGATTATAGTTTTGCTGTCCAGACCCCATGGATGCAATCTACAATTCAGTACCAGTCCCTAGTTGGAGAAGGAGGTTACGAGGCTGGTTCGTCCCACGACCCGTGCAACGATTGGGTACAAAATTTATTTGGACAGCATCAGATTGCTCATAGCCAGATTCCTAGTCAACCAGAACCTACTTAGGAGACTCAGGAGACTCCCTGCTACGGCCTCCGGACTAACCCGGTGCCGCACAAACAATTCACTTTCCCCTCAGATCACATGCCGCCCAGACACAAGAGGGGAAGAGGTCATTGATCGGTCACCCTATTTAGTGGTTTCGCATAATTGTACTACTCTACTTTGTTATTTGGACTACTCCCATCAAGTAATAAGACCTTTTATTCGAATTTATAGTCTTATACGATAAAAATACTAAACCAAGGCAGGCAGGCAGTTTATAGTCTTTTAATAACTTACCAAAGATTTAAAATTTGATAATTTAACTTACTTACGTCTATTTAGTTCACTAGCTTCGACTAGTATACTATGCTGCAATTTTGTCGCCAGGAGTTTAACTTTGTACAGCTTCACCTTCTAGCACCAGACAAACGGAAACCAAGAGTAAAATAACGATTACAGCAATGGATCCTCTTCTCTGCTAATTTAACTTTGAAAAGCTTTAAAATGCGGAATAAAACTGGATTTTTTCTTCTCTGTTTTCTCACTTCTCTAGATACGAGCGAGGGACACAGCTCTACGGGATGAGGTATGAGGAGGACAAACGATGGTTCATATAGAGCGAGAGGGAATCAAATCGAAGCAAAAATATGAGTATGAGTACACTGCAAGCTGACGGTACTGCAATTTTGGGAGAATAGTGCACAAAAGTAAAACACTAGAGCAATAATTTGATCAGGCACGTATTTTGAGACACGAGAAGAGACTACGTGCTGTCGAATCCCGTGGGTGGGACCTGCGGTTAGTGGCGGGCGGGCTGCACCAGGCTGCCGCAGCCTTGATGTGCGGTAGGTGGGGTTGCCGCAAGCCCCACCTGCGGCACGGTCTTGCCGCGCGCCGACCGTGCGGGAGCCGTGGGTTGCGGACCCCACTCGCGGCCACGGGCCAGAGGTGCGGTTTGTGCATGCCACGGTTCCAGCCTGCTGCATGTGCGACGTGTCAGCCTCCGAATGAGTGAAGGAATCTTTTTTGATTTTATAAAATATAAGAGGCTATTTTTAGCACTGACGCAGCACAGAGGGCTAAAAGCGTATTTTTCCCCTTTTAAGCATCTATTGCCACTGTCTTGTAACAAGCACCCTCTGTGTTATTCTCACGTGGCTCTTCGATTCACCAATGGTCACGGCATGCACACCACGGTCTCGCTGCATCACATGCACATTCTCTCTCTCTCTCTCTATCTCTCTCTCTCTCTCTAGAGCGGGACCGCACAAACAAATCTTCTCTCTGCTCGCCTCCGCTGAACTGAAGAGTCAGGGGGTGTTTGGTTGGGCTTTTCAGCAGCTTTTCACTGGAAAAAGCTGTAGCCCAACCAAACAGCCAGCTTTTCAGCAGCTTTTCCCAACGGTAGCTGTGGGCTTTGCAGTGCAAATTCAGCTGTTTGGAAAAGCTGCCTTCTGCCAGCTTTTTGCAATGTGCTAAAGCTTCTGTGCTCATTTTCTAAAATATTGTAGATGGTTTGGATCAAGCAAAAGCCATATGTTCACTTTCCCACAGCCACAGCAGCTTTTCTAAACAGCCAGCCAACAGCAGCTTTGTCAACAGCCACAGCCTAACCAAACAGGCCCTCAGTCTCGTGCTTGTAACCCTGCACTGCATCACAGGAGTGGTTTTAAAAAAAGCATCCCAGGAGTTGTTGATGCAGAACAAAGAGATGAGAACCACAAGACATCCGTAACATATGTCCAGCCAAAACTGACAGGAGACGGATCCAACGTGCAATGATGAGTCCCAAATTTTGACAGGATCCATCGTCACTCGGACGAGTTCATAACATTATTTGCTTAAACAGTAAAAAAAAGTTCGAAAAGAGGGATGCAAAATAGTCAGAAAAGACGACGTGTAGATCACTACGTCATATGTAGAACTGTGCACATGTAACATTCTTTTCGAAACGAAGTGCACATGCATAGCATTATTGCAAAAGGAATAATAACAATCTTTAAGGTAATAATTACAGAGACAAACATCAGTTTGTCCTGATGTGTTAACCGACCTTCGTCCATTTGCCCAAGCTGACGAGCCTCTGATAAATTTGCCATGAGAGCGCTGCGAAGGATCGTCGAGGCCGGTGGCCTCACTTTCCATTGTACCTCTCTTTCTTCTCCTTCTAAATCCAAGATTGGACATGGTTAAATTTGTTTGAACCCTAAGTTTTTTTTAGAAGAAATGGGATTAAAATTGAGGACGTGGAGAGGCAGGATGGGTCTGATTCGTATGAGGCGCAACTTATTTGTAATCATATTGCATGAGATGTAAACTAAGGTCAATATCCGATATGAGTTGCGCATGTCTCTAGAGATTGACATTTTGCTCTAAGAGCATCTGCAGCAGCGTCTGAAAACCACTCCCTATAGTCAAAAAATACAGATTTTCATCAAAACAGCCCACCCAGCAGCTTCCCCAACTCGTTCCTGTTCCCGAACTCGTTCCCCATCCTCCCGTTTGCATCCCCATTCCTACCACACTCGTCGCGTTCCCCAAACCGCAACCGCCGCTGCCGGAAACCTCCTCCCCGCCAATCCTCGTCGCTCGCGTCGGCCCACAGTCCGGCCGTGCACGATCTCCCCGCCGCTCCACTCCGCCGTCGTCCACCCCCATCCTCCCCGTGCTGAGCAGTGAGCAAACCCTAGAGAGCACGGCCAGCCCCCTTCTCTGTCTCCGTCCAGATCCGAGCATCTCCGAAGTCATGGTGGAGCAAATCGACTCGGGCGGCGACGCGTGCAACCGGATCCACATCGTACTCCTCTGCACCGACGGCGTGGATGTCTTCTCCGACCAGATCCAGGTGGTATTCCTCCCCGCACGAGCTATGCCGTGGTGAAGCTGGTTCGGCGCACGGACTCTCCACCGGCGGAGCCACCGGCCGTTGCTCCATCTCCGTGTCCTTCTTCCTACCTGTGCCAGCGGCGACTCCCCCCGCCGCCCCGACCCCTGATTCCCTTCCCCGTCCCCCTCAACGTACGTTAAGTGTGCTCGATCCCTCTTCTTCTGACAATACGAGCTATATCTTGGAGGTTATTGGTGAGCCAAGGTCCAGTGGACGCGCTGGGATCTGCGAGCTTGCTGGATCCACCGGTGGTTCGTCGTTGTCCCCTTCGGTTTCGTTCCTGCGCCCGCGGGAACCCCCATCTGCGCCTTGCCAACTAATTCCCCGTCAACGTGAGTACCCTCCTCCCAATCCCCCTCCCTCGAAATGTTGAGGTTATGTTCTCGAGGAGTGATGATTTTTGCGTGATGTGTGCTTCTGTTCGTACGTTATATGTGATGTGTGCTTGTGTTGGGGCAAAAAACAAACAGGATGATGGTTTGGAGTCGATTTTGAAGAGAACAATTGCATGTCATTGCCAGCAATATGAACTGTAATATAGATTTTGTGTGAATTGATTAGTGCTCATGCTTTAGGCCCCCTTGTGCACTGATGCTAGCTGATTCAAAGATATATATATGCACTGGTTGATGGTAATTGTGCATGTTGCTTATTATTGAAGGATGTCGGCTCCTGCTAAATTTATAAATGTTTAGCATTTAGATGCCTAGGTCCTGCTGGATTAACACATGAAAGCAGACCTTAACTTCATTTTAAAACAAAAATCGGATGCCTAATGTAGGTTAGTTTAAACATAATTGACTTAAGGAGTTTAACTTGTTGCCTTGGTTGCCTAATCGTATTCAGATATCTATTTGTTGCCTTGGACGCCTAATCGTATTCAGATATCTTTTTGTTGCCTTGGTTGCCTAATCGAATTCAGATATCAGGATGTTGTCTTGGTTGCCTAATAATGCTTGTTGCCTTTAAGAATCGGTGTCCGTTGCCTAATTGGAATT
This sequence comes from Stipa capillata, assembly GCA_019208055.1. Lineage (NCBI taxonomy): Eukaryota > Viridiplantae > Streptophyta > Magnoliopsida > Poales > Poaceae > Stipa > Stipa capillata. Next base: position 187,218 of record JAGXJF010005432.1, read on the forward strand.
AAATTCCTAAGTCAAATTAACTCACTTGAATCCAGAACCAGTTCTCTAGATTCATAAAACTAGCCTCCTAAAACAATTACATTTCAAAAGAAATGCAACATTTTAATCTTGACCAACAATTTTTTTTCTGTCTAGAGTATTTCTCTTAATTGTGTGTAGGACAAAGAATTTGAAAATGCAGAAAAAGTCAAGGAGAAGAGTGAGGATGAAGATTAGCATTACATATGACTTTGTCTTTCTTTTTTTTCTTTGTAACATATATGTCTTGTATCATTTAAATCATTTGTAAAGTCCATTTGCGGACAATTGTAATTGTAATTGTAATTGCAAAGTCCATTATTTTTGTGGTAGAGAAGAGATCTATTGATGCGCTAGTGCAGAGATGACATGCCTGATCAATTCTATTGCATATGCTCGATTTAATTCATGTAATGTCCGAACAATCTTCTGAAGATAGCAACGAATTTTAATTACAGTCTGCTTGTGTGCGCCGTTTGAAATTTATTCGTCACGAATAAATAGCCGTTGAGGATGAAGTGGTAGTTAAAGTATATTAATAAAATATAGGATGGTGGGACATAGGGAATGGGTTTTAGGGAAGCTGGTGGAGTGAAAAGAGAAATAGGGAATGAAACTTTTGGAGAAGCTTCCTATATGGAGATATAGAGAACCAGATATGGGAAAGCTGGTGTGGATGCTCTAAGTTACATATGTTACTCTACATATACACAACTATCACATATTCCGTGAGAATTGTGGCCCCTTGATGATCCACCTTTTCGCTCTCCTTTTCAGGCCCACGTGGCTCGCTCCTGGTCATACACGCGTGTGGGCCTCAGGCATGTTTCCGTAGACCCATCAAAGTCTCACAAAGACCTAAAAAATCGTTCTCAGGCCCGGTTTCTTCTCTCTCCTTATGACTGGAGTCTCCCGGTAGACGCTGTGTCCAACTAGTTGCCCTACTTTTTTGACTAGGGCTTACACTAGAGAGATATGGGTTTACAGGGAAGTATGACATGTGGGGCCACTATAAACCTAAGCCACCTATATCACTGAATGTGGGACCCACTTGCAGCAAGTACCCTGTTAGTTCTAATTTTGTGTAATAGAATCTGGTTTAAAGTGCAATATTATTCCGGGTTCACTGATCTTATGTGCATGATTTGGCAATACGTGGTGCAAAATACAACTCGAGATATTTTTTCTGATCCAATGCAATTTACTTCTATGTAGCTATCTCTGCAAGCCAGCACCGTCAATCTCACCGCATAAGACGGTAGCAACGGTGACTCGCTAAGGTCAAGCAACTAGGTCAAGCAACTTAACAGTATTCGACGTGAAGGGCACGCCTATGTGTCGTCACCGGCGACTAGCAACATGGGCCACGTTGCAATTAGCGCTCTCCTCGTCAAGGTCGCCTCAGTAGCTAGCCAGAGGCAGCAACCGGCGGCGACTACCTCGGGTTACGCGAGTCGCAAATAATGATAGAGTTGATGACCTTGGCCGGGGAGGAGGGACGACCGTAACGTCTGCCGGGTCGACTTATACCTAACGACTGACGGTGGGACCCAGCTGGGAATCTCGGATCGCCTTAATTAGTGTGCGTGTGAGAGAGCATGAGCGGAGCCGTGCATGCTAGCTAGCAAGCAGCTGCATGCCACTTCTGAATTTTTCTGTTGGTCACAAAACACTGAATCCCAAAACCAACCACGAGCTAGCTGACCGGAGCAACGATGAGCGCCATGTCCTTTCTGCTGCTGTGCTGCTTGGCAGCAGCTGCACCGGGAGCACCGTCCGCGGCCGCCGGAGGGGATGGGATCTTGCGCATCCCTTCCGATGCCGACCTGCTTCAGGCTCACTGCCCCTCCCGATGCGGGGACACCCACATCTCCTATCCATTCGGGATAGGGCCGGGCTGCTTCCGGCAAGGATTCGAGGTCACCTGCGACAACAACACCAAGCTCTTTCTGGGCAATAGTACTACTCAGATTTATGACTATAAGTCCGGCTTCCAATCTATTAATTATATTCCTGCCTCTGCCATCGACTTCAGCTTTGCCATGAGACCAGGTGTGGACACCTATAACATGTCATGGGAGACCCCTGTTGATGGCGTTACTCTCCATGAAGAGAACCGTTTGTACGTTTGTTGGCTGTGGTGTGGACGCCTATTTGTTCGATCGTGAGACCACCGATCTCATCGGTTCTTGCATGAGTGTTTGCTTGGAAGACAGAGAGACCATGGAGAAGGGCGACGACGTCGCAGATTCGTACGACAGCTGCAATGGGATGGGCTGCTGCAGCATCAGTTTGAAATGGAACCGGCGAGCCCTTGCCTTCAGACTTGACCGCCACCGTGATGGCGGTGGCACCATAGCACAACCAGATCAACTGTCCTCTAAAGTAAAGGTTTTCGTGTCAGAAGGTTACACGTTTCAAACGGGTGATCTTGACTCTAGTCCGATAGCAAGCTCAAGGGCATACTTTGAGATAGCCATCACGGACCAACCAAGTTGTGTAAGTGCTCAACTGAAAACGTCAACCTATGCATGTAACACTGAAAGCATCTGCGCAAATATATCATCTGGAGGCTACTACTGTCAGTGCCGAACCAAAGGCTCTGCTTACACTGCGGATGGCTGCACTCCAGGTATCTCTCTCTCTCTCTCACACACACACACACACACACATACACACCAGTCATAAAAGGGGGGAAAGGAGTACTCTCTTGCAAAGCAAGTACCCTTTTTTTGGGAACAAAGCTATATGAATCCTACATAAATTGAGACATGACAATATCCTCCAAATTTCCATTTCATTAAATTAACTTAAACTAGAACAAAAACAATACTGGAAGTAGTGATCCATGTGTAATCAGTTTAAGGACTTGACACGTTCTACTAGCTAATTAAAATTATTTTTTCTTTGATGAAAAATAAATTTAAAAAATCATATTTGGATTTTTAGCACTAATGCTCAATTTGTGGTTGCCGCATTGTGTGTCGTGATCTTATTTCTTGAGCTACTATGATTTAATTCTTTTTTGCAAAAAACCCATTGTCGTGTTTGATACGTAAATCATATCAAAATTAGATAAATCAAAAATAACTTGTTGCCTGGCTGGGTAGCTATGCATAAGCTACGCCGATACTTGCCCTTAGACACCCACGCGCTCAATGAAATGGTCAAGCGACCGACCCTTGCTTGGTATGACCATCTACGCTAACTAGGTAGGGGGCGCGGCCTGCCACGCACTAACCGTGTTCCTGTGTAGCGCTGCCGGCTGCTGCTTCGATTTCTACGCGCTGTTGATTTTATGTTTACAGGTCAAGATACAGTGTTCTGATTTATGAGTGGTCTGCAAGGAGGACAAACATTTGGGCTATGCTCTTTTTTTCCTTATTTGTTTTGTTCTTTTGCTTGTGTACAAGCTAATGTCAACGGGGAAACAAAAAGTTCTAGATCTCGAATTTTCCAAATTATGGCATGACAAATACTAACATTTAGCTAAGTATTTCGAATTGCCCAAATTATGGTATGCCAAATAACATTTAGCTAAGTATGTCGGTTGTAGAGGATCCGCAAACTTAGATGTTAATGGACTAAGATAGGAGACGTGTTGCATGTCCTTTTGCTAGGATGTGCAATGGGTTGCACAGAAGGAAAACAAACGGCGTTGTGAAGTAAACATGTGTGATACCAAGTCATACGGACTAAAAGAAAAAGGGATGGAACTCGTTTGTCTCCATTTTCCTAGCTTGTTCATTTCTATAGAGCATCAGAAATGTCAGCATTCTCCTCGTCAACAAAAACAACCGCACGAGAACAATTGTCTAATATGAGTCAGAGCAACGTGTTTTGGGTAGGCAGATCAGTATCACTCTCGGTTGGTACTCCAGTAAATGTGCAGGTACTAGTGTAAAGATCACCTTGGTTGTAGATGCTATTGGACCTGTAATATGGAAGATGGAGAATGTCTTCATTCGCTTCTCCTTCCTGATGGAAACAATGTCCAGAAGTAAATTGCATCAACTCTGAAATCCCATCTCCAAGCGATTTAAAAAATGTAAAAAAATAAATAAAAGAGATAATATTTTTTATTTCTTTAGCATACTTAATCCATCAAAGCATATAGAATTGCCACGAGACATGAGAGGCAACAAAACACAACAACACCAACAACGTAGGCTAGAGTGATGCAGGACACCACATAGAAGACATCAAAAGCCAGTAAGAGCATCTCCAATAGCATACCAATATTTTGGCTACCCAAATCTATTATGGTAGAGGAGAGAGAACATTTGGGTAGTCAAATTTTTTCTGCTTTTATAGCATACCCATATCCGGATACCCATATTTCAGCTTCTACTTCTACCACATGTATTTGTGCATATGCAATGCTGTAAATCATATCAAAAACATGTCAAATAAATCCGACACAAATAAAACACTAATAGTACTTAATTATTACATAGTTCATAAATCCGCAATACAAAATTCAACATGATTGTTCATCAAACATAACACAAAGTTCATCAAACATAACACAAAACATAGAAGTAGAACTAGTGATCTTGTTGCCCATTCCATTTCCACCACTCCTCGATGAGATCTTTCTTGAAGACTTCCATGAGTATCCGCATCTCGAATTTCATGGTGAACTTGAAGGAAGTATCTGATGTGGTCTTCTCTCCTACGTGGATTCACCACCCTTCCCATGAAGTCATAATAAGAGTAGTCCAAATCTTGGCCACGCTCATTCTCGATGATCATATTGTGCAAGATCACACAAGCAGTCATGATCATCCAAAGCATATGTTGGTCCCAAAACCGAGCCGGTCCTCGCACAATAGCAAACTGGGCTTGCAAAATCCCAAATGCCCTCTCCACATCCTTCCTAGCAGCTGCTTGAGCATTATGGAACTGAAGTTGTTTCTTACCTTGGGGGTTGGGAATTGGCTTCACAAAGGTTGCCCACTTTGGGTATATCCCATCCGCTAGGTAGTAGCCCATGTTGTATGTGCGGTCATTTGCTTGAAACTCCACCGGTGGTGATTCTCCATTGGCTAACTGTGCAAAGAGTGGTGATCGGTGGAGCACATTGATGTCATTGCAAGCTCCAGGCATTCCAAAATAGGCATGCCAAAACCATGTCTCGTGATCTGCAACTGCTTCAAGAATTATGGTTGGATCCTTCACATGGCCGGTGAACTGTCCATGCCATGCCGCAGGGCAATTCTTCCACCTTCAGTGCATGCAATCAATTGAGCCGACCATCCCTGGAAACCCCTTGCTTTGTTCATCTCCAAAAGCCTCTGAGTGTCCTGAGCATGGGGTGCTCTCAAATACTGTGACCCAAAGACTTCAACCACCGCCTTCGCAAATTGCCTCAAACACTTGATGGAAGTGCTCTCTCCCATTGCCAGATGATCATCAATCAAATCTGCAGGAATACCATAACACATCATGCGCAATGCCCCGGTACAATTCCTCCTCTGCACGAAGAATGGATCATGCCTTTTAACCACCGAGGCAATGTGGAGGAACAAATTCGGGGACATTCTGAACCGGTGTCGAAAGTATCGCTCTGGATACACCGGGTTTGCACATAAGTAATCTAGCATGAGCCTATTATGGCCGTCTAGCCTCCTCCTACGAATCACCTCACGGCCGACAACGGAACCGCCATGTTTCGGTCGCTTGTTCTTCTCCATGTCCATCAACATGAGCATGGCAATGTCCTCATCTTCATCCCATTTATATTCCTCCTCGGAGGAGGAATCATCGTACGAGGTTGAATCACGACAACTCATCTACACAGGAGTACATCATCCATCACAAACATGTACCATTTGTAGCACTAGCTTGTAGCAAATAACAAAAAAAGCGAAAAAAATTACCTTTGGGGAATTCCGTCGAACACCTCGCGAGCGCCGAGCTGGCTTTCGGTCGGGAGAGGTCGACGGGGCCTAGAGGCTCGCCGGAGGTCGAGGGACGGCGTCAGGAGGGAGGCAGGAGACGTAGGGGAGCCGGAGCTACGGCCAAGGCCAGCGGCAGGAGCTCGGCCGAGCGCCGCGAGCTCGCACTGGCCCGCGGCGGTGCGCCGGTCGATGCCGGCCTCGCGCGTGTCGCCTGGCTCCTAATTGAGCTCGGCGGGGGGCGGCGAGGCGGCAGCGAAGCTCTCCGAGTGGCGGGGAGGTGGGGATACGGCGGGGGCGACCGGAATCGGCAGGGCGACGGCCGGGCGATGGCGGACGCGGCGGAGGCCGGGGAGACTGCGGTGGAGGTCGGCGAGCGGTGGGATGGGACTAGGGGTGGCGGCGGAGGTCGGGGCCAACGCACGGAGTGGTTGGCGGCGGCATCCGGCGGCCGGAATCGGGCGGGGCGAGGGCCGGGCGATGGCGGACGCGGCGGAGGTCGGGGAGGCCGCGGCGGAGGTCGGCGAGTGGCAGGATGGGGCCAGGGGTGGCGGCGGAGGTCGGGGTGGCCGCGGGAGTGGTCGGCGGCGGTGTCCGGCGGCCGGAATCGGGCGGAGCCGACGCGGGGAGCTGCGGCGGGGAGGCGAGGAAATTTCCCGCTCGAGCCAGTTGGGTTCCCACGTGCGTTTTGGGTCTTTTGGGTATCCTGTTTGCAAATACCCATGGGTATTTGGTAGCAAAATATGGGTAGGTACCCATATTTTATGGGTACTCGGTTCTATATAGGTATGCTGTTGGAGCTCTTTTTTGGCCAAAATACCCATATTGACAGTTTTTGGATATCCAATAAAAATTTAGGTATGCTATTGGAGATGTTCTAAGACAACACATGGCAGAGCGATCAAGAGAGGATGGCAGAACATAGCAAGTGTTACTGAGCTTAGGTAGTGAGCAATATTACCGGTAGAGTTGTGGTGCACCTTTTGTGAAAGGATGATCTCTAGTACTAGTCAGAGGGGCAGGTGCCAGGCCCACTTTCATGTCTGGTATAGCTTTAAGGCTTCCTATGGGCATTGTAAAATAGACAATAAGCAAACTCTATATTGCGCCGCAGAAGATGAAGCTAGAACCGGATTAACCTAAAGCATATGTCCTAAGTAAATATCTGCATCAGAAATGTCTAAGGCAATGAAGTATGAAAGAATCTAAAGTATTGACTAGAGGGAAATGAATAAGAGATTAATAAAAATGTGACCCAAAATTAATCACTTAAAAAGCCCTATGCAAATGTAGTGTACTAGTGATCAAAACAGTAAAAGAAAAACCAAGGCACGAGTATATGAGCTACAAAGCAAAATCTATCAAGCTAGTAGCACGTATAGAAGCAACAAAGTAAGAGAACTACTACAAAAGAGTGAAAAGAGGCAACCAAGTGAAAGACCCAAGGATTTGTTGTTGAAGTTCAAACCTTTAACAAGGCTCTACATCTCCATTGATGAAGCTTGATTCTACAATTAAACTCGACACCGGAATGTGCTCTTTCCTCAAGAAGCTTGCTAATGCAAAACTCCCCTTCTCTTGTGGCAGCTCTTCACCTTGCGTTAGGCAAGTTCCAACCCTAACAAACGTCTTGAGGCGCTTCACAATCTGATTGAAGGCTCCTAAGAAACTACTAGTCATATAGGAGACACTAATATCCAAGAGTAACATGTTTCAATCAGTTTGGCATGGTGATGAACTCTTGCTTGATGCTCAACCATGACTCATTCTTTCTCTCTCAAAGATTTTCTCATAAAGGTTGAAAGCTTGAGCTTGAGGAACTGTGGCAAAGCACTCAGGAGAGTACATAAATAGAATGACAAAGAGTTAACTGTGCAAAGAGATTTGGAGGTATAAATAGCCAATCCCTCAAAAACTGGTTGTTAGTGTAAAAGCTGAAAAACTTAGAACTTCTGAAATGAAATTCGGAGGTTCCGACATTGAAAACAATAGCTATTTTGTCTAACCGGAAATGGATCTTAGAACTTCTGACAAGAACTCAGAAGTTTTGACTTTTAGAGCACAGTAAACAGAAGTACAAGTCGGAGGTTCCGACATGCAACCCAAACACTCCCTGAATTTGAAGGACCTTAGAAAGGTAAGGATATAACCGATTCCTAGAGGTTCCGACTTTACACTTGAAGCTTCCTAGAATTCAAACGACCTCAAATGAGATGGGCAGTACGCAAACTCAGAACTTCCGGCATATTTACTTAGACATTCCAATATTTCAAAGGTAAGTCCAGAAAAGATCTCAGAAACTCTAGAAAAATCCAACAATTTTGACTTTTAGAGCAGAAAGACATAGGGTGTATAGAACTGAAACCCAAAGTGCAACTCGGAGGTTCCGAGTTCCCTGACTCTTCACACATAAGTGAGATTCTGATATTCCGACATCAATCTCTGATGTTCTGATATTTCTAGAAAAGGTGTGTATCAAGAGATTTTAAAGGCTCCTTTGGATTTAAAATTTGATTTCTAACTAAGCACTAGCATGGCAGTTTCACCAGCTTTCAGATTTCAACCCCCTTAATAGTATGATTTTTCCTAAACTCAATGTGATTCCTTAAACCATCAAATGAGCTAGAAAATTTACATTAATCTTTGTTTCTTCGAGTTGTCTTTTCTTAAAACTTTTTATAGATTATCAATGCTAGTTTTAAAATTATTTTTAGGACTAAACACCTGATTACACTTGATATACATATTAATTTCTTAATCATTTTATTATTAATAATTAAAATCTTCTTAGCGGAACCAAGATGCACTTTAAAAGTACCTGGTTACTGCCTTTGCTACCCTGATGTGTGCTGAACAGGGTCTTCTGCATAACTTTCGAGACATCATTTTCTTTTACGATGCTTCAGGATACAAAGTTAGGCAGTGAGTAGGCAGAACCAAACAAATTATGAGAGGAAAGGCTGGAACATATTGTTTGTGCTAGTATTAACCGCATACGCACCTTGTCACCAACTGCTTTATAATCAAGGAGCCGTGGCGTTGGTAGGTGGAACAGCTGAATTCTGATCACGCAATAAAAATGTTATTTACGTGCCGACAATATGCAATATCAAATAAAAAAGTTAGGGAAAAAAGATTAGAACAAGCATGGAATCACTCCATGATAATGCTACACATACAACAGACTAGCAGAGCAATCATCAGGCCAGGTAAGGGTAAAACTGAAGCAACACACGACAACAATAAGGATGAAGCCACATAAATCTCACTTTAAGGTATAAATGTAGCATATGATTCTAATCAATGCAGGCAGAAAAGCATGGCACTATAAATACATAGTGTAAATTGTATAGCCAGTAACTAACTCAGAAGCAGTTACATCAGGGAGCATGGTTTCATCACACTAGATTGGTTTGTCAGCCGAAGGAGAGTGCAGATGTAACTTGGACGACACTGTAGTTGACAGGGGCCCAATGGATGCGGGTTGCACTTGTATTTTCACGCCGATGGCGTTGGGCCGCCGGAAGGAAACCAACTGGGCATATATTATGACATAAAAGATAAATTTCTTTTCCTCGTGGCAGAATGAAATTGCATGTACACCTTAGGGAAAAGCTCGGTAAACCCTGACAGTGAAAATCCTAACTGGTGACAGTGTTTTGTGAGGTTCTCAGAAATAGCATCTCCAGTAAAATACCTATAAGCTGACCTAATAATTTTCCAAATTTTTATAGACCTATAAATCAAGCTTCTTGCCTCAAGCAATTGAAGTTTACCTGATATTGTAAGGCAACAGCGTGAACAAATCTCCAAGGACCAAGAATAACGGATGTTCATTTCTTCAATTCCTTAGAGAATCAAACTTTCAAAGTGTGTGTAGCTATTTCTTATGTTCGGACAGCTTTAAGTGATTGACCAGATATTATATCTATCGGAAGAGAAGAAAAATGGCTGGCCCTATACAGCCATCAGTTCATCTCAAAACAAAAGAAAACAAAAACATCATAACCTAAATTGGATAGCATGCACACTTGCTAGAGAATTGCAGAATACCATAAAACCATAACTCAGCAAAAGGTAAATCGACACTATGGTCTCCATATGTTTACACCAATTGATAAAATAGCCACACTCCCACCAAGATCATGGGTTGAACATATGGAGGCAAAGAATCAAAGAATGAAATAGGGAAGAGCTATTCATACATCTATACTATTTTCTTTGAGCCATATTTTCTCTTGGATAGTTCTACGTTCTTAGCGTAAGCAACGGTGAACGAAATCTAGAAGTAGTCAGACGTTGAAGGAAATCTAGAGGTAGCCACATGGTGATGCAAAACTGAATTTGCTCAACACGAGAACTTATTACCTCATTCTGAACAGGGCACATCATTGCACATCACTCTCTCGTTGAGTTATCCATCTACAATCTCAACCCCCTTTGTACGTGTTGCAACTGAAATGCATGAATGCAACAAAGATTAGGTAGCAAATCTTTCGATGACTCTCAACAAATCAATGGCACTTGACTACTGGGAGAAAGGTCTGACCAATCTCACAGCTGAACGGAGATAGGAGAGCAAACTATATTTGACAAACATTCGTTGAGCAGTTGTCTAGACTTCATTTTTCGAATCATTAGTCGGGTGTTTATGTTGCTACGGAATTATGAAGAGATGTAGAAACTTTTTGCGAACAAATATCGGTGTCTAATTCTTCTTCATGTTTACTTTGTTGATCCTACGCTGTGCAATCTCGGTATTAGTGACGTGCAGGACTATGTGACCGTGGTGAAGTTGTGAAGATTAGTTGATGGCATTGTTATTGAAAGGTTAAGAATTTTGCAATGTTTCCATTTGTGTGCTGTAAGGAATAATACGAGGGTGAGTGCGACTATAAGTTGTTTTTTAACCCTAGGGGAATGAAAATATTTTTCTAAAAGAATTTGCAAGTGCATATAATACTCCAACATATATATCTGGAAAAAATTGCGAGTTAATTTGAAAGGCTTAAGCATCTTCCCAACCAACTACTATCTCTACTACAGGAGATACCTACAGTATGCTAGTAAGCCTTAAATTAATGGACGGTTTATGTAACTGTCCACCCAATGGTACCAGTTACAACAAGTAAATTCCTATAGGATCAGCCTATATGAAAACTAATAATTTAACTGTCACAATATTGTCTATATATGTAATATAAAATTGTACTATAGAAATGTTATTTTCTAAGATGTTTTCATGTAAGTGCAATAGAAACCTTTTTTTTTGTGCAAGAGAAAGTCATCCTTCGAAAAACTAAGATCGGTCCACGGATATGTAACATTTTAAAAAAAAGTAACAACAAATAGCAAACTCACTTACAATTTTATAGCAAATTCTATATCTTTAATGATAAAATATATGCAAGCATTATTGTGCCTCCAGTCTATTTCTAGATAGCATCCCCATTTTTAACTGCCATGTTCCTAATCTTACTTCGATGTCAATCTACCTGGAACAGGTTACAACCCCAACCCTAAAGGAAAAAATTGCAAGAGATTATGTGGGAACATGAGCATTCCCTTTCCTTTTGGGCTTGAAGAAGGTTGCTACGCTCTTGAAAAGTTTCAGCTTAACTGTACAGGAAACGTCACAGCTCTCGACCGAGGGGTACGATATGTTGTAGCCAATGTTTCAGTGAACGAAGGATATCTGAGTGTTAGAAAGATGCAGGAGGACAGTAGCTCAAGTCTCTCCAATGAAGAAGAGGTCTGGATAAGTGGCAACGATGGGGGCATGGACATAGAAGACCGCCCTCTGGATGACCTTTTCGATCTATCTGAAAAAGACGATATGAAGATGTGGTGGGCTGTCACGAATTTAACCTGTCCAGTGGCTACGAGCACGCAATTCAGGCATATGTATGCCTGTCGTAGCGCCAACAGTGATTGCCTTAATGTCAGTCAGGTGAATGGGAAGATGCAGCTTGGCTACCGTTGCAAGTGCTCTCAGGCTTTCAAGGAAATCCATACACGCCAAATGGCTGCAAAGGTAACAATCATTCTTCCTTTCTGTCCAAATTGCTACAGTGCTATATTTTTTTCTTTTCTTTTAAGAATTTACATAAATAGTTAGCACAAAACGAAAGCGGCTACTGCTTCCACCTGAGTTCACGAATCATGGTAAGAAAATTTCCTACACTCCGCTGAATAGTTAGCGCCTGAATTCAATTGTTATAGAGGGAAAGGGTGCTATTAAGTGGCGCGTATGGAATATTTTCAATATGATACAATTGAAACAAAATATAAATTCAACTCCTATTTTGTTGGATTATGCACTGCAATGTGCATCCTATTTGTCAATTGTATTATAATGTATACTAGTAATGGACTTACGATATCCTATGTTTAAAATTTGAACAACTAAATATAATATATATTGTGAGCACAAATTGTACATGTTGTCCTATTGGATTGGGTGGTTCAGTATAAGTCAAAACATGGTACATTTTGGTGGTATGGCGATTACTGTTCCTATAGGCTATATATTGTGTGATTGCGTAGCAGCATAGCTAGAGACTCTGAAATAGTATCCATCAGGGGATACAGATGCCTTGGGCGTCTGAAAAGAGTTAATGGAATGTTAGGGTTTTTCACCAGTACCATTTTATCTGCCTCTATCAAGAGCAGGACGAAGGCTAGAGCTTCTATCAACATTGTATCGTTTCTTACTTTCTTCATTCTAGAGCTTTGGTTCAAGAATCTTTTACAAGTTTGCGGTGAGATATTGGGGATTAGAGCACTTCATTTGTTAAAGTTATAAAATAACTAAACTTTTGAGGTATCGTTGCAAAAAAGGGAAGTGTAAGTACGATCATGTGAAATGCATTTTTTAAAAATTGTAGCTTTTCTATAGTTTTGACAAAAGTGTAGTTCTTGTGCTTTTTTAAGTGTAGTGTTTGTGATATTTACTCTAAAATTGTAGCTGTTTTATAGTTTTGACAAACCACTAACCTTTGCTAATCAACAAAGAATTAATTTCTCTAATTACTCTTTCAAATCTAACCCCCTTCCAAAAAAAATCTCTATCATATCACTTAAAAAATCGCTAGCAATTCACCACAATTAAGACATGTTTGGTACTGTTGGTCTGTCACTTAAAAAATCGCTAGCAATTCACCACAATTAAGACATGTTTGGTACTGTTGGTCTGTCTGCTCGCACAACACATTAAATACTATGGAGGATATCGGTGACGGTTAGATCCACTTACCCGTCTTGGATATGGGTTATATGTGAGGTGGTTATATATTTAAAATCGCCTCCGATATAGTCGTCCAAATTGGAGGCAGTGGTAAATATATACCTGCCTCGGATATGTTAAATATATACCTACCTCGGATATGCACCTTATTCGAGGCAGTTGGTAGTAGTCCACCGCCTTTGATCTATGTCAGAGGCATTTGCACGGAACCTCTACCTCAGATGACTTCATTATCCGAGGCGGTTGCACCTGAAGTCCTTGTCTAAGACGGTAGAATTGTGGTTATCGCCTCATATATCTATTATTGGAGGCACTTCAACACAACCACCTCAGATAAAGCACCACGGATGGACAATTCTATGCTAGTGAACGACATGTGATATTTGAGGTGGTGTGGCATATTCTGATGCTTTCTTTGTATTTATCTTTAAAAACATTGTTGACGTCGACCGTTAGGATTCAAGAACTTGTTGAAATGAGGCCATTCACTTAAAATATCTTTATAGACTACAGAAATACAGAATATATATTTGGTAAAATAAATATTTATGTTAGAGGAAAATGTGCAAAGAATAGGGTTTGAAAACCCACTTTGAACTTCGCCTTGAACCAACATTCAATACCTCTATCTATGATTAATCTCATACTTTCTAAGCTTTTACATACTTCATTCTAGATCACATGGAGTCAAATTTTCAAAACTTTAGTAACTAATTACATTTGTCTTTTGGATAGCGTATATAACATCAACGTATTTACATATTATTACACCGTTTACTACCATTGATTTTAAAAATGGCGATAGTGTATTTTAGAGATTAAAGTAACGCAAAATGGAGGAAGCAAGTGTCGATGTTTGTGTGTGCTTGTGTGCATGTGTGTGGACGGCGGGTGGGGTCGGCCAAGGCTAGCCATACACCCATACCCTTGGTTCCAATCCCACCCATATTAGAGTGATTAATGACATGCATCAACGTATTATTTACAGATATCGATGAGTGCTTGCTACCAAATCGTTGCAATGGCACATGCCAAAATTACCTGGGAAGCTATAACTGCAAACCTTGTGCTCACGGAAAAGAGTATGATCTAACAAAAAGGAAATGTGTGATATCAGCTAAGAGACGCAATCTTCTTCTAGGTAAGTCAAACCATGCTAGATTACCTTAATGTTGTTACAATTCGCAAAATGCACAATTCTTCTGTAACTACAAGCACGCTATTGATGTATAGGTATTGCAATCGGAATTGGTTGTGGCCTTGTTGCCATAATTCTTGCATTAGGTGCAACTGCACTCATCAAGAAGTGGAAGAAAGGCATACAGAGGAGAATTCGAAGGGCATACTTCAAGAAAAATCAAGGTTTACTCTTGGAACAACTAATCTTAGATGAAAGTGCCACAGATAAAACAAAGATATTCTCCTTCGAGGAATTAGATATGGCAACCAACAACTTCAATGCTACTCGTGTTCTTGGCCGTGGAGGACATGGCACGGTTTACAAAGGTATTCTATCTAATCAATGTGTAGTGGCCATTAAAAAGTCCAAAATGGTGGAGCAAACTGAGATAGACCAGTTTATCAATGAGGTTGCCATCCTGTCACAAATAATTCATCGCAATGTGGTGAAGCTTTTTGGTTGTTGTCTCGAGACAGAGGTGCCTTTGCTGGTCTATGAATTCATATCCAATGGCACATTATATGACCTTCTTCATAATGATGTAAGTGTTAAATGCTTGCTTTCATGGGATGATCGCATTAGGATTGCAGTAGAAGCTGCAGGCGCTCTTGCTTATCTCCACTCAGCTGCTGCAATACCAATTTTCCATAGAGATGTCAAATCTTCCAATATACTCCTAGATGGCAACTTCACTACAAAGGTTTCCGACTTCGGCGCTTCAAGATCTCTATCACTTGATCAGACTCATGTGGTGACAATTGTACAAGGCACATTTGGTTACTTAGACCCGGAGTACTACCACACTGGTCAACTAACTGAGAAGAGTGATGTTTATAGTTTTGGAGTAATACTTGTGGAACTTCTGACAAGAAAGAAACCAATTTTTCTTAACGACCTAGGTACAAAACAAAGCTTGTCTCGTTACTTTCTGGAAGGACTTCAGCAGGGAGTTCTCATGGAAATACTGGATTCCCAAGTTGCGGAAGAAGCAAACCAGGAAGAAATTGATGATATTGCCTCAGTGGCAGAAGCATGCTTGAGAACCAAAGGAGGAGAGAGACCTACCATGAAGGAAGTAGAAATGAGGTTGCAATTCCGTAGAACTACAAGACTAAGGAGCCAACTTGTCCCAAGGGAGAGTGCAGAGATTGAGCCTTTTATGGGCCCAAACACCAGTAGCTCCCAGGCACACGCCAATGTTGTCAACACAGTTGGTTTAACATCTGCATGCATCTCTGGAAGGTATAGTTTGGAGCAAGAATTTGCGTCCTCTGTCAGTTTGCCACGCTAACCATATGTGCAACAGAGCGATCGACTACTTGCTATGATGCATCTGAGTTATTTACCTTATATTTTCTATGGAGAATAATGTTATGTTTCCCTTTAAATGAGAGTACGCCATGTAGTTGCACTTCCTATATACTTCTTCAGTATATTTCCACGATATGTTTGTAAACTTTTTGTATAGTACATTTGTAGTCATTTCACTTGTATACTTTTATTATCTATGATCAGTACGCCCTTAAGATACCTAATTGCAGTAAAGCTATGGTGGTGAAAATGGTATTTTGTAGTGTTGTCGATCAACAAGTTCGTTAATAATTCCATACGACCCATTACCAATGGTACCGAATCCCAATAGGTATCTAAGTTATTGAGACATGATATTCTACTTTAACTCGTCAAGCGAATCATTGTATGTTGCTCATTTTTTACATAGCATCAGCACTAACATGATAGTTACTTGAAAAGTCGGAACAGAGAGGTAGTAGACAGGCAAGACAAAATCAGGACAGAACGATGGAACCCTTTTCCACTGGACTGCTTTGCCTAACGAGTAAGAAGAAGTACATATTAGACCCTAAACTTGTAAAACTGGTTTTACCGCATCGATAGTGAGTAGGGAACCGTAGAGCCGGGGACTTTGTTGTGTAATTGTGTTGTTCCGTTCCTCGCAAGGAATAAAATTAGGTGCACTGGAAACAAACAAAATCCCTGAGCTGTTTGTCACCCACCAGAGTTGCATCTATTCTCTGCGTCTCCCTTTAGTACATAATCATAAAATCTATTGACAGCGAGAACGTTCAAAGCAACAGGTTACAATTGCAAAATGGAAAAATATATCTAGGTCTACATGGACCATTTGGAGATGGAGCGTGGAGATGATAATTATTAATTAGTGCTTTACAGTTAGCAACAAGCCAAAGTAGTGGAGGCAAAATAAAGCAACCAACCCAGGGGGTCCGTGCAATGATGCGCACAGACTACCAATGGAGTAAAGAACAGCCCACATTGCAGGTTTGCCTCGCCACGCAGAGATAGCTTCACAATAGACATCTCACCTGAAAGCACTGGATCTGGGAGAAAATGGTTCCAAGATTACTCATCGTTCTGCCGGTGGTGCTGCTTGGTTGGTCTTTCCAGGCAATCCTCCGGCCGCCGCCTCAAAAACCGTGCGGCTCGGTGGGTGGACCTCCTGTGACATCTCCTAGGATCAAGCTCAGGGATGGAAGGTACCTTGCGTACCGAGAAGACGGAGTTCAGAGAGACAAAGCTAAGTACAAGATCATCACAGTGCATGCATTTGATAGCACCAAGGACTTCCCCACACCTGTTTCGAAGGTAAAGGCAGAGAGCTCGGTACAATTAGATTGAAATCTACTGAAAGGTGAAATCTTGGTTTGTTTCATCATATTATGCTTAAAGGTTTATTTCTTTAGGAGAGAGACCAAATTGCAGTAAAGCTATGGTGGTGAAAAAGTTGTTCTGTAGTGTTGTCGATCAACAAGTTCGTTAACCATACCACCCATTACCAATGGACCGAGTTCCAATAGGTATCCAAGTTATTGAGACATGATATTCTAATTTAACTTGTCAAGCCAATCATTGTATGTTGCTCAATTTTTACAGAGCATCAGCACATGAATAGTTAATTGAAAGTCAGAACAGAGAGGTAGTAGATCCACAGGCAAGACAAAATCAGGACAGAAAGATGGAACTCTTTTCCACTGGACTGCTTTGCATAACGAGTAAGAAGAAAGTAAGTACATATTAAACTCTTAACTTGTAAAACCAGTTTTACCGCATCGATAGTGATAGCACAGCCAGCCAGCTCGAGTCGCTAGGGAGTAGGGAACCATAGAGCCAGGGACATTGTTGTGTTGTTCCGTTCCTCGCAAGGACCGTGGGGCCAGTCACGCCGACAGAGAGTGCACCAGTGTCGGAGGTGGAGGTGCACCTCCTCACTGCCATGGGCGGTTTCTCTCTGCTCCCGGAGCCTGAGGCCAGCAATGCCGGAGGCGGCCGTTAACGGCGCCACCGCACTGTCACTAGTGACTTCTTCAGATCCATCGTGGCTCCTCGACGGCCGCCCTCCCGGCGTTTGAGGCCAGCAGCGCCGGAGGCGACGGTGGTGGCGCCTTTGCCCCTGCCGCGGGCGGCTTATCCGGATCCGCGGCCACGCGGCTCGCCCAACAGAGGCAGCGAGGACATTGTTGCCACGTCATCGTGGGCGTGCAAAGAGATGTGGCGGAGGCATGGCGTTGACACCACCACGAACCCGAGCCACACGGGCTAGGGTTCACCATGGAGGCGAAATCCGGGGTCAGGAGAAGGTGCGGAGTAGAGAATCAACGATTTGGTCGAAGGGGAGCACGGAGGTGTGCTCGGCGGTGTCGATTAGCGGCCGCACTAATGAGTAATCAGAGGCGGCGGCATGTTGGGCGTCGGGTGAGAGCGAGGTAGAGAAGGTGATCAAGGAGTGGCATTAGCGCCAAGATATCGGTGTTTTCAACGGCGGGGAGTGCGCCGGCGTGGTCGGCTACATCGATTTGCGCTAGCGGTGATGCAGATTTGGGGCAGAGGATAAGGTGCAGGGAGCAGCGTCGGAGAGGATGAGAGAGAGAAGCGCGTGTCTAGCTGGTGTCTGAGGACAGTGCACCGCTTGAAGGTGTGGTTGCTTAAGCCATGAATGGTAGTGTGCTTGTGTTTTTTCCTCTCTTTTTTATTGAAGACAATTAAACATAAAATGGAAACGAAAGATTGGATAAAAAATTACAGTAGACATATTGACAGATTCATCTTATCTTTTGTGATTATTGTTAAGCTTCTAAAATAGGTATTCTGGATTTTCTAGCAAATGTTAAATATAATGGGTCCGTCCTTTAGTCATATAGTTTGATAAATAAATTAATGAACTTGATAGTAATAAAAAGACATATCTAACTTTAAACAATTTTAACTCAAAAATATGATATATTGTTGTTCTCCTAAAATTACGTAGATATATTAAATTTTTAGATGTATTATCTATGCATATAAATTCCAAATAAGGTGGAATGAAACTTATGAAATTTTTTAGATGTATCATTCCATGTATGTACATTCCAAATAAGGTGGGATATAACTCGTGCATTGTATTTGTTAGAGCATAACCAGGTTGTTTTATGGGAGTTCGTGTATGTACGGATGTGTTAGTATGCTGGGATGTGCTTTTATTTTCTTTCATTTTGTCTTCTTATTACAAGTTAATTAAATAAATATTTTAGCAGTTCACCTTAACTATTTTTGTGAATATTTCTAAATCTTCTAAAATAGATATTAAACATTTTCTAGCAAGTGTTAAATATAATGGAGCCCTCAGTCCTATATAGTTTGGTAAGATCAATGAGCTTGACAATAAAAGTGGACATGTCTGATAAATCGATGTGTGGTTGTTGTTAATCTTCCCAAAAGTGTGCTTTAAGATTTTCTAGCAAAGGAAAACTCTTTTATTTGAAGGTTAAATATATCAGACTCTTGTTTCAGTTTAAAAAATATTGATTGGTAAATAAATTAGGTTACCAGTTTGAATAGTGTCGTAGATACAAGTCTAGACAGTGAATTTGTGGCACCCCCGGTCGGTTACGACGACCTCCGGGCGTGCGAAGGGACAACGAGCGAGAGCGCGAACGTGTGAGGCAGCCGTCGACGTAAGTCGGTCTTTGTATTAGGGCAAGAAGAGAGCTTACAAATGGAGGAAAATGAGAAAAGGATCCCCCTCTCTCTACCCCCTGGGGGGTATTTATAGGGTTTGAGAATGACAAATGGAAGATTACAATTTTGCCCTCACATGAGAGGGAATTTACAAGGGCATTATGGTCATTTGCCCACTCCTAAGGAATCTTGGGAGAATATTTCCGGGCATCTTTTTAGGAGAATCTTCTTGGATAGCGTGACGGTCCCGCGTGTGAGCCTGTCGGAAACAACCCCGACGCGAAGTGTGGACTCGCCGGAGACAGCCCTGACGACGGAGGATGGGCGCGTCGGAGACAGCCCCGACGACGGAGCGTGGGCTCGTCGGAGACAGCCCGGACGACGGAGCGTGGGCTCGTCGGAGATCGCCCTGACGACGGAGGTTGGGCGCGTCAGAGACAGCCCTGACATGGAGCGTCGATGAAAATCTCAACAGTGTTGCAGTGATTCTAAACAACGTCGATTCGGGGTAGCGCAGAAACCCTCCTCCAACAGTAGCCCCTTGCCGGTGGGGGCGGTCGTACAGCGCCCGTCCGAGCCGGCACACTAATCCCGAGGGGTTGGTGCGCGGGCCGGATCGACGACCCTCCGTGAATTCCCGTTTTGTCCCTAGAGGTGATCGACGAAGCGATTTTTCTTCCCCCTCTTTCTTTTTCTTTCTTTTTCTCCTCTTTCCCTTCCTCTTCTTTTCTTTTTCTTTTTCTTCTTCTCTTTTTCTTCTCTTTCCCTTCCTCTTCTTTTTCTTTTTCTTCTCTCTTTTTTCCTCCCTCTTCTTTTCTTTTTCTCCTTTTCTTCTTTCTTCTTCTCTAACCGAGCCGCACCTTGCCTTCTCCTCTTGGCCGTCGGCTAGCTCGGACGGAAGAGCGGCGGCTCATGGCTTGGCGGTGATCGCGACCGACAGCGGTGAAAAGCTAGGGCGGCGCTCCCTAGGGCTTAGGGCAGGTCATGCTTGCGCCTTTTTACCTTATTATTTTTACCTCTCTCCTTGCCTAGCTTAACCAATAAATATCTACTAATATTTCAACAACACAAGCATAGACTAACTGGCTCACGTGCTAATCCTCCAGCGGCAGGTCCTGGGTTCAAATCCCAGGCTGTGCGTTTTATTTTTGTTGGAGTGACCGGCTTCCCTGGCCTAATGGGCCGCGGCCCACTTGAGTTAGGTCAACCGAGCGCCTATATATATATAAAAAAAAAGGGCCGGCCACTCAAGTTTCTTGCTCCTTTTTTTTTCATCGCGCACACACCACGCTGCCGCCCTCGCTTTAGCCCGCCGCCGCCGCCACCCGCATCCGCCGTCGCCTTCGCCGTGTTACGCCGTCGCCGCCGTGGCCCCTCCTTTGCGCCGCCGACTGCCTCCTTCCCGCCGCTCCTCGGGGACCCGCCAGGCCGTGCTCCTCCTCGGGGCCTCTCTGGACCCCGGCGCCGCCGCCCGCCCCTTCGCCGGCCCCCGTACATGCGGCCGGCCTCCGGCGGCCCCCCACGTCCAGCCACGGGCGAGACCGGGCGACGGCGGGGCACCGCGGGCCCCGGCGGTCGTGAGGGAGTCTCGGCCGGACGCCGCGCCGCCTCCCGGCCTTTCGTCGGCTCCCGTACACACGGCCGGCCTCCGGCGGCCCCCCACGTCCAGCCGCGGGCGAGACCGGGCGACGGCGGGCCACCGCGGGCCCCGGCGGTCGTGAGGGAGCCTCGGCCGGACGCCGCGCCGCCTCCCGGCCTCCCTTTGTGTCGCCGTCGGCCAGCCTCTCGCCGCCGGTTGGGCCGCCGAAGCTGCCGCACCCCTGGGCGGGCTTGAGCGGGCGACGGCGGGGCGCAGCGGGCGCCGGCGGTCTCCACGCCGCCCCCGGTTCTCCCTTCACCGCCGACTGTTGTCTCCTCCTCCACCGTGCAGTCGAGCGCGCCGTCCCCCTCCGGGAATCTCCTCGCACGGCCGGGCCCCGGCGACCTCAAGCGGCCGAGAGCAGACGACGGCAGCGCGTGAGCCCCGGCTGACTGAGGCTTGCCAGGCTTCGGCCTGGTTTTGTTGAGCTGCGCGAGCCTCGCCTTCGACCTCGGAGCACAGACGACGCCACGGACGCGAGCACGCACGCGGACGACTGCGAACGAACTTGGCACCGAGCGGACGCGCGCGAACAAACGCGTGCGGCGTCGACCCGACGAGCGCGAGCGAACGCGAGCGCGGCCGAACGCGAGCGCGGCGACGACCCGACGAACGCGAGCGCGAACGAACGCGAGCGCGGCGACGACTGCGAACGAACTTGGCAACAGGCGGACGCGTGCGAACAAACGCGTGCGGCGACGACCCGACGAGCGCGAGCAAATGCGAGCGCGAACGAACGCGAGCGCGAGCGAACGCGGCGACGACCCGACGAACGCGAGCGCGAACGACGCGCGGGCGAGCGCGGCGACGTGCGAACGAACACGAACGCGAACGACGCGCGGGCGACGTGCCAACGACGCGCTGGCGGGCGTGCCGACGAGGAGCTGGCGCGCGTGCCGACGACGCGCTGGCACGCGTGTCGACGACGTATGGATGAACGTGAATGACGCACAGACATGGCCCTTTTCCTCGGGCTCCTTTCGATAGCGTCGAGATTCAGTCGAGGTGAACCCTGACGCGGATGCAGGGAACGTCGACCGGGAACTTGACATGGAAGCGTCGAAGCCAACGAACACAGGCGTGAACGAATGCGGGCAACGTGCCGATGACGCGCTGGCGACGTGGACGACGCGCTGGCGCGCGTGCCGACGACGTGCTGGCGACGTGCGAGCGCGCGTGCCGACGACGCGCTGGCGCGTGTGCCGACAACGCGCTGGTGACGTGCCAAAGACGCGCTGGCGGCGTGCTGGCGATGCGCTGACGAACGCGAGCAACGTGCGGGCGGTGTGCGGGCAACGTGTTTGTCCTTGACGATGTCGACGTAGACGGGCGCTGAGGTTGCCCTTGACGACGTCGGCGTAGCCCTTGACGACGTCGATGTAGTCCTCGTCGGAGACGGATGCCGAGGTTGTCCTTGACGACATCGTCGTAGACGGGCGCTGAGGTTGCCCTTGACGACGTCAGCGTAGTCCTTGACGACGTCGATGTAGTCCTCGTCGGAGACGGACGCCGAGGTTGTCCTTGACGACGTCGACGTAGACGGGCGCTGAGGTTGCCCTTGACGTCGTTCGCGTAGACCTTGATGGCAACATTGTGTTGATGCGAATGTTGAGTCCGTGCTTTTCAGTTATGGGACAGACCGGCGTGCGCCGACACGGACGACGCGCGGGCGGCGCTCCGTCGGGCGCTCGGTCTTCTTCTCCTCGGGCTCCCACAACCGCGTCAACATGAGCTCCCCAAACCCTCAACGGTGAGAGCGGAGCTAGGGAACGGGCATCGAGGTGGTCTTTGATGACGTCGACAGCGATGCTTGTGAAGCGTGGCGACATCATCATGCTGACATTGGGAGAGTGTTGGCGCCGATGAGACATGTCCGCGTTGGCGGAGCATGTCGGTGCCGAGGAGCATGTCCACACCGGCAAAGCATGTCGACGCCGGGCGGAACATGTGGATGCCGGGTGGAGCGTCGATGCCGGAGGAAGCATGTCGACGCCGGGGTGAGGCATGTCCGCGTTGGCGGGGTATGCTGATGCCGAGGAGCGTGTCGACGCTGAGAAACATGTTGACTTCGGCGGAGCATGTTCGTGACGGCGGAGTGCGTCGGCGCCGAGGAGCATGTCCATGCTGGACGGAAGACGTCGATGCTGGGCAGAGTGTCGATGCCGCGCGCAGCGTGTCGACGCCGTGCAAGACATGTCGATGTTGAGCGGAGTGATGACGCCTAGCAGCTCGGCTTTGTTTCTGGGGGAGCCCCTTGTCCAGATGGTGCCGAGCGCGGAAGGTGTCGAGGCACACACGGATCGTGCCCGGGGAGGGCGTTGAGGCGCGTGTGGTACTTTGCCCACGGATGGTGTTGGAGCGTGCTGCGGTAGCTTGCCGAGACTTCTGTGATGTCACCTGCGTCGATGCGAACACATCGCGGGACGATATTGGTGCGCGCATATGGCTGGCGCAGAGCGCGAAGTCCGGTACCTGCAAGGTGTTTGCCCTTTTTGCGTGAATTTTGATGCGGCGTGCTCCGGTGGGATTATTAAGTCGTCGTGTCAGAGGAGATAGTTCGTTACGAGGTGCGCAGCACCCTGCCTCCCAATGAAAAAACCTAACGCTCGAGGACATGTCTGAGAGCGCTTGTGGCCTTCCCTAACCACAACCTTTGATGCCCACCGGCGTAGCAAGGAGTACATTGATGCTTCGTCTGGCATGGGCACTTTGCCGTCGCACGACCCCGGAGGAAAGGGACGCTCTATCCCGGCCGGAGATGACTCGACATCGCGGGGAGCTTACCGTCGCACGACCCCGGAGGGAAGGGACGCTCTATCCCGGATGGAGGTGGCTCGACATCACGGGGAGCTTATCGTCGCACGACCCCGGAGGGAAGGGACACTCTATCCCGGACGGAGATGGCTCGGACGTCGCGGGGAGCTTATCATCGCACGACCCCGGAGGGAAGGGACACTATCCCGGACGAAGGTGGCTCGACATCGCGGGGAGCTTACCGTCGCACGACCCCGGAGAGAAGGGACACTATCCCGGACGGAGGTGGCTCGACATCGCGGGGAGCTTACCGTCGCACGACCCGGAGGGAAGGGACACTCTATCCCGGACGGAGATGGCTCGACATCGCGGGGAGCTTTTCGTCGCACGACCCCGGAGGGAAGGGACACTCTATCCCGGACGGAGATGGCTCGGACGTCGCGGGGAGCTTATCGTCGCACGACCCTGGAGGGAAGGGACATTCTATCCCGGACGGAGATGGCTCGGACCCTGTTACGGGGGGGCTTGATGCCATGTTGACGAGCCCCTGATGTCGTCGAGGACGGGCACGGAAGCCGCCAAGTCCAAGAGCGCGCGTGATGGCGACGTCAACGACGAGCCCCTGCTGCCGCCGGGGGCGGGCACGGAAGCCGCCAAGTCCAAGAGCGCGCGTGATGGCGACGTCAACGACGAGCCCCTGCTGCCACGGAGGGCGGGCGCCGTGGACGCCAAGCCCGAGAGCGCGGATGAGGGCGACGTTGATGACGAGTGCGGCGCGGCGGACGCGTGTGGCGGACGAACACGGCGGAAGACCGCAGCGCGGCGGACGCGTGCGGTGGATGAACGCAACGGACGAGCGCAGCACGACGGACACGCGCGACAGAAGACCTTGTCGCAGCGGGCCGCGCGCGGCGGAAGACCCTGTCGCGGCGGATGAGTGCGACGGACGTGCGCGGCACTGTGGACGTGTGCGGCGGACGAGCGCAGCACGGCTCAGGCATGCGGCGGATGAGCACGGCGGACGAGCGCGGCACGGCTGAGGCGTGCGACGGATGAGCGCGGCACGGCTGAGGCGTACGACGGATGAGCGCGGCGGACATGCGCTGCACGGCGGACGCATGCGGTGGAAGAACTTGTCGCGGCGGGCACGCGCGGCGGAAGACCTTGTCGCGGCGGACGCGCGCGGCGGAAGACCCTGTCGCGGCGGATGAGTGCGACGGACGTGTGCGGCACGGTGGACGCGTGCGGCAGAGGTGCACGGTGGACGATGGCGATGTCAACGTCAAGCCCCTGGTTGTCGCTTCGTTTCGACGCGTGCTTCAGAGTTTACCACGTCGATCGCAGCCGCGGGGAGTCCAGCAGCCCGGACGTCAGCTGATGAGTCATCGGCTCGGAGGTCAGCGGCCGACGGGTTGTTGACGCGGGCGCCGCTAAGCTCCATGGTGACGACCATGTTGTTCGTCCTGGCTCGACGCGTCGGGTTTGGCGCGCGGGGGACGATCGTCCTCCGCGCTCTTTCTCTTCGGCGCCATGGCTTTTCGCTCGCATCCTCACGGTCGGCGCCAACTGTCGTAGATACAAGTCTAGACAGTGAATTTGTGGCACCCTCGGTCGGTTACGACGACCTCCGGGCGTGCGAAGGGACAACGAGCGAGAGCTGCGAACGTGTGAGGCAGCCGTCGACATAAGTCGGTCTTTGTATTAGGGCAAGAAGAGAGCTTACAAATGGAGGA
This sequence comes from Stipa capillata, assembly GCA_019208055.1. Taxonomy (NCBI): domain Eukaryota; kingdom Viridiplantae; phylum Streptophyta; class Magnoliopsida; order Poales; family Poaceae; genus Stipa; species Stipa capillata. Next base: position 212,662 of record JAGXJF010005432.1, read on the forward strand.
AAATGAGAAAAGGATCCCCCTCTCTCTACCCCCTGGGGGGTATTTATAGGGTTTGAGAATGACAAATGGAAGATTACAATTTTACCCTCACATGAGAGGGAATTTACAAGGGCATTATGGTCATTTGCCCACTCCTAAGGAATCTTGGGAGAATATTCCCGGGCATCTTTTTAGGAGAATCTTCTTGGATAGCGTGACGGTCCCGCGTGTGAGCCTGTCGGAAACAACCCCGACGCGAAGTGTGGACTCGCCGGAGACAGCCCTGACGACGGAGGATGGGCGCGTCGGAGACAGCCCCGACGACGGAGCGTGGGGCTCGTCGGAGACAGCCCGGACGACGGAGCGTGGGCTCGTCGGAGATCGCCCTGACGACGGAGGTTGGGCGCGTCAGAGACAGCCCTGACACGGAGCGTCGATGAAAATCTCAACAGTGTTGCAGTGATTCTAAACAACGTCGATTCGGGGTAGCGCAGAAACCCTCCTCCAACAAATAGCAAACCATTTTTTAGAGTAAGTATGGATATATCTAACTTTATGAAATTTCATTGACAAATGTGATCTTTTACGATGATGAGATGATATATTCTATTCTTGTTTTTCTTGATGGTCAAAAGTATGACAGGACGATAGTTCAATAAGCTGTTATCTGATTAGCGTGTATGATCAGTTGCGCCGATGTCCAAACCATTGAGAATTTCCTCCACAATTATAATCAACAATAATTGTCACTCAACTACACTTCAGAAATACCAAGAATGAGATGGAAACTTGTGCAATCGCGTGGCGTGCTGCAGTGTGAGGCTTCATAATATATGCACATGCTCTGATCGAGGCTTAAGCAACACGAGTAAAACCATCGTCACACATTCGCAATCAGAGAAGACTAACTTGTCTGACATGTTATAGCTTGCAGGGCCTCGAAAAATATATGTGTATCTATCTTTTTTGCATGAAAATCATACGAATAAATTGCACTTTTGACTAGATGAAGTGTCATGAGTTACACTTTGCACCACCTATTTCAAAATCATGCACATAGCACAGGGGGTCTCCACTATATAATATTGCACTTTGGACTAGGTTATGTTAAACATTGTTGAAACTAACAGGTAATGCACATGGATCACGTATGCCAGTATGACAGCTAAATAAAATGGGTCTAGATGTAGGTTTGCCTCCTATCCCTCCCTCTGCTACCTCCCTCTCTTGAATGCTCTATTCTTAGACTCCACAACCCTCCCTGTCGTCCCGTGACTCCTTCCCCTACTCATGGTTCTCTTTTTCTTAACATGGCTGACTCACTAGAGAGATAGAGGGCTAGAAGGAGGTATCACATGTGGGGCCATTAGAAACCTAAGCCACCTATATCACTGACACGTGGGACCCATGTGCAGTAGCATGTTAGTTCTAATTTTGTGTAACGGAACTTGGCCTAAAATACAATATTATTCCAAATCCACTAATGTTATGTGCATAATTTCTCAATATTATGGTACAAATGCAACTCGTGATATTCTACCCGGTCTAAAATGCAATTTACTATCTTTGCAAGGCAACAGTGTCGATCTCACCATATAAGACGGTAGCAACTAGCTTTAATTCCAGTGTACGGAAACTCGCTAAGGTGAATCAAGTAACTTAATGGTATTCGACGTGAAGGGCACGCCCGTATGTCTTCACCGGCGACTAGCAACGTGGGCCATGTTGCAATTAGCGCTCTCCTCGTCAAGGTCGCCTGTAAAACAGGGTAGGTCGATATCAGCATGCAGCCCCCGGCGTTAATGAATAAGCTAGAGCGGAGATCTGCCGGCGTATATGCGGTTTGCATGTATGCGAGGGCGTTTCCTTGTGGCCATCAGCCGCTAGCCAAGCTGCACTCGACAGCGCGCAACCGGCCGGCGACGACCTCGGGTTACGCGAGCCGCAAATGCCGATGACCCCGGCCGGGGAGGAGGGACGACCGTAACATCTGGCGGGTCGACTTCCAACAGTTAATCCTTCGATTGATACCTAACAAGTAACGGTGAGACTCAGCTGGGAATCGTATCTCCTTAATTACTGTGCGTGTGTGAGAGCATGAGCGGAGCCGTGCACGCTAGCTAGCTAGCAGCTGCATGCCAGTTCTGAATTTTTCTGTTGGTCACAAAACACTGAATCCCAAAACCAACCACGAGCTAGCTGACCGGAGCAACGATGAGCGCCATGTCCTTTCTGCTGCTGTGCTGCTTGGCAGCAGCTGCACCGGGAGCACCGTCCGCGCCGCCGGAGGGGATGGGATCTTGCGCATCCTTCCGATGCCGACCTGCTTCAGGCTCACTGCCCCTCCCGATGCGGGGACACCCACATCTCCTATCCATTCGGGATAGGGCCGGGCTGCTTCCGGCAAGGATTCGAGGTCACCTGCGACAACAACACCAAGCTCTTTCTGGGCAATAGTACTACTCAGATTTATGACTATAAGTCCGGCTTCCAATCTATTAATTATATTCCTGCCTCTGCCATCGACTTCAGCTTTGCCATGAGACCAGGTGTGGACACCTATAACATGTCATGGGAGGCCCCTGTTGATGGCGTTACTCTCAGTGGAGTTAACAGATTGTACGTTGTTGGCTGTGGTGTGGACGCCTATTTGTTCGATCGTGAGACCGCCGATCTCATCGGTTCTTGCATGAGTGTTTGCTTGGACGACAGAGAGACCATGGAGAAGGGCGACTACGACGACGCATATCCGTACGACAACTGCAATGGGGATGGGCTGCTGCAGCATCAGTTTGAAACGGGACCGGCGAGCCCTTGCCTTCAGAATGGGCGCCTCCGTGATGGCGGTGGCACCATAGCACAACCAGATCAACTGCTCTCTAAAGTAAAGGTTTTCGTGTCAGAAAATTACAGGTTTCAAAACGGGCGATCTTTACTCTAGTCAGATAAATGCAAGCTCAAGGTCATACTTTGAGATAGCTATCACGGACCAACCAAGTTGTGCAAGTGCTCAACTGAGAAAATCAAGCTATGCATGTAACACTGAAAGCATCTGCGCAATATATCATCTGGAGGCTACTCCTGTCAGTGCCTAACCAAAGGCACTCCTTACATTGCGGATGGCTGCACTACAGGTCTCTCTCTCTCTCTCTTGCAAAGCAAGTACCTTTTTTTTTGGGAATAAAGCTATATGAATCCTACATAAATTGAGACATGACAATATCCTCCAAATTTCCATTTCTTTAGATTAACTTAAACTAGAACAAAAACTGTACTGGAAGTAAACTAGAACAAAAACAGTACTGGAAGTAGTGATCCATATGTAATCAGTTTTAAGGATTTGATACGTTCTCCTAGTTAATTGAAATTAGTTTTTTCTTTGAAGAAAAATAAATAAAAACTCATATTTGGATTTTTAGCACTAATAGACAATTATGAAAAAAAAAGTAAAAACAAGTAGCACACTCATTTACAATTTTATAGCAAACCCTATATATATCTTTAATGATAAAATATACACATGCATTATTGTGTCTCCAGTCTATTTCTAAATAGCATCCCCATTTTTAACTGTCATGCTCCTAATCTTACTTCGATGTCAATCTACCTGCAGGAACAGATTACAACCCCAACCCTAAAAGAAAAAATTGCAAGAGATTATGTGGGAACATGAGCATTCCCTTTCCTTTTGGGCTTGAAGAAGGTTGCTACGCTCTTGAAAAATTTCAGCTTAACTGTACAGGAAACGTCACAGCGCTCGACCGAGGGGTACGATATGTTGTAGCCAATGTTTCAGTGAACGAAGGATATCTGAGTGTTAGAAAGATGCAGGAGGACAGTAGCTCAAGTCTCTCCAATGAAGAAGAGGTCTGGATAAGTGATAGGGGCACATATGGGGGCTCGCAAATAGAAGACAGCCCTCTGGATGACCTTTTCGATCTATCTGAAAAAGACGATATGAAGATGTGGTGGGCTGTCATGAATTTAACCTGTCCAGTGGCTACGAGCACGCAATTCAGGCATATGTATGCCTGTCGTAGCGCCAACAGTGATTGCCTTAATGTCAGTCAGGTGAATGGGAAGATGCAGCTTGGCTACCGTTGCAAGTGCTCTCAAGGCTTTCAAGGAAATCCATACACGCCAAATGGCTGCAAAGGTACACAATCATTCTTCTTTTTTGTCCAAATTGCTACAGTACTATCTTTTTTCTCTTCTTTTAAGAATTTACATAAAAAGTTAGCACAAAACGAAAAGTGGCTACTGCTTCCACCTGAGTTCACGAATCATTGTAAGAAAATTTCCTACACGCCGCTGAATAGCTAGCGCCCGAATTCAATTGTTATACAGGGAAAGGGTGCTATTAAGTGGCGTATGGAATATTTTCAATATGATACAATTGAAACAAAATATAAACACAACTCCTATTTTGTTGGATCTTGCACTGCAACGTGCATACTATTTGTCAATTGTATTATGACGTATGCTAGTATTGGATTTATGATATCCTATGTTTAAAATTTGAACAACTAAATATAATATATATCGTGAGCACAAATTGTACATGTTGTCCTATTGGATTGGGTGGTTCAGTATAAGTCAAAACATGGTACATTTTGGTAGTATGGCAATTACTGTTCCTATAGGCTATATATTGTGTGATTGCGTAGCAGCATAGCTAGAGTACTCTGAAATAGTATCAATCAGGAGATTCAGATGACGTGGGCATCTGAAAAGAGTTAATGGAATGTCAGGGGTTTTGTCACCAATACCATTTTATCTGCCTCTACAAGAGCAGGACGAAGGCTAGAGCTTATATCAACATTGTATCCTTTCTTACTTTCTTCATTCTAGAGCTTTGGTTCAAGAATCTTTTACAATTTTGTGGTGAGATATGGGGATTAGAGCACTTCATTTGTTAAAGTTATAAAATAACTATACTTTTGAGGTATCGTTGCAAAAATGGGAAGTGTAGTTCAATGAAATGGTACATGCTATAAAGTACGATGATGTGAAGTGTTTTTTAAAAAATTGTAGCTTTTCTATAGTTTTGACAAAAGTGTAGTTCTTGTGCTTTTTTTAAGTGTGTTTTTGTGATATTTACTCTAAAATTGTAGCTGTTTTATAGTTTTGAAAAACCACTAATATTTGCTAATCAACAAAGAATTAATTTCTGTAAATTACTCTTTCAAATCTAGTCTCGCACCCCTCCCCCCCACCAAAAAACTCTATCAAAGTGCTCAAAAAATCACCAGCAATTCACCACAATTAAGACATATTTGGTATTGTTGATCTGTCTGCTCGCGCAACACATTAAATACCGTGGAGGATATTGGATCCACTTACCCGTCTTGGATACGGGTTATATGTGAGGCGGTTATATATTTACAATCGCCTCTGATATGGTCGTCCAAATTGGAGGCGGTGGTAAATATATACCTGCCTCAGATATGCGCCTTATCCGAGATGGTTGGTAGTAGTCCACCGCCTTCAATCTATGTCAAAAGCAATTGCTACGAAACCTCTACCTCAGATGACTTTATTATCCGAGACGGTTGCACCCGAAGTCCTTATTTGAGACGGTAGAACAATGGTTATCGCCTCAAATATTTATTATTGGAGACACTTCAACCCAACCACCTCGGATAAAACACCACGAATGGACAATTCTGTACTAGTGAACCACATGTGATATTTGAGGTGGTGTGGCATATTCTGATGCTTTCTTTTTATTTGTCTTTAAAAAGTTGTAGATGTCAACCGTTAGGATTCAAAGACTTGTTGAAATGAGGCCAGTCACTTAAAATATCTTTATAGGCTACAGAAATACAAAATATATATTTGGTAAAAAATTGTTAGAGGAAAATGTGCAAAGAATAGGGTTCGAGAACCCACTTTGACCTTTACCTTGAACCAACATTCAACACTCCGTCATGTATATGATTAATCTCATACTTTCTCTGCTTCTACATACTTCATTCTAGATCATATGCAGTCAAACTTTCAAAACTTTAGTAACTAATTACACAATAGTATTTAATTTACGTATTATTACACCGTTTACTACCATTGATTTTAAAAATGGCGAATAGTGTATTTCAGAGATTAAAGTAACGCAAAATGGAGGAAGCAAGTGTCAATGTTTGTCTGTGTTTGCGTGCATGTGTGTAGACGGCGGGTGGGTAGGCCAAGGCTAGCCATACACCCATACCCTTAGTTCGAGTCCCACCCTGATCAGAGTGATTAATTAAATACATCAACATATTATTTACAGATATCGATGAGTGCTCGCTACCAAATCGTTGCAATGGCACATGCCAAAATTACCCGGGAAGCTATAGCTGCAAACCTTGTGCTCACGGAAAAGAGTTTGATCTAACAAAAGGGAAATGTGTGACATCAGCTAAGAGACGCAATCTTCTTCTAGGTAAGTCAAACCATGCCAGATTACCTTAATGTTGTTACAATTTGCAAATGCACAATTCTTCTGTAACTACAAGCATGCTATTGATGTATAGGTATTGCAATCGGAATTGGTTGTGGCCTTGTGGCCATAATTCTTGCATTAGGTGCAACTGCACTCGTCAACAAGTGGAAGAAAGGCGTACAGAGGAGAATTCGAAGGGCTTACTTCAAGAAAAATCAAGGTTTACTCTTGGAACAACTAATCTTAGATGAAAGTGCCACAGATAAAACAAAGATATTCTCTTTCGAGGAATTAGATAGGGCAACTAACAACTTCGATGCTACTCGTGTTCTTGGCCGTGGTGGACATGGCACAGTTTACAAAGGTATTCTATCTGATCAACGTGTAGTGGCTATTAAAAAGTCCAAAAATGGTGGAGCAAACTGAGATAGACCAGTTATCAATGAGGTTGCCATCCTGTCACAAATAATTCATCGCAATGTGGTGAAGCTTTTTGGTTGTTGTCTCGAGACAGAGGTGCCTTTGCTGGTCTATGAATTCATATCCAATGGCACATTATATGACCTTCTTCATAATGATGTAAGTGTTAAATGCTTGCTTCATGGGATGATCGCATTAGGATTGCAGCAGAAGCTGCGGGCGCTCTTGCTTATCTCCACTCAGCTGCTGCAATACCAATTTTCCATAGAGATGTCAATCTTCCAATATACTCCTAGATGGCAACTTCACTACAAAGGTTTCTGACTTCGGCGCTTCAAGATCTCTATCACTTGATCAGACTCATGTGGTGACAATTGTACAAGGCACATTTGGTTACTTAGACCCGGAGTACTACCACACTGGTCAACTAACTGAGAAGAGTGATGTTTATAGTTTTGGAGTAATACTTGTGGAACTTCTGACAAGAAAGAAACCAATTTTTCTTAACGACCTAGATACAAAACAAAGCTTGTCTCATTACTTTCTGGAAGGACTTCAGCAGGGAGTTCTCATGGAAATAGTGGATTCCCAAGTTGCGAAAGAAGGAAACCAGGAAGATATTGATGATATTGTCTCAGTGGCAGAAGCATGCTTGAGGACCAAAGGAGGAGAGAGACCTACCATGAAGGAAGTAGAAATGAGGTTGCAATTCCGTAGAACTAGAAGACTAAGGAGCCCACTTGTCCCAAGGGAGAGTGCAGAGATTGAGCCTTTTATGTGCCCAAATACCAGTAGCTCTCATGCACAGCCTAACGTTGTCAACACAGTTGGTTTTAACATCTGCATGCATCTCTGGAAGGTATAGTTTGGAGCAAGAATTTGCGTCCTCTGTCAGTTTGCCACGCTAACCATATGTGCAACAGAGCGATCGACTGCCTGCTATGATGCATCTAAGTTATTTACCTTATATTTTCTATGGAGAATAATGTTATGTTTTCCTTTAAATAAAAGTATGCCATGTAGTTGCACTTCCTATATATTTCTCCGGTATATTTCCACGATATGTTTGTAAACTTTTTGTATAGTATATTTGTAGAGATTTCACTTGTATACTTTTATTATCTATGATCAATACGCCCTTGAGATACCTAATTGCAGTAACGCTTTGGTGGTGGAAAAGGTATTTTGTAGTGTTGTCGATCAACAAGTTCGTTAATAATTCCATACAACCCATTTCCATGGTACCGAATTCCAATAGGGTATCTAAGTTATTGAGACATGATATTCTAATTTAACTTGTCAAGCCAATCATTGTATGTTGCTCAATTTGTACATAGCATCAGCACTAACATGAATAGTTACTTGAAAAGTCGGAACAGAGAGGTAGTAAACATGCAAGACAAATCAGGACAGAAGGATGGAACCTTTTTTCACTGGACCGCTTTGTATAACGAGTAAGAACAAAGAAGTACATATTAGACCCTAAACTTGTAGAACCAGTTTTACCGCATCGATAGTGATAGCGCAGCCAACCACCTTGAGTCGCTAGGGAATAGGGTACTAGGGAGTAGGGAACTGTAGAGCCAGGGACATTGTTGTGTTGTTCCGTTCCCCGTAAGGAATAAAATTAGAGAGATTTGATAAAATGCCCTCTTTTACCTTGCCTCTTGCTCAAATGCCCCCTTTTACTTTTTCCTTGATAAAATGCCCTCTCTTGCTTCTCTGGTTACATCTCGCTGGTATCGTGTCCTCGTTCACGCGCAACCCACTCCCACCCATTCCCCCGACCTCCGATGCCGGAGTGCCGCGGCCACTTCGCCGGAGATCCGTCGCGCTGGTGATCCCCCGATAACCACGAATGGATCGCCTCCTACTCTCCCGGCCCCCAATGCCCACCCCCGTCCACGGCAGCGCTGCCGCTGACATGGACGCCGACCTCCTCGAGCTCGACGTCCTCTGGCCTGCCTCCTCGGCCCCTGGTCTCCTCGCCACGCTACCCGACGACGAGGGAAAGAAGAAGAAGAAGAAGCACGCCGCGGGCGGGGGCCGTAGGAGAGGATGGCGGGGACGTGGCAAAGGACGGCGCAAAAAGCGGGGTCAGGGAGCCCCCGTGGCTTGGGGAGGAGGGTGCGGTCGACGGAGAAAGCGAGGAGCAGAGCGGCGGCGAGCGGAAGGGGTCTCCGGCGCAGGGAGACGCGGCTGCGAAGGAAGTGAAGCACGGGCGGAGGGTGTCGGGGAGAGGAGGGGGAAGCGGCAAGGCGGCGGAGAGGAAGGACTCCTCGGGAGGGGAGGGAAGGAGCGAAGGGAAGGCCGAGAATACGCGGGATGCGTTGCCGGCGGAGAGCCCGTGGGAGAGGAGGAGGCGGAGGGAGGCGTGTAGGAGTGGCAGCGGGGCCGAGCGGAGCGCGGGGTGGAGGTGGAGGTGGAGGGCGAGGAGTGGGAAGGGGTCGAGGTGGAGCTCGCACGAGAGGAAGTGGAGCTTGCGGCGAAACTCCACACTTGCCGTGTGCTGGCGCCGACGCGGCTGCGAGTGACCGTGCACCACCCATCCACGGGCCCGCCGTCAGCGCACTACCTGGACGCGCTCCTCGCCTTCGGCCACGGCTCGCGCCTCTCCGCCGCGGCGCTCGCGTCCGCGCTCACCGACCACCTACGCGCCGCGGATTCCGGACATGGCGACGCCGCCGTGGCCCTAAAGTGCCTCGTCGCGCTCAGGATTCTGCTTGCCCGCGGCGCCTTCATCCTCCGCGACCAGCTCGTCGCCGCCCTCGTCCGGCACCCGCTCGCAACCCGCTCGCTCTCGTTGCCTTCCCGCTCGCCCGCTCCTTCGCCGCCGCCTCCTGGGTCCGGTTCTCGGCGCGCCTCCTCGAGCTCCTCCTCCTCCTCCCAGTTGGGTTAGACGTAACCAACCTTGGTCAGCTGGTTGGGTTAGATGAGGAGAGAGGGGGCATTTCATCAAAGAAAAAGTAAGAGAGGACATTTTATCATGTGGCAAAGTAAGAGAGAGCATTTTATCAAATCTCTCATAAAATTAGGTGCATTGAAAAGAAACAAAATCCCTGAGCTGTTTGTCACCCACCAGAGTTGCATCTATTCTCTGCGTCTCCCTTTAGTACATAATCATAAAATCTATTGACAGCGAGAACGTTCAAAGCAACAGGTTACAATGGCAAAATGGAAAAATAGATCTAAGTCTACATAGACCATTTGGAGATGGAGCGTGGAGATGATAATTATTAATTAGTGCTTTACAGTCAGCAACAAGCCAAAGTAGTGGAGGCAAAATAAAGAAAGCAACCCAGGGGGTCCGTGCAATGATGCGCACAGACTGCCAATGGAGTACAGAACAGCCCACATTGCAGGTTTGCCCCGCCACGCAGAGATAGCTTCACAATAGACATCTCACCAGAAAGCACTGGATCTGGGAGAAAATGGTTCCAAGATTACTCATCGTTCTGCCGGTGGTGCTGCTTGGCTGGGCTTTCCAGGCAATCCTCCGGCCGCCGCCTCAAAAACTGTGCGGCTCGGCGGGTGGACCTCCTGTGACATCTCCTAGGATCAAGCTCAGGGATGGAAGGTACCTTGCGTACCGAGAAGACGGAGTTCAGAGACACAAGCTAAGTACAAGATCATCACAGTGCATGCATTTGATAGCACCAAGGACTTCCCCACACCTGTTTCGAAGGTAAAGGCAGAGAGCTCGGTACAATTAGATTGAAATCTACTGAAAAGTGAAATCTTGGTTTATTTCATTATATTATGCTTAAAGGTTTATTTCTTTACCATAATTCAGGAGCTCGTGGAAGAACTGGGAATTTACCTCCTTGCGTTTGATAGAGCAGGGTACGGGGAAAGTGACCCAAACCCCAGTCGGAATGTCAAGAGCGAGGCATTGGATATAGAGGAGCTCGCCGACCAGCTGGAGCTTAGACAGAAGTTTTATGTCTTGGGGGTCTCAATGGGAGGATACTCAATTTGGGGATGCCTCCAATATATACCTCACAGGCAAAAACATAAACTCCAGTCATACGTATGTTAATGAAATATGTAACTCTTCAGAGTTGTAAAGCTACAATTGCTGTCGGTGCAGGCTCGCAGGAGCTGCGCTAGTTGTGCCAGTCATCAACTACTGGTGGCCTTCTTTCCCAGCAGAGGTATCCAGCCAGGCCTTCAAGAAGCTGGTTGTGCCAGAGCAGAGGACCCTCTGGATCGCACACAACGTACCTTACTTGCTCTACCTGTGGATGACCCAGAGGTGGCTCCCTTCTTCTGCGGCAGCTATGCATCATCCTGAAATATTCAGCAAGCATGATATGGAGGTCATTCAGAAAATGATGGCAATGCCAAGAATCATTGAGGTAAATCAAATCACGATTATGCCTCAGTTTTAAATGTATGAAATATTTCATCTACATGAAATTCTGCTTCACAGAACACTTGAATAACAGATATACAAATGCAACACTCAAATCCTTGAAGGACTTGCTTGCTCGCTATGCCCTCATACCGTAGAGACAAATAATATGCATGAAAATTTCAGGAAATAAACATTATCAATTGAAATGAGTACATTCAAACTTAATCGCAAGCAATGTTATAAATCACAAACTACCCCTTGTTCAGTTTTGTTGACATAACATTGATTTGGCCTTCCTTTTTCAGAATAAATCAAGACAGCAAGGCATTCATGAATCAATCCATCGTGATTTACTTGTTGCTTTTGGAAATTGGGAGTTTGATCCAATGAATATTACCAATCCATTTCCTAAAAATGAGGGTTCTGTACACATCTGGCAAGGATACGAAGATAGGCTGGTGCTGGTTGAGCTGCAGCGGTACATTTCGAATAAGCTTCCATGGATCCAGTATCATGAAGTCCCAGAAGGCGGACATATGTTCATGCTGGTAGATGGATGGACCGACAAAATCATCAAGGCACTCTTGGTAGGAGAAGAGGCCTTGGCTCTGTGACTCTGAAGATCCATCTTCGAACTGCTGAGCACTGCAGATGCTACTAAGTTTTTTCCTCAAGTTTTATCCCTTGGACACCAAATTTTGTCCAACTCAACAGACGATAGACCATACTTTCACTTGCTCACTTCAAACTATTGTTCTGCAGTACACTAGGAATTACAACATGTGAAAACCTTGGCACTTGTCCCTTAGCTAACATACATTGGATATTCATGAATCATGAGTCATAAACATAGTGAATATAATATGAGTGCATGTAATGCCACCTCTTGCAGATGACATCGAAGGAAAAAATTTTAAAATCCGATGAAAAAGGGATGTTCTGACAATCTCCAGTTGTAATCTAGACAAAATCACGAAAAGCCACAATGGATGAGCATGACGATTTTCCTTCTTTTTCTTAGAAACCATACCATATGAGAAAGCATGAAGGCACCTCAGGATTTAGTACATGGATAAGGGATGCCAAAATATGACTGGCAGATACATGACGTTATGTGCAGTCTCATTTACATTGGTTTTCATTGCAAGCGACGAAGATGTAGTTTGACATCATTGTAGGGAACAAAACATGTGGCATCCATTGTTCTAACAAACATCATACGACTAGCATTCATCAGATACACAACCTTACAATAATACTCGTGATTTTCGCGAAACAAAGAATCAGGCCAGTTTTTCTATCCAGTAGCAACAAAACCTGAAATCCTCTTATTGGGTTTTTCTCCCTATAAACCTTCTGATTTTTGTGTAAAATACCAAATTAGGCAGAAATCTGCAGTTATTACAACAAAAGTAGGCATGTTACTACAGGTAATGGCACAAGAAACTGCAACAATCCATCATCAAGATATAGTTTCTCACCTTTTTACTTTGTTCACCATGTTAACTATATATCATAGTAAATTATTTGAACATATGCAACATCTGGATGGAAACGCTTCATTTGCTCACTCCTATAAACAATATTAAGATAATTTAAGTAAGCCAATGAATATTTTTTGAAAAGCTATACACTCCTATAAAATAGTAGCTGAATGGTAGTAGTATTATAAACCTCACGGAAACCGCTTGTGTGTTGAGCAGAGGCAGAGGAGCACTGACGCACATGGATGACTGCACAAGGTCTGAAAAAAAAATACTGTGTTAAAGGTTTCTCGCTGGAGAATCAAGTTACTATCTAAATTCTAATTTTTTGGAATCAATTTGGCATTCCTTATCCACCTAAGAAAATTAGTCCATAGTATTTCCATGTGGACAGCTAAAGTGCTATTACTACCATATGACATAAACCAACCCAATCAAATAGCCTGTGATCATATTATATACATATATCCAAAGGCAACATTATAAAAATATAACCCCATAAAGAAGTTAAAAGAAAAAGATCATTCCATATTTTGATAAATCAAATGATGGAAACCACATAGACAACAGAATACACAAAATTCAAGTATTCAACACTTAATCGATTTCTTTAGAGAGCACAGATAAGCATGTTCAGAGTGCTTCCAACAAATGATTTAATTAAGGCGTAGGCATGCATTTCTGAAAGAAGAGTAAATCAAATCAAACAAGGGAAGATTATTACAACCTGATCCAAGTGAATTAGAAATTAGAGTGGACCTGACTATGCTAGGCACTACTACTGAAACTGTCACGTGAGTTAAGATATATGAACTATTAAATGCTCCGTGATTTTTTAAGGAGAGATATATATTAATTAAGGATTAAAAGTAATACAATTACACATGATTAGCTCTGACGCAGGCCAGAGCAGCACCATGTAACACTCACAACACAACTATGTCCTACTGAATTGAGCTAAGTTATGAGCAATCACATTCTCATTACACCCAATCTTAACAATCTTGACGTTAGGCAAAAGGGCCATAATTGCACGGATTTCCTTCAGCAAGGCATGAATATCCTCCCCGACTGAACATCATGAATTTAGTCAAGTCACTTGCATAAACTGCCGTATCCTTTTCACTTTTATTAGGTGATCCACTAATCAACAAAAACATATATTTGCAAATGTTCAAGGATGAAACTCAGAATAGAATTTTGAAGTTTCATATACGAAAATTAGTTGTTTACTGTCATGTATTAAACATAAGAAATGTCAAGTATATTGTATAGGCCCATGAGTTCCACTAGCCTAGGTTACCCATGAGGCATATGTGCAACTGTTAAATATACATCCCTTCTAATGAATAAGTGTGCATCTTGCCCATAACTCTTCTCTCATTTACTTTAACAAACGAATTATTATTTTTTGTTCAAAATGTGGAAACTCATAATTCAAAAAATGTAATCTAACCAAAATCATGTACAACCTAAAAATAGTCAACCTAAGAGAGAGCATACGTTCATATGGTATATAGGTAATATGGAAATATACAACCGTAACGTAATTACTGTCATTCCTCAAAAAAAAATGCCATAACTCATCAGATCTATTCTAACCTTTTAAGTATGGGCATAGGAAAAAAAAGGCACCTAGCCGTCACAAATGGATTAAAAGGATATTGGCAACTAAAATTCAGATATGGATCTTTTTGATAACATATATGTGTATCTTTGAACACATCAGAGTAATCAAATGAAAAGTTCCTCATGGTGAAATAAATCATTTTTCATATGTACTTCAGAAGAAACAGAACAGGAGAAAAAATCTACATCGAACACATATATGATGATGGCCTTCCTTGTATGACTATGGCATTCATTTGCTAAACTCTTGTAATTATTTGCTTCTCCTCTTAATGCAAAGATGTGCAAACGCTTGTTTGCACGTTCTCTAATATGTGTGTGTGTGTGGTGTGTGGGTGTATACATACATACGTAGAACACATGTTCAGACATCAGAGTTTCGAGACTGTGGATCAACTTACCAATCAACATGGATGACCCCAGGGTTATGGGGACAATTGTCATTCTGATCTTGTGGAATGTCCCAGGAGTAGAAGTTGGATGGAACTTGACCATTCAAAGAGTCACCAAAAGACATACTGCAGGTGCAGGTAACAGGTTTGTACTGCAAATCCAATGTCTTTTTTAAGAGAACAGGCCTGCATATCATTGCATTAGAGTAGGGAAACAACACTTACAACTTCAGCCCCAACCTAGCAACAAACCACCGGATCCAGGTTGAAGCAAGCCACGGAGAGAAAAAGAAATAAAAGAATAAAAGGCAAACTGTACAGGAGCATGGCTAGCTAGGGAATTACTCGGCTAAAGAATTTCTACCCAACCACCGAGAACAAGCTTCGAGTAGTCTCCCCAGCTCCCTAGAGCTGGCCTCACACCACCTGGCGCATTAATCCTTGACTGTCCTCATTAGCTGCTGAACCGACCAGGATTTGTCATTGAAAACCCTATTGTTCCTTTTCTTCCAAATTGTCCAGGCTATCAACAGGACGAAGGAGCCAAATCCCCTCCTGCTTCTTGTGTCAATCCTTTTTCTGGACTCAATCCACCAAGAACTGAAGGTCCACCCTAGACTTGGAGTGCAGGCTTGTGGACCTCCTTAGGACAGCAATTCCGCCCAGATTATGGAAGTGATTCCACAACCGACCAGAAGGTGATCGATGGTGTAATGAGCAGAACGCAGTTGCTGTGATTGAGCAGTCCCCCCCTGGCTAGCCACTCCGCAATCCAGCAGTGGTTCAGGGAAGCTGTGCAATGACTTTAGAACACAAATAACTGAAACAACAAATGCTAATGTGGTTTGACCAATTAAAGGGACTTTGCACTGTAGTTTAGTCTCATAAGTAGACCCGTTTTGGCCAATAACAGTTGAGAGTTGAGACAGAGCTCCCCTCCACCGACCATAGTTATCATTAAGAAGAAGAAAAAAATCCATTAAATCCAAAGAATGGGAACACTGTTACATATCTGACAAGTCAATGTATGCAACAGATTTGTCTGTGAATCTGTGGTACAAGGATTGTTCATTTTACAAAATTCTTGGTAGGTTCTTACCAAGAGAAACCCTATATGTTATTGTTGAAAGCTCAGTCCAAAAGGTCCATAGCCATTCACTTTTGAGATAGCAGGTATTCGGGATGCATGCTCGAGAGATTCCCATTATGCCTTTATCGAAAGAAAAAAACAATGGGGCAAAATGGTATCTCCATGACCATGAGCATATGACCAAGGGAGAATTGTCACGAAGTACATGCAGCAAGAGAAGGACCTGTTTGTGCTTAACTATCTGTTTGGAAAGCACCCAGCTCCTTTATCCAGAGAATGTTCCCCAAGTTCCATCTGTCATCTGCTGATTGAAAACAAAAATCAATATGCTGGAGGAAATGAGCATAGTAAAATAAAGAACTGATGAAGAGAATGTGCATATAGGGGAGATTCTTACAGGGTTTTCCACCAAGCAAGGCCAAGACGATCCTTTCTTGAAAACCGGCCTATGCACCCAAAACAACATTCTCCAAGTACTGAACTGCGTCGTCCATGTGGCCTTCACCAAATCCCTTAAACAAGGCATTATGCGTGCAATGGTCTGGATGAATACCTTTCTGATGCATTTCACAGTACAACCTTATAGCCTCCACCCAGTCACCTTCTTTACAGTTCCCATCTATCAACAAAGTGTATGTGTATTTATTTGGCACCAATCCCCTCTCCAGCATCTCATGAAAATGTTGATAAGCCAATTCATTTCTCCCCATCCTGCATAGTGCATGCATGAGCACATTATATGTTACTTCATTAGGTTCCACTCCGTCCTCCAGCATCTTCCGAAACCAACCATATGCTGAATAAAGATCTCCCCTTCTACAGTATGTGTGAATAAAAATGGTATAGGTCACAGCCGAGGGTGGCAAACCACTTGCAACCATGCCATCAAAAATATTCTTTGCTTCTCTTAGGCGCCCCCTCTCACAATGTGCATGAATCAAGCAAGTGTATGTGAAACAGTCAAGCTGTAAACCATCACTGACCATCTTCATCCACAACACATAGGCATCTTTCAAGCTACCAGTCTTGCACAATCCATCAATAAGAACATTATACGTAACTGTATCAGAAGAAATTCCTCTCAGCATCATCTCCTCCCTCAACTGAAAAGCGTCGGAAATAGCACCTAGAGTCAGCTCTGCGGAGATCCTTGTATTGTAAGCAAAGCAATCTGGCTGTAAACCTTTGCTCAGCATCTCATCAAAGAACACCCTTACCATAGCAAGGTTCCTCACCTTACATGACCCATTCATAAGACTAGTATATGTACAAACATTGGGCAGGCAGCCCTCCTCTGTCATCTCCTCCTTGAATCTCCTAGCCCCCTCTAAATCACCTAATCTACAATAACCATCTATTAGGATGTTATATGTCAAAACTGTTGGTGCTAACCCTGCACGTCTCAAATCACCAAGTAACCAAAGTGCCTGCTTCAAATTCCCTGCCTTACAATATCCATTTATTAAAGAATTGTATGTAATCAAATCTGGAAGCAACCCCATTGCCCTCATTTCCACAAATTTCACCTGCGCCGCCTCGACATTCCCTCTTTTAAACAGCCCATGAATCACTGTATTGTATGTCACCACCGTTGGCACAATGCCCTCATTCTCCATCTCCAACTGCAAAGCTCCAGCCTTTTCAACAAAACCTCTTGCTAACAACCCAGTGATAAGTGGATTATACGTGAAGGCTGACGCTTTCTTGGACAGACGCATTTTGTCAACCAGCTGAGCCGCCTTCTCCAGCTCACCTTTCCTGGCCAACCCACTAATCACCACATTGTATGTGACATCATTCGGCAAGCACCCAGCAGCCTGGGCCTCCATATCACTGAGCAGCCTGACAGCCTGATCTATCCTCCCTGCCTTACAGAAAGAATCCAGCAATGTATTGTATGTGACAATGCTCGGCTCAACCCCAAGCTGGAGCATATCTGAATATACAGCACGCATGTCGTCCCACCTGGCTGCGTCACACAGCACACGGAGCACGCGGTTGCAATCCTTGACGAAAGGGGCCACGCCATGACGCGCCATCTCCTGGAAGGCCGAAAAGCATTGCGTCGAACAGGTGGTGGGCGCGGGGTCGTGAGCTTGGCATTCGGCCGAGAACTTGGTGGACATGCGTAAGAGGAGGTTGAGGACGTGGTGGGAGGAGGGCGAGAGGGGATAGGTGAGGAGGAGAGAGAGGAGGGGAAGGAGCAGGCCGAGGTGGATGGCGCGGAGGGAGACGGGGTAGGCGGCGTGGTTGTGGCCGGCCTCGGCGAGCGGGACGAGGACGGCGGCGAATGCGGAGGCGGAGCGGGGGAAGCCGCGGCGGGTGCCTTCCGCCCACCGGAACAGTTGGCGCGCGAGGCCCGGGAGGCCGCGGAGCGCGGCGTGGACGTCGCCCGTGGCGAGCACCTGGCGGAGCGGATCCGGTGGAGGGGGATCGGAAGTGAGGAGTGGGGCGAACGGGTTGTCGTCGTGCTGCGGCGGAGGAATTAGCGCCGGCGACGAGGAGGAGAAGCGGAGGCTGGTGATAGCTGCTACGGCGGCGGCGGCGGCGGCGGCGGCAGGAGCTTGGGATTTGCAGGGAGGGGTGGAGAATAGCATGGATTAATGTTCGAATCCTCCCCGGCGGCGCCCCGCCATGAATGGCTGCGGCGGCGGCGGCGGCGACGGCGGAAAGGAGGAGTTCGATGCGGTTCGTAAGATGGCTGCGTGGCCTCTCTCTTTTGCATACGAGTTTAGGAGGGTGCGGTGGTAATAACTTAATTTTGCATGGACTCTTCTGGAAATGGGATTGTATTAGGGAAGATTCCCATTTGAACACGGCACCGGCTCAAAAATCACACTTTTAAGTTTCTAAAAGAGTTGAAAAGAAATTATTTTCTTAAAAAATTGAAAATAAATTCTACAGGTGCACCTTGGCTAATATGTGAGCCTACATATTTTGGACACAAATATGTATTATTTGAGAGTTGCACCAAAATAAAAGGTGGTACAACTACCGTTGCTATATTAGACTCTCTTCTCTTTTTTTCCATAGCACATAAACTCACATATTATTATTAGCCCAAAATTCTTAGGCTCTCACTTTGTACATAATGTACTTGTATGATTTCTTTTAAAGATTTTCTTAAAACATATGGATAGATAGTCCACTTGATTGTGTTAGCCTGTCCTTGATTTTGTGTGGTTTGCATTCCTGTCAATATGTTGAGCCACTATTTGTCAGGCTCGGTCTACAGATTTGACACTGTGTTCTTAGTCAGGTTAATACTTGGGCAAGTTCTATATCTATCGCGCCTTGGTCACACCCATGGCTCCATACCTTGCTAGGTTGAGTTACGCTGAGTCCAACATTGCAACTCTATGGCTCTACTCACTATAATCAACATAAGTTGCAACCTTGATCCTGTCACCACGCCCAAACATTATTGTTGTCGTTGTACTCAACTAGTTGTAGCTGAATTAGGTCCATCAAGACTAAGATATTGACGGTAAAGAATTACTATGGCGGTGGTAAAGAATTATCCAAATTGACGGTAAAGAAGAGTATGACCCAACTATGGCGGTGGTAGGATCTATTATAGACTTGTTTGGCGGTGATAATTAAAGAATATTGATGCATCAAGAAGACATAAACTCCAAAAGGATTTGATAGATGGGAGGGGAGATCTTATTACAATTTATATTGTTCATAGGGAAGTTTATAAAGGTTTGTGCGTGAAAGGCAGGTAGATCTACTATCCTCAACGAGTCTTTGGTGTTAGTATGGACTCTCAACCAATGTCACGGTCACTTCGGACTCCTCCTTATTTCTTCATGCAATGCATGTATCCCTCATCTTTATGAAATAACCCACACCAGTCAATTAGTAAGAAAATGCAATCGTTTGCCAGTATATCGGAGAGAGAGGATAAGGATACAATGATGGGGATGGCCGATGGTGCAGGCGACATTCGCCGACTAAATGTTAGGTTAGGCGACGGTTAGGATAGAGGTTGTACTTTGGCCGCGCGGGTGGTGGAAGGGCTTGAGGACATTGATGAAAGAATATGGAGAGCAGAAAAAGGTGCAGGAGTGGAGACAAGCGGGAGAACACACATATGAGAGCTAAGATTCTCATTGAAGGAGGAGGCACCGTGCATGTCGAAGAAGATATGGGAGTCGCGCTTGTCCAAAGGAGGAAGGGAGCAGGACAGGAAGGATCGCGACAGGACTAACACGCTATCGCAAGCACGTTAATCGTCTCATTGCTTTCTCATTGTCACATGCTACCAAAAATTAAAGGCACCAACTCTATTTACATCGCATGATGTCATTTTTACCGGTACTCCAGAAAGAGCACAGATGCACCCGGCTAAAATTTATGTGCATTTCAAAAAAGGTTTCAAAACTCACAAATAAATATGTGGAGAAAACTTTACCTGTAAAATGTCATGCAAAAATATAAATTTTCACGTTCCATGCAGAAAAATAGTGCACATGGTTACGATTTTAGCCCCGCATCATTTTCCTTTTTACGCAGATCACAAATAAACTAAATTTTCCAACAAATTTTGCAAGCACAAAGAATATCACACGTGTACATGTGTGAATTTTTGCTGAACTTTTTGAAACTTGTGAACACACATTTTTTTTAAAAACTAGTAATTGTACAAGTACGTCTTAACTAATATAGATTAAAGAAAACAAATTAGATGCACAAGAAATTTATTAAGCATATTGATCATGGTATAACTTCATCAAAGTTTAGAAAATTCTTTTTGAATACCTTATGTTATTTGATTTACTATAGGTAGACGTTTAATCAACACTTACAATCTATTGAGAATTAGGAGGAGTGATATGAAGCAACATGCGATAGCTGAAGAGGAAATTGTTAGAGAAATACTGAAGATATGATTTAAAACAACGAGGAAAGACGTAAAGAGCAATTACAAGGTGTTGATTAAGAGACGTATATCATAACTAAAAGGAATTGATTATGAAGTTAATATGCAATTAAAGTTAAACTTTCAACTGAGATTATGAACGTACGCTTAGAATTAGACGGATGGTTCAGATCGTACGGATTTCACGGTTGAGCTTATACGGATTTCACAAACTTGTACATTTCATACCAGTATAGATTAGATAAACAAAATTAAAGTGAGAAGGAGCTCGAGGTCACAAAACCAACTCCCCATTTTGACACGCTACAGTCCATGAATGAAACAGCCGCGCTGGGATTGATGACACCTTAACTTTGAGAATAGGGTTGAAACCAGCAGCCCAGCAGGCTCTCTATAGAGACCATTTAGCTCAAACCAATAACATGGCATGCTGTAAATTCTTGTAGCAACGACGTACGCATGGTCAGTTTCCATCACCATCGGACATGAAGCAAGACCAAGATCTTCACGTACGTAACCTGGTTTTTACATGAACACGAATTATATGAACTTACAAACCACACCCAGCACGTGAAGGACTTCCAATGTAATTCCTCTACGGTAGGAAATCAATGGGATAACGGCCACTGAAGCTCCCAGGGGCCAGGTCCGACCAAAAAACATCGAACTGCACCAATAAGCCCAGTTTCAATGCATTTTGGGAACAGATGTGCCTATTTTGTTTGCTTACAACAGAAATTTCAGCGCAAGGGGCTCATAGAAAGGAGCTCAAGCCGAGCCGGAGTTCGCACTCTCTATCTTGGAGCCCATGCGCTACACAAGAATCAGTAACTGTCTTCATCTGTCTCAGGCCTCCGGAGGTAATAGCGCAAACAATTAACCAGCACCTGTGGAAAGGAATGTCAAGAGATATGAGTGCACTATTGCAGAGAAGATCAAAGAGGTAAAAATGGTAATCCAGACGTGGGAATACCTGAGATAATGAGCTATTTAGTTTTGCGCCTCTGTAACTCACATGGAACTTGTCCTTGGCAACCAAGCCCTGAATAAGACATCATCACATCAGACATGAACTAAGAAGGGCCTCCACAGCCTGTGTGACTACCATAATAAGGAGATTGAAGCTGGCATACCTCGGTATCAATCTCAGCTGATTCCACATCAATGTTTACGTCAGCAATGATCTTGATTACTTCCAAGAGTAGGCCCGGGCGATCAGCTGTCTCTATGTAAAGCATGCTGCACATGTTCAACCAACACCAACGAGGAAAGTAGATGATGCACATGATATGAAGAAAAAGGAGAAACAGCAAATTCAAGTTCTATTAGATGTGATTCTTGGCAAAGGAAGAATACATTTTGTCCAATATATGGAGTTGTATCAATCATGAGCAACTATTAAACAAGGTGCATATACATTCATTCATTTAGCAACTCAAATTACGATGCAAAAAATCTAACTATATGAGATGCAAAATTTCAGTGTCTAACTAGGCAGAAAGAGATTATTTTTTCCCTAGAAAAGGGGGAGACAAATTTCTGATGAAATTCTTCTAGTGATTCAATTGGTAAGGGGTGTTCCTGACCCTGGTTTCCGTGGAGAAACTACTAATGATAATTTGTGACTATTTTAAAGGTGTTCAGTTGTCTATTTGATATACTCTTCCGGTGTATAACAACTTGACTAGCCAATTTGTGTACATGTCTCCTACTCCTAGCCCTAGCAGAAAGACATACTGCTAGTTACCTTCCCATCATTGGTTTCAGGTAGTACCCAAAGAGTCAACAAGTTTGGTCAGCATGGTTACTTACCGAAACACAACCAGGTCCAGCACAGTGATTGTCTAGCCTGTCTTTTACCTGAGGTGCCTAAAATTTCTATGCCCGAACCAGCCCAGCCTTTTTGAGGTGACCAAATATGAGAGATGCACAACCTTGCATGAGCCTGACCACTCAAGTCCCAAGTCTGCACATGTTTACATGCCAGCATATGATGACCCCAACACAACCAAGTATTTTCACAGCCAGGCCCTAACTCAAGAGGCCTATGCTTTGCCACTAGCGAAATCCCAATATACATTTGTGCAAACTTGGAGGACGCTGTTGGAGATTCAAGATTTCAAATACTCGACAAGCTTGTTAGGCCTCAACAAAATTTAGTTCATGCCCATACCAAACCCTCCAGTACGATACCAGGTAACAATTTAAGTGAATCTTAGTTTAGCAGCATTAGGACATGATAGCGAGAGATTAGTTTGTCAAATGTGTAGGAATAATGCTACTGCTATGGTACACATACAACCACACATGTAAAAATAGTAGCGTAAGATGCATGTGATGTCATCATATATCAAATGTGCATGATGACTACTATATACGAGTGAATTTAGTTTGTCAAATGTGTAAGTATAGTGGGGTACACAGAAAACCATACATGTGGATAGCATAGAACTAGCATATATGGGATGTCATCTTATGCTCAATATGCATGATAACTATTGTACGAGTGGTTACCATAGAAGCTGAAATCATGCTAAACAAGCAGCATACAATCATTAGAAGCTATCAGGATCAAACCTTCTTTTTGGTCCATCATCTTGAACAATTACATGTGTTGCAACATCAACATCAACCTGCCAGTTTAAAGAACAGAGAATCAATTAATACTGAAGTTATTGGAATACAAAATTAACAGCATAACACTTGGATATCTAACTGTTTCAAAATATGAAGTGTGTTAACGGAAAACACATCTCTAAAACTGAAAATATGCCTAGCTAACAGAAGCATGGATCAGCACAGGTGCAGAACTAGCAGGATGAGAACATCCACTGAACTCACCTTCTTCTCAGGAGCTTTTATTCCAAAAAATTCACCCATAGCTAGCTTCTCGCTTGATTCCTATATGCATATTGCAAGACTAATGTGTTACTTCGATACTTTCATTCAGCAAAATAATAACAGGTCCAAAACTACCAACACCCAAACTCCAAAACACAACTAAAGGATTTGAATTTTGGAACATACAGGATGATACTGCAGAAGGTTGTTAATGATGGTTAGCCGTATTGTTTCTAACATGTCAGGGTCCTCAACCTTACGCCCCCTAGATAGAGACAGAAGAGGAAAACAGAAAGATAATATTAGAACATGACCAAATCAGTACAACTATCTTAGCATGATAATCATGGAGTGCAATTTCTACGGAATATTTTGAAGAACTTTAGTGTGGCTGGCAATGAAAACTAGTGAAACAGTACTTTGATG
Organism: Stipa capillata; assembly: GCA_019208055.1. NCBI lineage: Eukaryota > Viridiplantae > Streptophyta > Magnoliopsida > Poales > Poaceae > Stipa > Stipa capillata. The sequence goes on from JAGXJF010005432.1 coordinate 236,589, forward strand.
AATGCATGTGTAATGTGTTCAATGGTAACTACAGAGAAAACAGATCACAAGGCAGCTAAATACCAATATCAGTAATAATATGTGGACATTTTATAGTTGAGCAAAGTGTATCATTCAAAAAGTGATGCATCACGCATACAAATACCCTTCTTTATTTTTCCAAATGCAAACAAATAACTAAATGCTGTATAAGAAAATGCAGCAAACAGAAAGTTGCATGCACCCACAATCGCATTATGTGGAACTTTGTTTGTGTGACAGCTGAATCAGTTGCCACACTTCCTTTCGTCACATCAAGGCCCAGGTCCTTGAGTGCCTTCATCTGCAAACAGTGAACACCAGGCCAAAATAATTTACAGATACAACAAACTTATATCTTTACATAAAAGCATATCTTAAGCAAGGCCAGACCAAACAAAAGGCATCCCCAGCATAGAAAAAACACATACCGTGTCAAGTAGTGCCCCCAAACGGTCTCCGAAACTCAGCTGCACAATGGTTGCATCACGGTCTGAGTCTTGATCTATCAGGACAACTGGCTGTGGAACCGCGTCATCAGCTGTCTGCAATATACATATTTTTTCCAAAAGTACACGATAGAAATCGTCACATGAACATGTCTTCAAATATTAGAAAGACAGCATGTAAAAACAGAACAAATGAGAAAAAAATGCACTTTCCAAAGCAAAACCTAATCATTTGAGTACATAAAAATATTGGCAGTCTCTATTCAGACATTGAAATATGAAGCAACCCTTGGCATAAACAGTCCTATTTTGACACCTGAGGTCAGAGGACTATTTTGCTTCACGGCAGACCTCAGATGAATAAATTGTATAGTGAGACCTAATTGGTAGACTGGGTTGTAGATCCAGATTCATTGCTCAGGAACATTGCCTTAGGCACTTGTTATTTTAAGCGAAATTGCAAGGCTGAAGAACATACTGTAGTGCTACAGTCCATATGTTCCACAAAGTTGTGGTGATATGGGAGACATAGTTGTGCGGACATACCATTGAAGAAGCTCCCAACACATTAGTTGAGTTGATAGATTGGCAACAAATCCTAGGACGACAGCAAGATTGAAAAAATATTAGCACATAGAAACAGTTTAGGAATCATGATTTATCTAAAGATTGGTGCTCAGTTAAGTGCGTGATAAAAGAACAGACCACAACCCTTTACTTATGCATCAACACCAAATTTTTACAGGTTTCCTGGTTATAAAACACACATATTTACTCAAAACATAATACAACTCATTCATGATTATGTAAGTTTACATGTCAACACATGACAACTTCAGTGCTGAGCCCGCATAATCTTAAAATTGAAGAGAGAGCCTTTAGAGAGGGACAGGGAGAGAGAGAGAATCATGGAAAGTCCATTGTGCAGAGCAATTGGTCCTCGCCTATCATTTATCCGTTTATAACTAATAAGAAAATGAGAATAGAAGTGTGAGTGCAGTTTTACTTTGTGTTAATACTATTTTGGATCAAATTTGCAAGCTATGACATAGAAGTTCACTGTGGTGGTTTTCGCCTTTCTGTTCAGCTAAGGCTGGTAAGCGCAGAAGTAGATTTTCTTGTTAATTACGTTCATTCTACAGCTCCTAATAGTATCCTAACTTTCAATTTCACCTCTCCCCGTATCTCTCCATCGACACATGGATATTTAGTGGAACGGAATGTAATATACATGGATATCTGAACACAAAGATTGAAACTGCTTCGGTAACTAGTAAAACATAACAATATATAGCATATCACAATCAAATCTAATCTAATCCACCAGCATCTCAAAGCTACAGGGTAATCACGGTCCCGTCAGGTAGCACGTATACTCATCTAGGAAGACCTTGAAAATACATGTGCACGCCATGAAAAACCGCAGGATCAGTACATACTAAAGCCATTGACAACATCTATTCTCCCCCTAAGATTTCCCGGAGCTAATCCAATGAGCAAGTGACCGGCCCGCGAAACAGTCGAGCCGTAAATCCAAGTTTTTTCCTTCTTTCGAGGCAGCAAATCAAAGTCCGATTAATCAACTCGCGGCAATCTATGCCCCAAAGTGGCATCCCAGTGCCAAGTCAACCAACGGAATCAATCAACCGATCCCAAACTGGACAGCAGCACTCACTCCGCGCATTCGCAAGCGCCACCCACCCGATCGCAACCCTCTGGGTCGTAGACTCGAACGAATCCAACAAAAATACATATGCAGTACAGCACGGTATGAAGAACAGAAACAGGATAGGGCTGTGGAAGCCGTGCAGCGGAGCCGCGGAGAGCTCAGATCGCTCACCTCGGGGGAGATCGGGAGGCGCCGAAGCGGACGAAACGCACAGGTAACCCAGGGACGGCGGCGGCGGCGGCAGCGGGGCAGGCGAGGAGGTGGTGGGAGGTGGCGAGCGCCATGGTCACGCGGACTCGCGGTGGCGCAGTGTTGCGGATGCGGTGGCGCTGAGTTGCGTTGCGGTGGTGGTGGTGGGAACTGGGAAGGGAGAAAAGAGAAAAGGGCGTAGATGGTGAGTGGGACGTGTGATTCTTTTATGTTGCCCCACTTGGGTCTCTCTGCGTTATTTGTTTTCTTGTGCCGGAAACTTGCCAGGTCTCTCTGCCTACCTGTACGTCATCTAGGCCCTTGTATTGTACTTGTCTCGTCTTGTACGGCGACTTTCCTCACTTTTTGATTGACACATCAACGGCTGCTGCACCCGGTACAATGGGTAACGCCAGTTTTTCTTTTTCATTGGTCGTGTTAATGCCATTTATGATATGTGCTGATATGGAGCAAAGAGTGCGAAATTCATGTAGGATATATGCTGATGTGGAATACAAAGAGCGAAGAGACAGAAACTGCTTATGCGTTGAGGACTCTAGAAAACTAGAGATAATAATTATACTAAATTAAATACGAGAGAAAGTGGCATTTTTTATCATTAGTTTATATTTTATTACCACATAGATGACACGGAAGAGGTATCAGGCCCCTCACAATGCTCTAATTTGGACTGGTGCTAAGACATACCACATAGACAATAAGATGATGTGGCGGAGTAATTAAGAAGGAGAGAGATAGTTTTGGTGTTTCTAGAAAGAACCGATGCTAAGCGCGCGGACCTATGCAAAATGCTTATGTGGCATCTATGTATTAGGAAGTTTAGTTGCTAAACAATTAAATGAAGGAAGCTTAGCTATAAAAAGCTAAGCACCTATGCATTGGGGAGTTTAGTTGCTAAACCCTTTCATGTAATTAGCACCTCATCTAAACACCTATGCATTGGGAGAGGCCTCAGAGAAAATTATGTTTTCCGCTGCTGTACATGACTACGTGCCCTACTCTATCACGCGAGAACAATAGTTGCAGATTTTCTGTTACAACGGTTACCTGTAACATCATTTTGAGACGTAACATCGAGGTCATACCAAAAACTAGTAATAGATTTCCACGTTCAGCACAGTACAGCTGCCCGGAGATTGAAACGTGGTCTCGATAACCTTTCTGTTATTACGAGCAGTGGGGAGACACATATTGCGACATTGCGTGTGCATATAGGTTGGGCCCTTGGTTTACATGTATCGAGTTCCGTAGAGGCGTCTCCTACAGGAGAAATGATGCTCATGTTTTTGTTGAGCAAATCACGGATGATGACGGGTTGAACTGGATGATGATTCTGGAGGCAACAATAATTGGCATGCCGACCTATCGCCTCCAAATTATTGTTATGGGCCGTATATGGATCCTGCCCATCCAAGTCGCAAGTTATACGGGCCTGAATAGCCCAGGCCCAAGAAGGACTGAAATGGGCACCATGGGTAGGGTATGGGCCGCCCGGCCCGACTGTTGCCCCTGCTCACTGCTTCGGGCATGCTGCGCCGTCCACCGCCGCCGCTCGCCGTCCACCCACCTCCATGCCTCCGTCTCCTCCTCCTCCCCCTGCCGTCGGCGTCGGCGTCACCGTCGCCGCGGTGCTCCCCCTCCTCGAGCGCGCCATCTCCTCTGGCGACGTCCGCGTCCTCGGCCGCGCCGCGCACGCGCTCCTCGTCAAGACGGCGCTCGCCCACCACACCCTCCTCTCCAACCGCCTCGTCGAGCTCTACGCCGCGCTCCCCTCCCCGGCCTCCTCCCGCGCGGCCTTCGACGACCTCCCGCACAGGAACGCACACTCCTACAACAACCTCCTTGCCGCGCTCTCCCGCGGCTCCGCCACGCTCCCCGACGCCCTCCACCTGCTCGACGCGATGCCGGGCTCCTCCCGCAACGTGGTCTCCTACAACACCGTCATCTCGGCCCTCGCGCGGCACGGCCGGCAGGCCGAGGCGCTCAGCGTGTTCGCCCGGCTGGCCAGGGACAGGTGCCTGGGGCCCGAGGTGGCCGTCGACCGGTTCGCGGTGGTCAGCCTCGCGAGTGCGTGCGCCGGGCTGGGAGCTGCGAGGCCGCTCCGGGAGATGCATGGCGCGGTGGTGGTGTCCGGGGTGGAGGTGACGGTCATCATGGCCAATGCGATGGTGGATGCCTACAGCAAGGCCGGGAGGATGGAGGACGCCAGGATGTTGTTCAACCAGATGAACATCCGAGACACGGTCTCTTGGACATCGATGATTGCAGGGTACTGCCGGGCGAAGAGGCTCCATGAGGCGGTGCGGGTGTTTGACATGATGCCGGAGCAGGACGCGATCGCATGGACGGCACTCATCTCTGGGCACGAGCAGAATGGGGAGGAGGACGCTGCTCTGGAACTTTTTCAACAGATGTTGGGTGAGGGGATGGCACCGACCCCGTTTGCTCTGGTGTCGTCTCTCGGTGCATGCGCCAAGCTCGGGCTTATTACGCGAGGGAAGGAAGTGCATGGCTTCATCTTGCGCCGCAGCATCGGTTCAGACCCTTTCAACATTTTCATCCACAATGCCCTCGTTGACATGTACTCCAAGTGCGGTGACATGACGACGGCCATGGAAGTGTTCAAACAGATGCCCGAGAGGGATTTCATCTCTTGGAACTCCATGGTGACAGGGTTCTCGCACAATGGCCAGGGAAAGCAGTCGCTTGCTGTGTTCAAGAGGATGCTTGAGGCTGAAGTGCAGCCAACCTATGTCACATTTCTTGCTGTCCTCACGGCTTGCAGTCATGCCGGTCTAGTCTCTGATGGGCATCGGATTCTGGAATCAATGCAGTATCATGGTGTTGAACCAAGGGCTGAACACTATGCCTCCTTCATAGATGCTCTTGGTCGGAACCACCAGCTGGAAGAAGCAAGTGAGTTCATCAAAGGCTTGTCGTCCAGGATCGGTCCAGGTACAACTGGGTCATGGGGGGCGCTCCTTGGTGCATGCCGTGTTCACGGCAATATCGAGATTGCAGAGAAAGTGGCAGAGTCCCTCTTCCAGTTGGATCCTGGGAATAGTGGTCGCTACGTCATGTTGTCAAACATTTACGCAGCGGCAGGACAGTGGGACGATGCGCGCCGTGTTAGGACACTCATGAAGGGGAAGGGCCTGAGGAAGGATCAAGCTTACAGTTGGATTGAGGTACGGAGCGGAAAGCACATGTTCGTTGCTGATGACACATCTCACTGTGAGACAAATGACATATACGAGATGTTGGACAAGCTTTTTGATCATATGCGCATTGTGGTGGATCCTGTCGAAGACCAGCTTGTGTTGTGATAAGGGAGGCATCCCTTGTTTCAAAGAATTTCTCGAGCTTTGGCGGAACAAGCCTGCTGTATGAAACATGCCAAGTGAGGTTCGCTGCTTTGCCTTCAGCATCTTTGAAATGGCAAGGTATTCCAATTTCTGCGGCATGAATAAGGCTGCAAAGGAGCTTCACAGCCTATTGTTTATTGTGCAGTCTTTGAGGCTATTATCTCAGCAGAACCAGTATGATTTGGTCCATTTTTAAATCGTCCCTACCCACCACTTCAGCATGCCACCAAACACCACTACCAACACATTGAAGTGTGAGTGCGATATGCCGGCAGTCTGTATTGGCTTATTTCTTTGGGACAAAGACATGTATTCAGTGAAACAAAAGTGAGCTAGGACTAATGCTGATGTTGGTTATTATTTCTCGTCACTTCTGCTGATCCTGACTCATACTTTGACTATGTAGTTTGGAATGTTCGGTGTTGCCGGTAATGTAGATCACTGTTCCCTGACAAGTCAATTTTCCTGACAGAACAGGTGAGTGATAGTATGTCTCAGAGGAGTACTTCTGCGCAACCATTTGCTCAGATAAATTGACTGAATGGTGTAGCTGTGAGCTGTAACTGCAATGTTTATGATCAAAGCTGTTTCATCGGTATATTTATGGGCATAATTGCAGAATGTTGCCCAGGTTGCTCTGACAGAAAACAAGATTGCTTTCTCATGGGGAAGGGGTACCAGTGGACGGCTTGGTCACGGTGAAATAATCAACAGGTAATTCAGCTAAGTTGTTTAAACATTTCTGTGAAGGTCAGGTTTCTTTCCTAATAATGTACGATAACTGAATCATGAAAATATCGCTGCTCATGAAAGAACACACCAATCATGATTCATCCCCTATGCTCGTTCCAACTTCCAATGACAGGTCTGCATTTACATGTAGTTCTGTTGGCAGCACTCCGCGCATACATTTCTTGATGTGTCAAGACAGACAGTTTACAAGTGTTGTTATCTTGACGTTTTCAGCCATAGTCTGGATCTCGCCATCGTCCCTGATGAGAATGTAAGCTTTTGTGTTCTTCTAAAGAATATGCTCCCATTGAACCCTTTCAATCGTGAACATTTTTGGATCACTTGGTAGGATTTTTACTGATGGATCACTCTACCCCACATTTTCTATCTCCAGGTTTCTAAACCAGGCAAAGGTATTCCCGTGGCAATGGAATCAACAGCATGTGCGGCAGAGCGATGCAAAGAGGATGCGTGTCTGGGCATATGTTCTTCCATGCTCCTTAAACCTAGCAATATACAATAACCTTGTTGCAATTTCGCCTCCACTATCTAGTATATGTTGCCCCCTCCTTAGCGCATTGCTTTCTGCCTCAAGTAATGTCCTGCCTTAGCTGACCTGCAACTAGCGAACTACTTAGTATTAGTACCATCGGGAAAATAATCGATGTAGCTGAACCCTTGCAGGGTATCGCAAAGTAAGCATAAATTAAGCAACATTGTTTTGTTGTCCTGTGGAAAGCTAGTACATACGGGGTGCTGCTGGGGTCGCTGGCTCCGGACGCCGCAAGACTTCCCCCCTTAGTAGTCGGACATGCAGTAGCCGCAACACCGCTCACTGAGCAGTTTGCAACAGCAGCAGCGGTCTGAGGTGGCTAGGGAAGAGGCCACAACTGCAGGAAACGACAGAGCCAGCGTTCCAAAGCGGCCAGATCCGGTGGTGCCTGGCGTCGATGCGGCTGGATCCGACGATGCCCGATGTCGGAGCAGCCGGATCAGGCGGTGCGTCGGATCACCGCCGGATCCGAGAGGCAAGGGAGGAAAGAGGAGGGAGAGGAGGAGGTGCACGACGGCTAGGGGACACGGTGGCGAGGGAGTGGAGAGGAGAGAGCGGAGGGGGTGGCCTTGGGGGCGCGCTAGCTGCCGGGGACTTATAATCCATTTGGATTGCAAAATTGGCATTGAGAAATGGAATTTAACTACTAATTCCAATTTCATGGGATTAGAATGGGAGATCAATTTCAATTCAAGTGTTTGGATGGCAATAGAAATGCAGACTAGAATTAGTATCAAAGTCAATTTCGAATTATGTTTGGTTCAATGCTTTGCATATGTATTGTTACATATATATAACGGATAATAAAATAGAAGTTGTATACGCTATGTACAATATAAATACATATATAATTTTTTATTTACTATACTAAAATTATTTGTTTGGATACATTAGTAAGTATACGCATACTTATCTAATATGATGTTGGATATTATTTTATTATTTACATATTATTGTTATATATGTTTTATTATTTGTATAAACATATTATTTTATATTTGCATAATACATTAAGTATTGTCATATCGTGTACCAAATATATGCAGAGATATGATATATTACAATAAATAGTTTATAATATTATTTATATTTTATATTCTATGACCTATAATTTAATGATTATTTATTTGTAAATATTTATAGTATAATTTAGTAATATAATGTTTATGTATATATGTATATGTGTATATGTACTGGAAGAGAGGTGATGAGTATATTTCCGTCCAATTCTGACCTCTACCCTCGGAATTGAGATGGACTCATTTTACTTGTCTACCAATTCACATGGAATTGGGCCACAATTCCAATTTCAATTATGTGTGCAACCAAACAACATATATTCATTCAGTCCAATTTCAATTCCTTAATTATGTGTTCAGTGCTACAATCCAATCGAGGAGTTAGTATTTTCTTTTTCGAAAGTCGGGGGAAGGGCAGCGGGGGGAGGGGGGCTAGGTTAAGGGAGGGTGCCGAATGGTTTATATATCCATGGTATATTGGACGTAACGGCCCGAAATACTCACAGACGGTTTTTGCTAGATGTGCTACTCAACATCTTAGACGATTCTTAAATTAAAAATCATCTGCCATGACCTACATATTAGAAATGGATCCTTCACAAACCCGTCTGTGATAAAGCTATTCACAGATGGTATTGGTGAACCATCTAATGAAGTTTCCTGAACTGTTGTAGTGAAAGGCTTTGTAAGTGGATGCTGGCAAATGCATGCAGTAGACGTATGTACACCTGAAAAGGCACAGCTGAAGTGCAAAATCACACATACATGTAGTCTCATGCATGAATAAGAACCAGTCAGAATGGTAAGGAAGACACTTTTTACAGTCTTACAGTATTGCATTCACCAGAAGTGGAAGACAAGCAAAATGATGGTTTGCAACATCATTTCACAATGTACAAAGGGTTGCTGCACAGACCAAAGAAATGCACTTGCACTAGGTCAGCTTATGAGTGTCTACAAAAGGGAAATCTCAGCTGGCATAACTGGATTGGCTCTAGAAAAACAGGATTTTGCGACTTGAGCATTATAAAGAGAAGTCGTAAATATCAGCTCGTGCCTGGACACTGGAAGTGATTTTAGCAAATAGCAACAGCTACAATCCATTCTGAACTATAGTATAGAACACAATCTTAATGAGAAAAGGATGGGCAATATGCTTTCCTGGTGGTATTGTCAGGTACATCTAGTGATAATACATCATTAAATTGCTATCGCACCTATCAGACTTTTGCTATGAAGGCAAGAAACAGAGAGAAAAGGAAACATATCCTAATGCCCGAAACATCATGGGAAATCAATCTAGTTTAATGGAATTCTCCTTTCTATTTCAAATAAAAAGGAAAAAGTGAAGACTGCCCCTGTACTTTCAACTTTGCACGATCAACCCTGTCGTTCAAAATCCGTTATTTTACCCCACTCTACTTTGAAAACCGGTGCAAATAACCCAACAACGTTTATGTAACAGAAAAAGTAGAACTAACAAAATAACAAGAAAATTAGTCCAGTATAGGGGAGTATGAAATATTTGCAATAATTAAATCTTCAGACAAAAGGTGCTGCCATCGCTTAATGAATGATGATAATCTATCAGGTGGCGCACTTGGCATGCAAAATTGTAGCTCTTCTTCGATCAATGGCGTGACTGGTAAGAACGAGGACGGTTGGTGAACACCCGACCATTGGCTCTGACAAAGTGTGTGATGCCAATACAAAGACCAGCCCACAGAAGTGACAGCAATAAATGACGGACATCATTCCGAGCTGCAAAGAGATATTGCAGTAGAGTTATTTGTGTACATTTTCCATGAATAAACGTGAAAATTTTATTACAATCAGCCAGGAGAATTGAGTTACAACTTGCAAATTGATATATATTAAGACAGCTATAACTCAAGCATATAATGAATGTTTTAACACCTCCAGTTGGAGCTTTTGATAATTTGATATGTAGTTGATACGTGCATCAATGTAAATTTCATGCATTATGGGTCTGTGTTCTCTTCACTAATAAAGAACTTACAAAATCCTAGGGAAATTTTTTTGAGAAGTGGTACAGCTGGAGTTGGAGGTTACTTTGAGCCCACTTAACACATTGGGCCATACTGATTTGGAGTAATAGTGAACAGTTCTCATAAGTAGACATTAATGAGTACATAGAAAAATAGACAAAAAATTGCTGCTTGTCAGACTGCAAGTAAATCTTAGAGAGAACTAATCTGCATAATTTATTGAAAAACATCCTAGTATATCTGTATCAGCAGAGTCAGAAATCTTACCTTGTCTTAGAGACATCATCATGAACATAAGAGCCCCCGAAACCAACGCAAAAGCAAGGCGGAAGGACTGTAAAACGGAAATTGCAGTGAGAGATTTGCTCTACTGGGAAAAGATACAAAGCCCGTTTCTATAGTCAATCCAGCTGTTTCCCATACATAACTATAATATTAAAGCGAGTACTGAGTGACTGCATGCACACATGCCTAGTAAGTAGTAACAGCACACCTACATGGCCACATGCATATCAGATAAATACATGAATGGTTTCAGAGCTGACCATTACTAAAGTACTGTATAGGCATTTCCAGTTAGCAAGTTCACGATCTGGTAACTCCATATGTAAGAAGAGCTACTACAAGCTATAAAAAAATTGTACCCACCGCATAACTCTCTAGAAGTCCTCCTTTGCTTGGAGCTGTCATGTCCCGACTAACAGATGTGATGTAATATCCTTGAAGAAGATCCATGGCATCCTATATAAGACAATAAGTAAAAGATAATGAGGCATTAACACCCTGGTTCAGTTTTCATATTGGAAGAAAATTCAACAGATGTTGCCTGTGCGACGTCAGTTAGAAAACATTAGAAGCATGAAAATTATAGAGGATGCTTTGTTTGGTCAACAAGGTCCTCTTCAAACATAATAGTCATTTATAATACATTTTTTCCATGTGTCCGGTAAATTGCATGGCATGACATCAGTTCATCTTACACTAGTGCAAACCTTGCTCAAATCAATTATACTCGGTAACAACTAACACCAGCATGTAAGTTGCCATTTCTTGTAAATAATTTCAGTAGTTTCTCATTTAGCCCCCACTGCACATAAAACAGTAATTAAAAGTTACCAACATAAGCTATCGAGAATTTGACGTTCAGGGCACCATCAAAATGATGAATCGACAAAGTTTCAATTATGACTTTCATTTGGGTACTCATACTAACACTCACATAGCCACATACTCACGAGTCTCATATGCATACAAAGTCAGCTGTATACCTGCTTAGTCCCATCTGCAAAGTTGTTCAGGTAGTATCTAGCAAGTGAATACCAGAGATCATTCAAAATTCCCTGGGTACTTCGCTTCCCGTACCTTAGAGATAAAAACAAATGTAAAATGTGGAGAACATAATAAATTATCACTACTAAGTTAATTGCAAATATCCAAATATGCAATAAAATCAAGCATACATTAAGAAGCAGTAATATATAAGTGCCAAAAACAGAAGCATGTTACTTAACAATGCACCCTATCAATCTCATGCAGATCAGTTATAGTGTTATTATCTTACGCCCTTTTTCACTAATAGTTAATTGACATTAGCAAAGAGACACTACCCAAAGGGTATTCCATTGCTACAAGGATGGAGAGTTTGCAACACAGACCAGTAAAAACTAAAAACTAAAAAGTATCTTTACAGTTGCCCATTATGTCAGTGAAACTGGTATGGAGATTTTCTGCAAGAGTGGCTCAGCTGCGAACAGAATCAAGGTGGCGAAAATTACTAGTGTTCTTTTTTGTAATGCAATACTGAAAGTAGTTCCTATTCTTTCTGGAAAGGGGAGGAACTAAGATTAGCAATAAATGTAAATGTAACGCACTTAAAATTAAGTTATATAGGAATTACCGAACAAAATCTCCCTTCAAAGCAGGAGTTCCGGAGTACTGAATACTTATTGCATCTCCATGATTGGCCCACACTGGAAACATGAATTTTTCGTTCCAGCAACATTGTTCATATAAAAGCATGGGAAAAATACAAATGACTAAATGGGAAGAGCCCAGGTTAGTGAATATAAACGTAATACTCACAGACTTTATAGTTTGTATCAAAAGTTCGATGCTTGCTTATTGTATCATTAACACCAAAAACCCCTATTTGCTGAAGTTGACTTTCCAGAATTCTTCTCCCAATCATGCTCTGTTTTGTCATCGTAGAGATTAACAGCAAAGTTCAGATATACAGGTGAAGAGGGAAGAGAAATAAACATGAATACGAGCACTAGTAATGGACTAATGGTCCATCACAGAAGGATTGATCATGATAGAAGGACTAGTTGTCCATGGAGCCAAGCAGGGCGATGTCATGGAGTTAGCCGCACCACAGAGGCAGGGACAAGGATTGTCTAACAACTTCGTCGGAGCCTTGGAGACAAGAAATATTCCTAATATTTCTTGTGCCAAACATACTGTGTATTTCTTGCTTGATAGGTAATGATAACAGTGGCCTCCTTGTATAGAGGACTCTCCTAACAATCACAGATAGAATCAATCTGAATACCTGACTGACTAATAAATAATATATCAAACAGCTAATTTGTATCCTAGGTATAATTGAACTATTTAGGGAGATAGATAACTTGGTCGGAAAGAACCATCCTAATCCTCGATGCAGGCCCATTACGACAGTGTTGTGAGTGGCTCGGTGCTCGCCATCTCTGGAGTGGAGGAAGGGCAACCTTAGTGGATTGACAGAAGCACTTGACCGTACAGAGCCAGCTCAATGTGGACTAGGGAAGACCGAGAAGACTCCGATCACTATAAGAAAGATAATTGTCTCCTTTTGAGGTTTATCTCTTGCTCTTTACTTTGTGCATTTACATTCCTAGAATTGCATTGCTTACTTGTGACCCTAGGAGGCTAGGGTTACTTACCTTGACCTAGATAAAGGGTGTTGGTGCACCACACACCTAGCTAACACAAGACTCTTTAGGCATTAAATTGTGCAAAACCAATTTGCTGAATGCCGCATAATACTCAGTTCCGGCTAAACTAAAGCCCATGCAACTGCAATGCTGCAGTCGAGACAAATTAATTGATAAAAGTGTTATCAGCTATCAATACCTATAATTAAAATTGAGACACATGAGGTAGACATAAAGCTGTACTTGGAAGTTGGAACCATGTACCTGAGTTACATTGGTACGATCTAAACAATCAATACAATTTGTTCTGACAGTGCCAGTCTGCTCCTCAATTTTCTCACCTTTGTCATTCAAAAGAAAGTACCTTCACCACAACATTATTAGCAATACCATGAGAAGGAAAGAGACCATCCAAAAATATAAATCTCTCTGATAGATGAGAGAACATAGCATGTAGACGTACAGAAAATCTCAGATTTATCTTTGTCTTCCTTTTCTTAAGAGAGAAATATTGGATAGGTATACAAGACAATGCTAACAGTATGACTAACACAAGTGTTTAGATGCACTTCATTTTTCCTACTCTGCCCAGTTAACTCTGTTTACCAAAAACAATATCTACGAAGTAGCTCTTTAATGCATCTGTACTAGTGCCTCCAAGGCCAAGCAATACTCAAACCGTGGAAGTGGAGTAGAAAAAGAATCATTGTTTGCTAATAAAAACACATGATTGTGGGTACGATGGCATTTCCTTTTTTATATTGTAAAACCAAGAATCAAGCACCACAAATAGTTTACGTCACTTTAGTAGCAAGAGCAGGTAACTGGTTAACAACTACAGGTAGGCTAGAAAGTCGCACAAATCTTGGAACACCTCAAGGAGCAAGCAGATCATACCCACCCTATATTCATGCTTCAAAATTTGTGCAATTTTCAAGGGGAGGAGCATAGAAGCATCTCTCGGTAGTTAATACAATGTACAAACATGATTAGTAGTATGTCATGGAACACATTATATTATATCTTCTAGCAACATACCTGTGTTTCATCAGATAATCTGCAATTTGATCATATAGCTGAGAAAGGCGCTCGAAGTGAATATGACCACAAATTCGATGGAAGTCAAAATGCACATATCTGCAAGAGATGAGCTTAGATACACACTTAGCTACTAAAAAATGATAGGATACAGCAAAATAAATTATTACCTTACATCTTCACTGAGAATAGGTTCAATAGATTTTGCGTATCTTTCATGGAGGCGCCCTTCTCCACCATTCTGAATATAGCCATATAGGAATTAATCGACGTAAGCGATGAACATCACATGGAAAACAGAATAAAGTCAATAGGCTAGTTTCATTAGGAAAGAAGATGGAAAGGCATGCTCTATCTGTAATCATTTCATCAAGTATTAACCAAAATCATTAAATCTCTACGCAATATAAGCTGAGAGGAATAACTTAATTCCATTTCAAGGAATAAAATATGCCCAATCAAAGAAATAGCATGAAAATATGCGGAATGAATATGAAATCAATCCTTAAAATGAAAATTTTGAATCTGATTTTGTAATACAGACACCTTAAAAGGAGCAGAACCCATACGTGATGGCATATTCTGAAGCAAATACTTCTTAGTTTGGACAGAACACTAAATTGAGTTCGAAGTCCTGAGAGCACAGTACTTACTGTATTGACAAGATCAACAGCCAAGACAGCTCCATATTTCTTTTGTAAGTCATCAAAGTGCCGCTGAAGTACACGAGGCTGAAGAACAGTACAGAGGCCCAAGACAAATTAAGACAAAAGAAGAGTAGACCTAGGTTGCATTGCAGATCAACAAGCTCATTGAAAGACATAGTGCTGTACATCAACAGTTCAACAAAACAAAGCATAAGATGAGAGAGTTTACCGCTTCCTCTTGTCTAACAACGTCGAAGCTAGGTTTATATGTCAAATCAACAATCTGCTCCCACAAGAATGGCATAGAACCTCGAACCTACAAAACATAAAATTTTGTCAAGGTATTTGAAGGTGGTTTCTACAAATTGTTTTAACAACTAACTAATAAAGACTATCAGCACAGAAATTAAAAGAAAGGAAAAATAAAGAGATTGTTTATAAATGTCTAAAGAAACCTACTTGTACATAGGATGCCGTATACCCTTTTGATTGCATTATCTGCTCTGATTCAACGAAATTTGCAGCATAACCCTCTGGATCAGCTCCTCGTCTCCACATTCGAGTACCTTCAGTTAAAAAATAACCTCAGGAGCTATTATTTGATCATAGGACATTGAGTTTCTCGAGAACAAGAAACCAGGATATAACTAAAAACTGATTACATATAGTAAAACGTATTTCAGTAGCATTAACTATAGGAAACTTGTGAGCACTCTTATTTTGATGCCTGATAAGCCTCACCTATCCTCCGTGTGCACCTACGTGCAATCAGGGTCACGTTTACCTTCTCTGATCCAACTTCTGCCTGGATATTCTGAAAACCTGATATTTAGTTAAGTTGCAGCAACTCATATTATCACACAACCTCAAATGAAAGGTTAATCAAGTTACAAATAATAATATATCATCTTATATATCTGGTAGTGACATAGCGTAAATGCCATGATAAGATAAGGATACTGCCCTGAATGACTGGCAATAAGTACTGGTCCAGCTGTTAAGGGAGAAAAACAGCAATCAAAATACTTAACAGATATCGGTTCCAAAATCCTTTTAAAATGGAATATCAAGTAAATGGTAAAATTAATCTTACTTTGTTCTCAATTAAAGGTTCCAACAAGTAACTGTTCCATAGAAATCTTGGTTCTGCCTGAAAAGAATAATGTTAATTGATCTTTGCAAGAATAGTTATAAAAGCAGTAGATTTTTATTTTACATATTCAAACTACCGCAAATTTAGTACAAGAAATTCAGAAGCACTGACGCCCAATTTGCAAATTGCATTTTGCTGCACTGTGTGCTAAGGTTTATATAAAAAGAGAATAGTTCATGGTATTTTTTTTTACGGGAACAGTAGGGGTGTTCATGGTCTATTTTACGAAGTTGAAGTTGAACAAATTTCTTTTGTGATGTGATTGCTTTGTTTTTTGTTCTCACGCCGTAACATTTTCAATTGAATCCATACTGAGAAATGCAGAGATGAATTATATGACAAGTACTTGGGATAGGCTTGCAAATAGTAGCAAGTGGCAAAATTTATAAATCCCGGTGGTCAAATGGCAATGCTCATAAATACAAGTGGTGGAGTTGCTGGACGATCAATGCATGAATGTGTGGTAATTAATTGTCCATTTATTTATAAACATCAGAATCAATTGATCAATGCATATTAAACTGGAATTCTGAATTAAAAGTAGTTTAGTTTTAGGTCCATCTTTCTACAACAGATGTGTATACTGCTACAAAGGTGCAGCAGGCCAGAAGTAGCAAAGATGACCTGGTACTGCTACTACATGTCGAAGTAAAGGATAAGCAACAAAACCTCACACATCATAAGAAACAATTGAAAAAAATCAGGCCTTCCATGTGTAAGCAAACTCTAGAACTAGAAATGGAAAAGGAAGCAAACCTGTCTCCAAAGAGGACGTGATTTGAACTCATCACCTACATCATATAGCCTCTGTGAACTGGATACAAGGGACAAAGATATAATGCCAACTATAGTGACAACAGAAGAACAAAAGTAAATAAAAGATGACAGCATGTCTGGATTATAAAAACTAAGAGAGAGAAAATGCCAACTACTAAAGCTGAGGCATGCATATTGTATTTTAATCCCCTCTGCATTGAAAAGTTAAATGACTCAACTATAAGACAGTGTAACTGACAATGTTTCGTAAGCAAGATACTCACGTAAGTGTTAAGTTGATATCGTAGGAGAAGTAGAGGCCTATGGTCCTCTCTGCAGCATCCAGGAGTTGTGAAAATTCTGATTCCATTTTTTCTGCCAACAGTTTACTAGGATGTTTAAATGGAATGTAGATGGAAACAATATAAATGGGAGCAAATAAGCATTGTTATACCTGCTCGGCAGAAGTGTTAAGCGAGTCATTGCAGGGCAGAACTTTTAGTCCTGTCACTTTGAAAATTGCATGTCCCAAGTAGGATCCCACACAATCACGGTCAGTGATCACTAGGAAATATGATCCAACTGCAAGTTTGAGCACTCCTATCACACCATACACTGTTTGAACTTTAGGATTCGTGGAGGAGCTACGTGGTGGCAACTCTTCAACTAAATTCACTGATCCACTGGCCCGGCTAACTGAAAGATATAAGTCAGCAAGACCATCAATGGGTTCAAATATATAACGGTCTGCAAACTCCCAAAGTCTCAGTCTTGTGTGGAGTTTAGATGATGGGTTTGCGTCATTTGCCCCATCCATGACGTGATACCCTGAAATAAAGAACAGATATCACCAATGGTAAGTCTAGTGAACAATCATATGGGATATGGCAAGAGATCCAAATAACAAAGTTAATAAATGTAGAGTTCTTTTACGGTACCCTGGAATAAATATGAGCCATCCATTTGTTCTAATCTAATGGTTAATATTACCTGGTACTCCAATACTAGATTAAAGAGTACCACCTCTAAAGACTGAAAAAAGTTAGAGAATACCTTCGTATTAGGGGTAAAATCGGAATCAAAAGAGCAATTTGACCTATTTCTCACACAGGTATTTTAGAAAAAATTTGCATCTTTCAAACCCTAACCCTAATCCCCAATTCCACCGCCTGAGATATTTTGCGACAACAGAGGGAGGGGACGTGGCGGACGCTGGGACGACGGGCCAGCGGCAGCGTGTGGCGGCAAGCGGCGCGATCGAGAGGAGACGTGGCGAAGCGTTGGGACAGCAGGCTGCCAGCATGTAGCGGCGAGGAGAGGTGGCAGGCCACTGGGATGACACGCCGGCGTTGGGTCGCTGGGGCGGGGCTCAGGAGCGTGCTCAATCAGATAGGCTGCTATGGAAGTGGAAGTACAAAGTCTAAATTACTCTTAGGAATAGATGGTTAGATTTATTTGGTACTCTATCTCTGTTTAGGGAGTACCGGGATAACAGAAAAAAAACTCTATATGTAACAGGCTACAATGTGGTTATATCCAGGAAACATTAAGAAACACCCCACAAGTCATGGGGATTATAATAAAAAAACCCATGTAACTTACACCTTCCCACAAGTATTGTTTTGTCTTTAACTGATATATACTCCTGATGTTACCCTATTCATTAAATTAAATTTCAACTAAAAGCATTTTTTTTTGAAGACGCAGTCCTTGACATATTGTCCTCCATGCCAATGACGGTTACCTACTTCATAGTTTGGTTTTCTATTCTACTCTCTTCCCTTTCCTTCACCTGTTTCTCTTCTTTTTATATATGTTGCTTTATCTCTTGTAAGGGAATCATGATTTGATCTATTCCCATGGGCTCTAGGCCAAATATATAGTAAACGTACATGTTTTGTATAAGGAAAGGAAACCCAACACAGCTAGAATATGAATACAATATATATCTGTCTAACACTCAAACTCATGGCAGTTCAACGATACTGAGTTGGAGAGGTAAAATTTGTGTTGTGCTCAAGTCTGTGCCTTCATGAAAAAAAATCTACCAACTGAAGCTCGAAAGGCACATACTGAAGAGCAATAATCTTATCATGCACCTAAAACCGCATATAAGAAGCATCAACACCAATATGTTTGGTGAGCTCATGCTTCACCGGATCTCGAGTGATGCTAATAGCACCTGTACTATCAGACAAAAGAGGAGTTGTTGTAGAAACAGAAACACCAAAATCCTCAAGTAACTACCGTAGCCACACAACCTCTGCTGTCAAAAGAGACATAGCTCGCAGCTCAGCTTCTGTACTCGAACGAGAAACTGTTGTCTGCTTCTTAGTCTTCCAAGCTATGAGAAAACCACTAAGAAAAACGCAATAGGCAGAAAGAGACCGACAATCAAAGTGATCACTAGCCCAGGTTGCATCAGAATACGCTTGGAGCTGAAAAGAGCTGGAGCGTGGAAAGAAAAGACGGCGAGTGATAGTCCCACGAAGATATCCCAAGACACGAAGAAGATGACTATATTGGAGCTAAGTGGGAGTAGAAACGAACTAACTCAGAATATGCATTGGATACGAAATGTCAGGGCAGGTGACACCGAGGTAAACAAGACTCCCAACAAGATGAGAATAACGAATATGATCCTTAAGAGGCTCACCATCAGTGGGCAAAAGGTGCACACTAAGTTCCATGGGAGGCGCAGCATTGCGCTGATCAATGAGAGAATCTTGATCAAGAAAATCCTGTATATACTTCTCTTGGGACAAGAAGAAGCCATCAAACGTAGAAGAAACCTCGATCCCAAAGAAGTAACGAAGAGGACCTAGATCAGACATAAGGAAATGCTCATTGAGACGTGCCTTTACAAAGGCGATATACTCAGAATCATCTCCAGTAATGATCATGTCATCAACATGCAAGAGAAGAAGAGTCCGACCATGAGGCGAGGTGTGGACAAAGAATGCAGGATCATGAGCGTTAGTAGAAAAACCAGCTACAACGGCCATAGAAGAAAAATGCTCAAACCAGGCATGAACGGCTTGCTTAAGCCCATAGAGAGAGTGACGAAGATAACAAACCATACCCATAGGAACAAAATACCCTGATGGTGGCTGCAAGTACACCTCCTGATACAACTTGCCATTAAGATAGGCATTCTTGACATCAAGCTGAGAGATGGACAAAGCATAAACAGAGCCATAACAAGAGTGTGAACAATGGTCATGTGAGCCACAGAAGCAAAAATTTCATCATAATTGCGACCATATTCTTGCTGAAAACCACGCGCCACAAGACGAGCCTTGTAGCGCTCAAGAGTACCATCAGAGCGGGTCTTAACCTTATAGACCCACTTGCACGTGATGGGCTGGACACGTGGAGGAAGAGGGACAAGATCCCATGTGCTAATGCGCTCAAGAGCAGCGATCTCCTCTGCCATGGCATGCTGTCATTCCTGATGAACAACAACATCTCGATAAGAAGTCGGCTCGGCAAAAGCAACACTGCAAAACCAAGACGGTCAATATGCGAACATGGGCGAATGCAAAGGGCATAGTGAGGAGAAGGTGGCACATCAAGAGAAGAAGATGGCTCACCAAAGAAGATGACTCATCAGGAGAAGCCGAAGAATCCTCAACTCGCGAACGACAAGTATATTAGAGAGAATAAGAGGGAACAGTGCTAGTAAGGGCCTCAGGTGAAGAAGGGGCCACTGAAGGAGACGTCGACAGAGGAGATACCATAGGAGAAAGTACCGGTGGTGAAGACAGTGGAGGCGCCACTAGAGAAGGCACCGGCTGCCATGGTGGTGACATAGAGGTGAGGGGAGTATCAGGAAAAGTGAGAAAAGTAGCTCGACAAAGAATATGGAGAAGCTCTAGGAGAAAGACGAGGGTAGAAGAGACGAGATTCATGAAAAGTAACATCCCGAGAAATTCACATCCGTCGATCAACAAGATCACAACAATGTTATCCCTTATGCTTAGCGCTATAGCCTAGAAAAATAGACTCAACAGACTGAGCGGTCAACTTAGTGTGCTCACAAGGTGCGGTCCCGCGGAGTCAGCATGAAAACACGAATGGGAATGCCAAAGTGAGTACGGACCATGACGGCAAAATTCTTATAGACGAACAAAACCTCACTAGGGGAAGACAAAATGCATCCATGTGTGGTGAGAAAAACCATATATAAAGAGTATAATAGCGATGACCCTCTTTCCCCATACATCAGAATGAACAAGATCAAACAGACGCCATGACATTGACTCACTAGAAGGATAGGGGAGTTGAAGTTGCTTGCCAAGCTTACAACCCGTACAATCTAAAGAAGCATCACCTAAGCCTGACCCTAAAAGACCACGACCAACTAATGAAGACAGACGCGAACCACAAAGATATCCTAAACGATGACGTCACTAAGCAAAAGTCCCGGTGGAGGAAGCAGCAGAGGCATAGCCGGTGGAGGAGACAGTGAGAATGACAGGTGTAGCGGAAGTTAGACGAAGCTAGTCAACCTCCCAGAAATGTTAAGAATAACGATGGCGAGGTCTAGTACCAACCAGAGTGCTTGTGCGGCAGTCCTGAACACAACAAGAGTCAGAATTAAGGATAACACGACTTTCGTGATCAGTGAGCTAGCTAGCGGATGTAAGCTGTATGGTCAGTCTAGGAACATAAGAAATAGCTAGAACATGAAAAGAGGGAGACAAAAGTGCCACGTTCTGCAATAGAAAGAGAGGTACCGTTTGTGGTCTAAACAGTGATAGGTAGAGTGGAGAGACAAATGAAAACTAGTGGAATAAGAAGTCATGTGAAAAGAAGCACCAGAGCCAAGAATCCAGGGCGAAGTACCCGAGGAAGATGAAGGTGGTTGATCATTAGAAAGCTGAGTAGCAGAACTAGCATAACCTGTCAGTGCAAGGGTAGCGAAGTGACGAAGCAGCATCATCATCTCCTAAGTGAAAGTCAAAAACAGTAGAGGTCCTCTGAGGAGAAGCAATTGAGCCTATAGCACCCCTTAGAAGAACGTCGTCGAGCAATATCCGTCCTCTTTCGGAAACAGTACGACTCCACATGTCCATCCTTGCCACAGTAGGATTAGTGAAGACTAGCTCTCCAGCCACTCCCAGAAGTAGGCACCACTGAAGAAGGCCTCACGGGTGGGAGCTAGCAGCAGGTGTAGAAACTAACGAGCGAACACCCAAAATGAAGGAAGTGGTAGTAGACCCGCACCACGAAGACGAGTCTCCTCAGTACAAACCGCAATAAGAGCCTCCAACAAAGTCACACGAGGATGGCGAGCAAGCAGCTGTGCACGTAGCTACTCAAACTTAGCGCGAAGATGGGTCAAGAAGTCGCAGATGCGGCGAAGCTCCAAGTGAGAGTGCTGACGTTGACAGCGCTGACAGGTGTAGCAAACCTCTGGTCCAAGATAGTCAAGCTGACGCCGCACCGAGGACAGCTCTATGAAGAACTCATCCATAGTAACATCACCCTATTGTAGCGACTGCTCCTGTCGTACAACCGCAGGATACAAAGAGTCACCAGCTGGCTCGTAGCGATCACAAAGGCAATCCCACATCAACTAGGCCGAAGGAAGAGCAACCACATTACCTGTGAGGTGGACCTCCATGCTAGCAACAATAATAGCATAGGCACGAGCATCCTCATCAATCCATGACCTATAACCAGGAAATTGAGTAGCATAGGGCCCCGTAGCATCATCATAATCAGCAATCAACTGCGTTTTGAGTAGCCTTAGCCGCTATCTTCTTCTAGGCATCTGTCTTAGCAGTAGTATTAGGTGGGAGCGCAAAGCGGCAGGAACAATAGGATGAGGCGGACACGGCAGCTTGCCAGTAAGAAAATTCCAAAGTCATTGACCGTGCATATGAAGGCGCATGTACATGACACAACCTCGATAGTTGAGGTTGTCGAAGATCACCGGGCAACGAGGAACAGAAACGGTGCCGAACGAAGAACCAGAAGACAAGCACATCATACCTGTTTTTTAAACACTAATCTAGCGCCTATGCTTTGAGAAACAGAGTAAACGGCTACGAGTCAGACACGCGGCGGCTAGAGGCTTCGGCCGGGGACCAACTAGGTCACTGAAGTTGGCAGCTGGCGGCACCGAGGTCGCAGGAGCTCTAGCGCGAAGCATCCGCCGATGAGTGCAACTACATAGGAGCCACTAGTCACCATCGTCCACCTGCCGGATGAAGATGAGGTCGCCGGTGAGGTGTAGAGGAGCAAGAAACGACAAACCGCGACACCAGCAACAAAGGAGCTGGCGGCAAAAGCCCGTGCTCCCATGCGGCGAGCAGAGCAGCAATGCTTGAGGAGCTCAGGCTGACAGAGGGGTGGGCCAACAGAGGAGCAGCGATGACGAACCGGTAGAGGGGCCGATGGAGGAGTTGGCAACGAAGCAGTAGCACTACTCTGTGCGGGGATGAGGACGAAGGCACGGTGGAGAGGTAGCGGGAGCACGAGTTGCGGAGCGCAGTGGTGAGAGGTGGATCACGCGGTGGCTGTGGCGAGAAGAGCCGACGACGATGAAAAACCAACTGAACCCTAGGACGAATTTTGGAGAGCCATGTTAGGGAAACACAACTTGATCTATTCCCATGGGCTCTAGGCCAAATATATATTACATGTACATGTGTTGTATAAGGAAAGGAAACATAACACAGCTAGAATACGAATACAATACATATCTATCTAACATCTCTATCTAAATCTCTTCTAAGTATCTATTTTCTTTCATGAGTATGACTTGCACGGTAGGTTCCATATATTATTAATAACTGATTTTTCCACGCCATGCAACATGTCCGATTTAAAATTAACGATGGGAAGTCAGGAGTGTGTTTGAATTTTCGAACCACAGAATACTTGTGGGGTGGTGTTCAGCAGAAAAGAAGCTGCGAGGGTGTTTATGGGACTAAAATTTCTGCTAAAATAATCAATAACAACAGAATGTCAGGACTGCAGTGCTAATTATCAGAGCAAGCCTTTTCATGAAACACAATCATCAGCAGCAATCCTCCATCTAAAATAGATAATTTGAACCTTGAGCATGGACAGCTGCAGGACGGCTGAACAAGTGGTGTGTCACGCGACAGGGCAAAAGAGCTTCGGAGGCAATGGGGCAAACACGATTCTGCTGGAAAGGAAGATATATACTGCCCTGCACCCTGGTATTAATACGACGATGCGCACAGGGCGGAAGGGTGGAAAGAACGCAGCGTGTAGCTAAGGCACCACAACCAACCATTGGCACCTAGGCACGCAGCTAGTATTGGAGATCTTGGGCCATGAGGAATCTGATTGTCTGTCTGACCCTATAGGTTAATTTTGGAGATGGATCAGGATCAGGTAAGCAGTAAGCTGACAATCAAACAATAACTAACAAATGACAGCATCAGGAGTACTATAACAAAACGTGCAAAGCAAATATACTGTGAAGTAAGAAAATTAATCTCCATTCTACTATGCGCTTGCATCAGCAAACTCTTACTTATCCTACATCTACAGAACCGAAAAAGCACGCGGCTCGTAATTGATCACGACTCCAGACGAACGCACGCGCGCAGAGATTATCCACAGCTTTTGGGTAGAACTAAACTACTGCGGCTTCCGCACCGCCCAATCCTGCTCCAACTCGCCGGAACCCCAACCGATCCAAGCAAAGCTTGAGCTAAGGTGTCGTCATAAGGAGGGATTCGACCAGCGTACCTCGGGGTTGGTAGATCGAGCGGCTCTGTCCCCTCGATGGCGCGGCGCGCTGGTAGGCTGGCGTGTAAGCTCGACTGAACGGGCGGTCGATCCGCCGGCACGGTCGCCTGAGCTGAGCCAAGCGAGGGGGACGTCGGCGGCGAAGCGCGTCGGAGAAGCACGACGACGGAGTCGTCGAGGGAGACGAGATTTGGAGTTGGAGGAGCGCAGAGGGTACAGGGACAGGCAAGCTGGCGGGCACGATCTGTCTGTACGTGGGCCCAGGTTAGAACTGGCAGAAGCGCACACCGCCACGTGCACTCATTCTCTCACACCCGCAAGCACCTGATGAAGATTGGACTCGTGCTGCTAGAAGGTTGCATGCGCGTAGCCTGCGATAGAGCCACTGAAAGAATATCCACGTTGACACATCTACATTTGGTTAAAATGACTAGATTAGATAACTTTAATATGTCTGTCCGTAATTTATGTTTGACTACTAACTCCGTCATGCTAAATCATTGTTTGGCTATATTAGGTGAATTTAAGCTAAACTAGCTCGTATATCGTCACTTTTGAATTTCTAACCACACCTGTCACGTGGTTTCTTATCTATTTTTAGTGGATTAGTTTAATATTAAGTTAGAAAAATTAAATGTCGTTGACTAGTTAACTCAGTCTTATCTAACCAGACGATTTTTGGTGAGTAGCATGCCTTTTAATCCTAAACTGAAGGGGCTACAAAGATCAATCCTTAGTGGATTGGAGTCTTGGGCATAGGTTAGCTAGGCTAGGCTACAATAAGTTGGACCAGAGTGACTCCTACCGAGCTACCTAGTTGGGCATGTGCTAGCCTCGTGGCGGATCTGGCCAGGAGCGCTCAAATTCGGTACTGTGGCCGTGTTTGTTGCAGATGGTGCGAGGTGTGGCAGCATGCGTGGTGATACGACATCCACGGCATTGACGGTGGTTGTTCTCTCCTATCTTCATGTTGTCGGTTAGGCGTCTCGCTTGCTCTTCTTGGGCCTATCGGGGATTCCTTCCCCTCGTTGGTTAGGTCATATCGAAACTGGAGGTCGCCCTGGTGTGGCGGGAGCATCTTTGGTGATGACGAATGCTTGTATCTCACGACCGCTGCAATGCTACCACATTTTCTCTATCGCGTGCGGCCCCATTCCATCCTTCCTTGTAGTGCTGGCTTGTCTCTCCTCATGATGATGGTCTGTGTGGTTTGTTGGTCCTATGCTCTGCTAATGCCTTAGCTTGGGTGCTCATCTCAGGTTCAGCGTTAGTGTTTCTTCTTCCTTACCGTCGTGGTCAATGCCGAATCTGGCCTTTCTAGCCGGTGGAAGGTGAGGACACCCTGATGGACCTTTGTATTGCTCTTCAAGTTGGTACCTTGTGCGGGGTGTGGTGCTGCTTGTCCATGGCTGGACCGTTGTAAGGCTAGCATGGGGGTGTTGGTGATACGTCCATCTCTAATGACCGTCAAGGTGGTCTAAGGTTTTGCTGGTCGGTGAATTAAGCTGTCTAGTGTATATTTTTTCTTTTTCTACTCCTATTTTATTAATAAAATAGGCAAAGTTTTTGCCACGTTTTACAGAACAAATATAGCCTCTTTGTGCTCTCTTGAGTTGTGCACTAAAAGCAGTTGCAACATCGCACAAACGCAAAAAAGTTACATGTGAAATAACAACCTCCTCAATGGAGATGCCACTGTATAGGTTATTGTAGCTAGCTTTTAATGATAGATTGACCCAAACGAAAGAGACATGCATGCATGGTCCGTGGTAACTGAACTGGGAAAGATGCGCGGCATTGGCACAGTTTGAAATTGCTCGGCGGACATGATTTCTTCGTTTAAATTAACATGCATTGCCCAAGGAATGATAATTGAAGAAATGTGATATACTCCCTCGGTCCATAAACATAAGATGTGCACGAAATTTACGATTTAATTTTGACCAATAATATTGAATTATATGACACAAAAGTGATGCTACTAGTACAGAACGGCACATAAACGACGGCTCATCTCAAACGGTTAACCATAGCCGTCACGTTTGCCGCACATCCCAAATGGTTAATCATACATGAAGATAATAATAACATCGATGACACCGAATTGAACGATATACCAAACACAATCAATGATGATCAGCCAGATGTTGACGATTGTGCTTCTGATGATGTGATGTCGGATAATGCGGATACTATGCCTGATCTGGATCACATGCTGCGTGATGTAGAGGGGAACCATAATGATGGAGGGTATAAGTAATTCATTAGCATGTTAGAGGACTCTCAGAAATCTTTGTATTCGGGCTGCAAGGCAAAATACACCAGGTTGTCATCCGTACTTGAACTTCTGAAATTGAAAGCAAGTAGCGGATGGTCTGACAAGAGCTTCACGGTGATGTTAGGTCTATTCACGGACATGCTACCAGAGGGTAATGAGTTGTCCAAAACAACGTACAAATGCAAGAATGTTATTTGTCCCTTGGGAATGGAGGTTGAAAGAATACATACTTATTGGAATGACTGTATCTTGTACCGCAAAGAGTATGCGGATTTGCTTTCATGTACGGTCTGCAAAGCATCTCGATACAAGCATAAAGGTGGTCTGGACAAGGACGAGGAATGCGCTAAGGTGATGAAAAGAATTCCTGACAAGATTGCATGGTATCTACCTGTAATTCCTCGTTTGAAGAGGTTGTTTGCGAACCCGAAGGAGGCAAAGTTGATGCATTGGCATGCCGAGGGTCGTAAGAGCGATGGAATGATGAGACACCCCGCAGATGCGGCCCAGTGGAGAAAGACCGATAAAGGCCGGACCTGAGTTAGCACCAGTAAAGACCGATAAAGGCCGGACGTACCTCCCCCCTGCTTGCTACACTTTATCGAAGGACGAGAGAATTGAGCTGTGCGAGTTCTTGGGTACCGTTAAAGTTCCATCCGGTTACTCGGCGAATATAAAGAATCTTGTTTCTATGGCAGACTTGAAATTAATTGGCATGAAGTCTCATGATTGTCATGTGATGATGACACAGATTCTCCCAGTGGCTATCAGAAATGTTTTGCCTATTGATGTCCGAGAAGCACTAATGAGGTCGTGTCGTTTCTTTAACACAATATCTCGGAAGGTCATAGATCCCCTTTCACTATGTGATCTGCAAGACAAGATGGTCAAGACTCTTTGTCAACTTGAGATGTATTTCCCGCTATTGTTCTTCGATATCATGGTCCATCTCGTTACTCACCTCGTGCACGAGATATAGATGTGCAGTCCGGTGTTTCTACGAAGCATGTATCCGTTCGAGCGTTTTATGGGAATTCTGAAGCACTATGTTCAGAACCAAAATCGGCCAGAGGGCAGTATCGTCGAAGGTTATACTTCAGAGGAGGTTGTCGAGTTCTGCATCAACTACATGGCTGAAGCACAGCCGATTGGTGTGCCTCAGTCTCACCATGAGGGGAGACTTGACGGAATCGGGACCATAGGAAAGAAAGCAATCACCCCTGATGCGGAAGCACATGCTATAGCCCATTTCACCATCTTGCAACACATGACCTTAATGTCCCCTTATATCGTAGAACATGTGGCAAAGCTAAGGGAGGAGTATCCGAAAGCGACAGATGCTTGGAGGATGAAAGAGCACAACAAGATATTCAACCACTGGATTAAGAAGCGAATCGTCGCGGGCTCCTCAATCGACACGCTGACCTGGTTGGCAAAAGGGCCTACATTTACAGTTCAAACTTGGCAAGGATACGATATAAATGGGTACATATTCTACACAAAGGCCCAAGATGCGAAGAGCATATACCAAAACAGCTCTGTCTGCATAGAAGCCCGAGATACATCTGGGAACAAAGAATTCTATTACGGGATGATCGAGGAGATTTGGGAGTTTGATTATGTGTTTTCAAGATTCCTTTGTTCCGGTGTCAATGGGTCAATCTGAAACATGTAAAGGTCGATAAGTACGGTGTCACGTACGCCGACCTCAACCGGGCCGTATACAAAAGCGAATCCTTCGTACTTGCCACCCAAGTTACCTAAATCTTCTACATAAAAGACCTCGCACATAAGAAGCAGCACGTAGTTCTATGTGGGAAAAGGGGGATCGTTAGAGTTGAGAATGTGGTTGACGAGGATGAATACAACCAATTCGATGACTTGCCACCTATTGGAGACCGAATAAAGGTCGAGGAGGAACAACTTGAAGAAACATGCTATGTGCGTGAAGATCACTCGGAAGGGCTAGTGTTCAAAGGAAATAAGCTAGTGGAATGAGTGATTAATCAACGAATGCTATATATGTAATTTGTAGAGTTATGTATATATTTGTGAAAATGAATCAATGCAGTACTGCAGTATATATTTGTGGAAATGAATGAACTCAGTTACTATGTGCTGGATATTCTGATGAAATGTTATGGTATGTACGGTACGGAGGCGGAGTAGATCGGAGACCAGTGACGACGGTGGAGGAGGAGAGGAGGCCGGCGACGATGGGCTATATAGGGCTCGGGGGTGGTGCGTGCACTCGGGGTGAAGAAGACGATCGAGGGGGCTCGGGGAGATGAAACGTTAACGAAGAGAACGTGGCTATATGATGTGGGGGGTCACCATATCCCAAACGGTTAAGACATCAAAACCGTTTCGGATGCGGGACATATCCCAAACGGTTAAGACACCAAAACCATTTGGGATGATACATATCCAAATGACTAATAGTTCGTAA
This sequence comes from Stipa capillata, assembly GCA_019208055.1. NCBI lineage: Eukaryota > Viridiplantae > Streptophyta > Magnoliopsida > Poales > Poaceae > Stipa > Stipa capillata. Next base: position 265,583 of record JAGXJF010005432.1, read on the forward strand.
CTGTTTGAGATGTGCGTCCCTTAAAATTTCACACCGCGCGGCCCTCTCTCATATTCTCAGTGATCTTATTCCCGTCCCGAGCCCTAGCGCCACGGCCGCCTCCCGACCCGGATCGATGCCGGCCCCGCCTCCCAAGCCCGACGCACCCCGCCACTGCCTCCCTAGCCCGACGCGCCCCGCCGCTGCCTCCCGAGCCCGAGCCCTAATCGGCGGCATTGCCCTCGCCGCCACCCCAACCACCACCACCTCCCGAGCCCGACGTACCCCGCTGCCGCCTCCCGCCCCCAACATCAACGTCTTCAACATCTACCCCGGGCTCAAGCCGCCGGCCCCCTTGGAGCCCCTTCCCGTCGCCCGCCCCGAGGACCAAGCGCCCTCGTCGTCGTCGATCGCCCACCCAGAGGACCGAGCGTCGTCATCATCGTCTCCCTTGCCGAGGACCGCCTCCCCCGCCCCGAGCGCCCACGTCAACGTCCTCCTCGCTGGTCGGTCGCCCTCCACGCCATCGCCCACTGTCCTGGTAAGCTGGTCAATGTGGGCTCATGAACAGCTCTACTACTATAGCAAGGAAAAAATCTACTAGTGGTACTGTTGGAATAGTTAATCTCGGTTGTGCTTGATGCAGCCATGAAACGTGTATGCTTTCTTTATTATCAGAAAAGATATGTGTACTGAGAGAAGTTAATCAAATTTGTTATGTTATTTGATTTCTGATAATTTAAATGGTTCATCGGCAGCCCAGTTTCTTTTTAAAATTAACTCAAAATCCTACTATCATAATGGTTAAGCGTGAATTAAGTTAATAGAATCGATCAACTTGACCTGTTAATCGTACTATCATAATGGTTCAGCGTGAATTATGATATATAGATTTATTAGGATGGCTAGTTCGTAGACCAATCGAATGATCAAGTACTGTTTCCCAATTGCTTAAATGCCAGGTGTCAATGGGGCAGTTAGCTTGTCAAGTCATTGCATGTTCGGTTATTAGGTATTATATGACTCATTGGAATCAGAATAGCGTTAATATGGCTACTTAGGTTTCCTGAACTGCATAGTAGTTTTTAGTATAGCTTGAACTAGAATTGTTGTTAGTTTGATTTGGAGCTCTAGTCGGAGCACATTCTACACTATAGCCATGTTCTATTTTATTAAGTTGGTCTTTCAGAGAGCATTTATTTTTCTTACAACATTTTAACATGTGGACTCCTAATTGTTTGGTTCTAGCGGTATTAGAATATGTGCTTATGGATATCTTGGTACAATGCTCTTTTAACATAACCTGATTCACTAGATGTCGTCCGATAATGCCTCTCCGAGGAGGTCTGATGAGCAGACATCAGCTAGAGGTTCTGTTGAACGGACGTCGCCGAGAGGATTGTCTGACTCCTCAGCAAAATCAGTGTGCCGTCCTAGAAAACCCTCAATGAAGCCAAAGGGGCGCTTCGAAGTGCAGGCCATCCACGAGGAATCTGGGGCTCCTATAGAACCGGAAAAAACTATGAAAAAATTTAGGACCATATGCGAGGTGGTCGCGAGGGGTCGGGTCAGCATCCTGTTAAGTGACTAGAAGCAAGTAACCAAGGATGAACGCAAATTATTAGTGGACGAGATAATGAAATCTTTCATGGTGCCCGAAAGATGGGTCAAGGATGTGCGACGAGCCACGGAGCTGAAGGCTTGCGGTTCGTGGAAGAATTGGAAACATGTGTTGAACAAGAAACATGGCCAGGAACAAAAGGAGCCCTTTGGCCCTTACCCGATGATTACACCTGAAGACTGGGATAAATTTGTGGAGATGAAGACAACATCTGAATTTCATCGCAAAAGTGAAGAACACAAGGCTTTAGTGGCAAAGAACAAACACCCGCACAGAATGGGCACGAAAGGATACTATGATAAAAAGAGATAATGGGAGAAGGAGGATGAAGAAGCATGCACTTGGGGCACCGACCCACCATTTGCTGATGTCAAGACAGAGCGCGCTCGATACTGGTGTAGAAGGAGGTCTACTACCAGCTCTTCGGGTCAAACAACCTTCCAAAACCCTACCGACCAAGAAGTCTACCAACACCTGGTACGATCGATAACGTTAGATGACCTGGTCATCCGAGTTATTAGTCTGTAAATTAATAACATAATGATTACTTACTAACACAATATATGTTGCCCTCTGCAGAAGGAGCTGAGTGTTCAAGCTTCCCAAGGCTCTTTTCAGTCCATTAGAGCTGACGACATTCTCACAGCCAGTTTGGGAACGAAGGAGCACCCGGGCCGTACGCGTGGTCAAGGGCTCCTAGTCAGACGTAGCAAGGCATTCCCACTCGATGAACAGTCGAGACAAGAATGGAAAAGAGCCAAAGCGGATCGTAAAAATGAGCAGATGAAATCCAAGCTCCGTCAAATACTTATACCCAAGTTTGAACAGATTCTTGAGGCTAGGTTGACAAAAGAGAGATAAGCCATGGAGGAAAGATTCAGATCACAACAAGAAGGTCTTGGACACCCCAGCCCCGGTGCCCGTTGAAGTAGCTGCGCATCAGGCGGATCTGAATATCTCGATGATACCAACGCAACATATGCAGTCGATGGCATTAGCGGGCCGAAGAAGTGCAAGCTCCAAGTGATTATAGCTCAATTGGGTTTTCCCTTGGAGGATGCTTCCGGGTTGGTGTATTCGGCCTCTCAAGGGGGTACATTACACGGTGTGGCGATGGCGGTAGGTTTTGCTAGGTGCACCATCGACAGTGTTGACCCCAAATTCATGCGAGTCCCGCTATTCCATGTATGCGCGGATGACGATATGCAAACTTTGGGAGATGCAATTGGGTCATTCATCCAGTGGCCCAAGAAGGACCAAGAAGGACATAGTCTTGGAGGACGCACTGCCAGTGTCACCGAGGCTGCACCGAGGCCTGATGAACCCTCTTTTGTGCATGTGGAGCCACATGCCAACATCAAAGAGCTGCTGCAGCTATCGGGCACCACTGGTGCTACCTTCCTAGTTCGCTCGCGAGTTTGATCTACCGGCACCTCCCCCGGTGAGGGTTACAGCCAAAATGACCAGCGCAAAGGCCTCGACGAAGGGCAAAGGAAAGGGCAAAGCAAAATCGCTTACCAAGGATCCGAACATGCTAACCGATGAGGAGTTCAGCAAAATGTTCCCTCCCATGGACGTAGCTCCACAATACGTGCCTCGCTAACCATTGCTAGGACAACAAGAACTCGCGCGTGCAGGTTTAATTTGCCAGAAATTCCATGCGTACTACATGAATGTCTCTAACAGGGAGGGCGCAGCAAGACAAGCTAGTATACCTGTGTATTTCAAGCCGGAGCATGTCCTCCACCAAGCGGGTGATTGCATGGTAGGATTTGAGGACTTGTTACTCCTCTTCAACCTTCGAGAAATTGACGCCTCCCTCATGAGATACTTTACATTGTAAGTATTTCACGATCATTGTGTCCATTCAAGCATTTTGCCACTAAATGCATACATATTAACTCTTAATTTTAATATTTAGGCACATGATCAATGAATGCAAAGTAAGAAAAGAACCGGTGGGTTTCATCGACCCACAGTTGGTCTCTGCACAAAGCATCGCCAATAACCATGAGCTCGTCCATAGTTACCTGATACACGCATTGACAACTCATCAGGAGAAATACTTCATAATGCTTCCATACAATGAGTTGTAAGTTATACACTGTACTTCACATATTATTACTTTATACAATATGGGCTGCATAAGTTGTGACCGTGGAGAAAAACTTTAGCAGCTTTCATTGGATCTTGATTGTCTTCGTGCCGAAAGATAAAAGGGTAGTATATCTTGATCCCTATAAGCCTCATGACTACTCGTCAATGCGTGGATTCATCAACAGGTGGTAGAGCACATTTCATTTCGTCCGTAATTAGTTCTATTCTTTCTTCCTTCTGCTATTTGCTTAAATTTTGTAATCACTTAGGGCACTCGACGCCGTTGCTCGTGGAGGGAGGTCAACGCTAGGAGATGCCCAGAATTGGCGTCACGATTTGAAATTAAGGTATTCCCTGATTAAGTATATAACTGTCCGATATCATCTAAGTTCCTAAAAAATTCTATCCATTACTAATATGCCTGAGATTTAATTTTTCCAGGTTGCCCAGCAACCCGCAGGAACCAACCTTTGTGCCTATTATGTTTGCCACTTCATGATGAAACTCATCCCTGTTTCGAAGAAGATCAAAGACGTTAAGGGGATAATGCAGGTTAATTTCTCTTAAGTTATTATTAGTATTTCTTGCCATTTTAGCTGTAGCCACGACATTTAACTTAATAGCTGTAGCCCTTTTCTTTAGTGGGATCAAAGTCGATGAAGGAGCTCGACGTCGCAGAGATTCAAGGGCAATTCGCCTTCTTCTTTCAAGTGAAAGTCTTATCTCCAAAAGGACAGTTCCACAGTCCTTAGCTGATGTTAATTCATACTTTGTAATGAATTTTGTAATGCATTTTGGTACTTGTAATGGATTTCGCAATTGATTCAAGTGTGGATGCATTTTTGTAATGGATTAATGTTTAGATGGATGGTTATGTGAATAAAATGTGCAGTTCTGCAATGTGCTGGATATTCTGATGAAATGTTATCATATATATGAATTCTGCTCAAATTCTGATGCATATGCAGGTTGCTGGCCAAAAAACAAATTATTTCTTCCTGCTGTAAATTCACATCTGAAACGGTTAATTTATGGAAACCGTTTGGGACCACATCCGAAACGGTTGATGTGCTAGTCATCCCAAATGGAAACCGTTTGGGACCACATCCGAAACAGTTGATGTGGTAGTCATCCCAAACGGTTTCCATAAATTGTTTCGGATGTGGTCCCAAACGGTTTCCATAAATTAACCGTTTTGGATATTAATCGTTTCGGATGTGGTAGTCATCCCAAACGGTTTTCGTAAATTAACCGTTTCGGATGTTGTAGTCATCCCAAACGGTTCTTCTATATTAACCGTTTGGGATGCGGAACAAACAATTGGTGACGGTTCATAAAACCGTTTGGGATGCAATATTTCAACTGTTTGGGATGGTTATTTGTGTACTGGTGTGCCATTTGAAAATATGTTTGAATATGAATCTAATGATACCACTTTTGTGTCATATAATTCAATATCATTGGTTTAATTGTTAGTCAAAATTGAACCTTTAATTTTGTGCACGCCTTACATTTGTGGACGGAGGGAGTACTAAATAGTAATATGCAGTTGCAAATACTTGATGCGTACATTTACTACCTTCAACAATGCACTCCCTGCCTAGCAGCTACTCTCTCTGTTTTAAAATTAATATCTTTTTAGTCTCTTCAATTTTCTCAAAATATTTGTACTTCAAAATTTTCAATACAGTATTAGACATCTTGTTTTTATTTTACCTTCCATTAATGTCATGAAGAAAGAGCTAATTAGTCATGCACTGAGAATATTTATTGCCTTGGGGAGAAAAAGTGATGGATATGAAATCTATTGAAGGGCAATAGTATTATTTTACTCATACCCTTAATTCTTGTGTCCAACTCTAAAAAGACATCTATTTTGAAACAGAGAGTATTTGGAAGAGTATATGTGATGGAGATTGTCAAACAGAACAATTTATAGTGCTTGGAGTGCCACCTTTGGTTCATTGAACCATTTATGTTTGTTCTAAATGGTGGTGTGCCTTCTCCTTTTTACTTCTCAAATTTTGATAGAATTCTAATTTTTCTTTGTTGGCTTAGTTTATGGAATTTAAAGCTAGAAATTTATATTCGTGCAAAATAATTCTTAATTAGCTGTTGGTTATATATGCTTTCCCCCTTGTGAATTGCAAATCTTGTTTCATAAACTTCCAAAAGATGGTTTAGTTGAGTATGCAGTAACCCGCTCAATATTATGTTTTCTTTAGTCCTAGCTTTAAGAATTTCATTAGGGAATGAAAGGATGGTGACATGGTTCAAGCATTGCATTTGCTCTTTCTTGTGGCTATTGATCTAATCTAAATGATTCAATACTCTGATATATTAATACATGGTAATGTGGATAGCGCTATTATACTTCGCAACGTTGCAAATCATCGATGCGGTTCTTGAACTGTAGTTTTGGAAGATAAACACCGGAACTTTTTTGTTTTGTTTTATTCTTCAGTCCTATGCTTGTGGTTAACTTTATATTGTTTCTTTTTCTCCTCGCAAAAAAATTTATATTGTCTTTCGAAGATATATAACACCTTTTTTTAATCCTTCACTAATATGCGGTGCAATATGTCTTTATGTTGTTTTCTCATTCCTTCTTATCACCATAGCCATAAAGATGCTCCAGTTAGAACAAACCAGTTGCACCTGACTAAATACTTAGTATTTCTCTTATTGTGTTAGGCTGTTAGCTATCACCTGTCAGTAACTACAAACAGTCTCTGCGGTTCCAACACCTCAATGAGTAGAAACAAACTATCAAAGTGGACGTTTTTGATACGAATCTACCAAAAATTGGCTATTTAGTAACATCTTTTAGTCCATTCATGGTACTGCAATTGTGGTATGGTGTTCAGGTATTAGGGACAGTTGGGACTTAGGGTCAATATTTGATATTGCAGCTGGTGATGTAATGTCTCTACAAATTGGTGGTCAGGTAAGATGCAATAAATAAACCTATGAGTGTTTCTTTGACTTATATTTGTGTTTTTTCCTTTCGTACACCTTTTTCATGAAATTCAATTAGCATGTTAATATGTCTGAAAGAGAGGAAAATTCTAAATATGTAGGGCCATAATGTCAGGACCACTCTAAAAATTAAATGTGGTTTAAGATAGAATTATATATGCTAAATCTGGTTTAAATGGTCACGAAAAATAAAATATGCTTCAACTTATCACTTTGCGACAAATGCCTGATTTAAAGTGGAATTCACTCAAATATATATGTGATATGCCCATCTAGCTAACTATGGCAAATGGCAGGGGTATTGTAGTATAGCTAGTATGGATGTTGCACGTATACTAGATCTCCTGTTAGAAGCGGAGCATAGGAAAGATCCCATGTATGAAGTATACAGTACCACCAAGTTGTGTATCAACGCGTAGCAAATTGGATTGAAGCTAGGCCGGCCAGTACAGTGTCCACTGCAGCAGCTATGGCTAGCCTTTTTCTTCTCTTTGTTCTGCATTGCATCTAGCTCTATTGGATTATGCAGCACCTGCATGACGTACATGTGCCAGGCCGGCGGCGCCCTACCTTAGTGTGCTACACCATGATGACAGTACCAGGCGTAGAGGCGTCGACACGCTCAACATCGTGCCACCTGGAAGGTTGGTAGGACATTTGCTAGATCGAGGCGGAGGTCGGTCGAGGGGAGCAGGAAGAGAGGGGAACAAAGTGCTGCACAGGTGAGCTTGTGGCGAGGAGAGGCGTCGTTCGCCGGCGGTGCCGTGTGCTAGTTGGAGCGTGCGTGGGTTCCAGAAGTGAGAGAGGAGAGAGACAATGAGTGGATAAAACAAAAAAGATAAAAGACACGAGTTTTTATGCAAAGAAATGCCACATTAGCATGTCACATGGTTTTTTTTTGCCACAGTGACTCATCTGGATCAAATATGCATCACTTAGCCAAATTTATGGATCCGATTATCTATTTTGCAAGATAATGGACTCATATGATCCCACCTACTAAGTTTACGGCCAACGAGTGTAATTTACTCGTTAAAAACTTGTAGTGAAAGTAAATGCACTACCTCAGGAAATACATCCACTGACGGGCGCAAAAATGACATCTCTGACGGGTTAAGGGCCCGTTAGTAACCTCCTGTCAGTGGAAGTTCAACTTTCACTGATGGGCGGTCTGCCCGTCAGTAGAGATGAACTTTCACTGACGGGTGAAACCTACCCGTCAGTGAAAATTATTGCAGTGCTGCCGGTCAGCATCTGGACAGCTCTTCCACTGACGGGCGCGTACGTATTATGTGCCCGTCAGTGTTGATATCCCACACTGACGGGTATATATATGTTGCCCGTCAGTGGAAGTACTTTTATGAGTTTTTTTTAAACAAAAACATATCTGAATATCACAATATATTAAGCATTTAATATCACAAATATTAAGCATTTAATATCACAAATATTAAGCACATATACCAATCAATATCACAAATATTAAGTGCACATATTAAAGCAAGTTTACAACGAATTAAAACGACAAACATATGAATTTAACAATATTTATTCTCACTAGCCCTACTAATCTACGTCTACGACGCTTGGCTAGTACTTGCAGGGCGGCGGTAAGCGGGTAATTGGACACCCGCGTAGAAATCGCCGCTTGGCCGGATGACTTCGTTGTTGATGACGTATGCGAATGTCTTCTGGATGCGGGCAAAGTTCTTCCTCCAGTCGTACTTATCGTTGGCCAGGTCGTGTATGAAGTTATTGAACTGATCCTAACTCCATTGCGGGTTATGGGATATGACGAACGCGTCTATGTGAGCGCAGACGTAGTACCCACATGTAACGCTATTTTCCGGCTGTTGCCTGCAAGGGAAGTTGAATTTGTGGATCAGTTTCTTGCTCTTGCTTTCTGCTCCTCCCCCTCGCAAGTTGTATTCCCAAAAGGCGGCTTCCAGAACTTCCTTAATTGCTGAGTAGTCCTGCTTGGCACATCTTTGGGAATCAAAATAGTATATCATTCTGGAAGGCTTGTGGATGACAATGAGGATCCAGTGGTCGTTACGTAAAAAGTAACGAAGGAATATAAACAGACGGGGATACGTGCTTAAGAAAAGCAAACTAGGGACGGTAGTAAGTAACTTATGGGGGGTTGTAGGGCATGAGCACGTAGCCCTTGTCCTTATGGAATATCAATGACTCGGTGATGAAATTTGTTCGGACCAGCGACGCTTCTCGTACATAGTACTCGTTCATGATGATCAGATCTAGTATTGCAAAGACGCAGTTGGGCAGACGCCTAGACTCTTGGGCTTGGTAAAGCGCCCATAGCCTGACGAGCATGGTGTCGAGCCGGAAGAGGTTGAACAAATTAAAGATATCTTCAAAATTGATGTCGAAGGTGTCATGATGACTGTCCAGAAAGAAATCAAAATCTTTTGGCACCTCGACCTTAAAGTGTAGCTCATAATCGTCCCGATTCCGTGACCTTATCATGATCGTGTCATGGAGAAGTTTCACAAACTTTGTGACCTCTCTTTCATCCTCGAGGTCTTCGACCAGCTGGTCCGCCATGTGACCGTCCCTCAACATTTCAGCCAAATTGTTCCCCACCTCTCCCGTCAAGTCGTCCCTACATTCAGAAATATGGTCTTCATATTCTTCTGCATCTTCGTGTATGGCCTCTTCCTCTAAACATTCAGGAGTAGCTAAAATTTCTGTCTCCTCACCGTGACTAGTCCACCATGTATAACCTTCCATGAAACCTCGAGTCAACAAGTGTAGCTGCAACATGCCTCTCTCCCTGAACATTATCGTGTTCTTGCATCCACAACACGGACAACACATCTTGTTCGCACACTTTTTCTCCTGATCTTCCTCAGCCGCATCTAGAAACCCATTCAAAGTATCGACGAAACTCTGTGTTGCTCTTTCGCCGTACATCCAACTTCGATCCATCGATCCCTACAACAACAAACTAATTGATTATATTCCAAATTAACAAAATGAACACAAATTTATTTTCTTTTCTTCCATGTAGTACATCGTACCAAAGAGAGCTCGCTAGTGCCGGCATCAAGGAGCGGATTTGAGAGTCTTCGGAATAGGGTAAGGAAAGAGAGGAAGGGAGGAGGAAAGAGAGGAGGGGAGGAGAGAGGGTTAAAAGAGATCTAGATCTAGATTGTATATCTAGGAGGAGGAGGGAGGGAGGAGGGAGGGGGAAAGAGAGGGTGGAGAGGAGGAGGTAGAGGATTGAGAGAGATCTAGCCAGATCTAGGGTTTAAATCCATATGGAGGAGGGAGGGAGGATGAGGAGGGGAGGGGAAAAGAGAGGGTGGAGAGGAGGAGGGAGAGGATTGAGAGAGATATAGCTAGATCTAGGTTTTAGATCCATATGGAGGAGGGAGGGAGGATGGAGGGAGGAGGGGGAGGATGAGGAGGAGGAGGAGCATGGCTACCGCACAATATTCACAGCAGAGGCGCCCGCAGCTGGCCGTGTGAGGCGCGCGAGCTCGATCACTGGCCAGCTGCAGGCGCCTCTACTGTTATATGCGCAGACTTATCACTGACGGGCCCCATAGATGGCCCGTCAGTGATAACTCTGCCCCCGAAGGCAAAACCGGAGCTATCTTCCACTGACGGGCACAAAATGACCCGTCAGTGAAGACTTAAGCTTTACTGACGGGCCCTGCACTCGTGCCCGTCAGTGAAGATCAGCGACAACTCTGCGAAGCTATCTTCCACTGACGGGCAGTACGACGACCCGTCAGTGAAGACATAAGCTCTACTGACAGGCTCTGGAATCCCGCCCGTCAGTGAAGATTGGCTGTCAGTGGAGAAGCCGAGTGCGGGTGCTCGATCCACTTTTACTGACGGGCTCGGTACTTGCCCGTCAGTAGATGTTTGGTTAGTCGCCCAGTGCGTCGCTTTTACTGACGGGTGGTCGATCGCCCGTCAGCGTTTCATATAATCAGCGACGGGTTTTGAGGTAGTGATGGCAATAGCAAAGATCTCCTCTGAATTAATTTGAAGTGCCACCAGAACTGAACTAAAACATAACTAGTTTATATTCTCCATTCTAAGTTAGCATCACCATTTCAACAAATATCCAAGAAGATGAATCAGCTAGGGCTAGAATAAAATTTACTAAGCCATCGTATTCTCTAAAAGTTGCATCCTAGGAGATGGGCTTCTGGTAAGTACTAAAACTTCACACCTAAAAAACACCAAAATCATAATTCGAGAAAAACCCTAAATTTCAAGTCCAATTGGGGCAAAGGCTGATCTCATCTCAAATGCATATGAACACATCACTAACCATTGACCGTTGTAACAATAAATCTGTTGTTTTATATTCAAATAACAACATGAACTCATCGAAGTCTAAGTTTATGAACATCAAATTCCTAGTTCCAAAAGAAAAAGTTCAGAGTGGACAGTCGTCAATACAGCGTATAAGTATAAACTCCATGGTTGCGGATCCACTTACTAAGGACTTGTCACCCAAAGCATTTCATGAGCATGTCACTCGTACGGGTGTTGTTCCCGTTGGGGAAATTCAGTTTTAGTATGAGTTTGTAATTTTTAATGTCTATGTGACATGGTTTCAGTTTTCAGTTAATTTTTTTTAACTGAATGTTTGTTATGGCTTACACCCGGTTTACACCCTAAATAATTTGTGTTTCATCTCATATGTTCATATGGGAGATGGTTTGATCTCACTAAATAATAAGGTTGAACCAATTGGAAATAGACATGTATGATAACATTGTATATAATTTTTTATGCTACACATCACTTGATCCATGTCCTTCACTTGATCCTACTTGATCCATGTCCTTCACTTGATCCATGTCCTTCATTATGTTAAACATATCTGACCATTGATAGGGCCCAGTTATTCTTACAGTGACAAAGACCACTTTGATCCTTTATTGATATCATTGATGGACCAGATTGTTTGGAGATGCTTTAAATGATGATGACATTTTTGAGCTCATAATTAAATATTGTAATATGTGGTTACTCATGGGGTTCTAGGGGGAGATTGTTAGAATATTTTCCTATTAAGTAGATCTACATGTGCTATGCATATTATGTCTATTACCACAAATTAAGTGATCAACTAAAGTTGTTGTTTCTTGGGGTACAAACATCTAATCTTAATAAGTGTGGACCATATGTGTAGAGACCAGACACTAATTTTAATTATGTGATGTCTTAGAATAGAAAAGTACACCTAAGATTTGTCAATAAATACGAGGCCAGGTCCTGAAAGTAGAGAAACACCAATCCACTTATATTTCGTCGATAGCTAGAGCTAGACGGTATGCCTCTTGTTTTGAATTGAAAGACCAAAACCCTAGCCATCGTTGATGATCCTGTATCTCGAGGAAGATGCAAAAATGTGGGAAAAGTGCAGCTTTCAACTACTTTGGATATTCAAAATTTTGGAGTGAGCTTGCAAAAGTTTGAGATGAACTTTCAACAGTTTGGGACGAAGATTTCAAAATTTTATGAAATCAACATCTTTGAAACATGCAAATCTGACTTCTAACGAATTTCCAATCACACCTTCACGTACACAAAACTTTCACATTTGATCGATCACAACTTTCTACAAGAAAAAGACAACCTTGAAGTTACATTTCAAACTAAGCCCGGTCTCACCTATCTCATGCTTCGTGACAGCGGTGAGGCGCCTCGTGGTAGTAGCTCTTGTAGAAGGGAGGGAGGTTCCCGGGCAACGATTAATGGCACAAGCGGCGGCTCCCGGACGGTCGGTGCACGGGCTCTAGAGGCTTGCTACTCCCAGTGGTGGTGCATCTCCGTGAGACGGCGTGTGACTCTCCCACGATGGCTCGACCCCAATGATAGAGCTCGACTCTCGATCGACTGGCAACGACGCCTTCATTGTGGTGGTGAATTGCATCGGGGAGATAGAGTCCTCTCGGGGAGAAATGAGAGAGAGAGAGGGGGGAGGCGATAAAAGGATGAGAACACCGGTGCCTCTCTCTTAACGTAGCATGGTGGGACTTGTGTGCACGACGCGTGGTTGACCGATCAACAAAGAGTAATTTCCGAGCACAACATAAACTGGAAAAAATACATGAAAAATCTGTAACTTTTTTGTACACTCATCCAAAGCTACAAATTAGTGAAATTGATCTGGCAACATCAGCAACAAAAATGGTAAACATATGCAACAAAAAAAGTGATGTATTCAACATGCACACACTCTATCTAAAAATATTGCAACATAAGATCCAAGTGTACGCGACATGAAAAATATATTTATGCAATAATTCAGAAACACATATGCATCATGCACACGACCTAGGTAAGAAATTCAAAAACATTACAACATAACATCTAGGTGTATGCAATAAGAAAATATCTTCTGTGTTCAATTCTACAATAATCCATAAACCCTTTTGAACCTAAGTGTGGATATAAAGTCTTAATAAATGTTTCTAGACTTTTTTCAAACCACTAAGGCAACATTGGAACACAACCTATGCAACATCAAAATCCCTCAAACCACTAACCTCTCATCATCAATGTCCCAACCACCACCCTCATCATTCTAGGCCCATCGGCGGCGAGGTTGGCCAACCCGAGACCCGTTGCCGCAAGATGTGACTGTTCCGGACCTGTCCTCTGTGTCCCTTTGTTTTCCCCAACCTTAGGGCATGGCAAACGGCCATTCAAGCTCCACCTTGAGGTTAGGCTGGCGTCCTCCATGAGCATGCACCGTCCTGAGGTTGAGTATATGTGCATATATCAGACCTCCGCCATGAGGACAGGGTGGCGGCTTCCACGAGCTCCAGTGTCTAGAGAGGAGGATGAGGAGGAGACCCTAGAGAGATGCAGAGTGTTGGCTACGGTGGAGGCTGTCGATTGGTTGGTGGATAGAGAGTTTATTACCATATAAAAATTTGAAGAGAGAGTATTAACAAAACTTAAACACATATAAAATGATGAGAACCCTTTTGATACCATTGACATAGAAATTAGGCTTGGTAACGAGACTATAAGTTTATACCGATCATCTTGTTTTATTTCCAGGACCATCTTTACCCTATCTTACATGCATATGCAATCAATAAGACAAGATGAAGAGAATCCCTATCTCAAAACTCCTACCAAATCTACCCATGCATCCCTCTCTATCTATCTATATACACACATATGCACATTTCCTATGCTTATTCTCCATATATATATGCACTTATTGCAGCTCCCAAAATGGTTTCATCTCATCAGCTAATAGAAATCACTGCTGCCTTCTGGTATGCTATGCAAGGCAGGCCGCCACCCTCTGCAACTCTCTTCCTGCTCCTCCGATCCTCTTCGCATGAGGGAGACCATGTCGTCCAGGGAGACGGCCTGGTCCTTGCCTAGCATCCTCCTGAGCTCCTGCTTGCTGATCACCAGCTTCACCCTCACGACGGCGCCCGGATCGGCGGCGGCGGCGGCGGGAGGTGCCTTCACGGCGTCCGGGAACAGTCGGTACAGCTGCCCCACGTCGCCCGCCGGATCTTCTTGGTGTTGCTTCTGCGCCGGGAGCGCGTCGGCGTCGGAGCCGGAGAAGCCGTGGACGAGGGGGGCCTTCGAGGGGGGCGGTGCTGATAGCGCCGTGAGGATCTCGCCGTCGATGCTCATGACCTTGATCTCCTTCGTACTTTGGATCACCAGGCAGTTCCCCATGACGATGGGATGAGCTGCGAGCTTATTAATTTGTGATGAACAACCGAAAGATCAAAATTTGCAAGTGCGCGTGAAACGTAGTGTGCCAGTGTAAGTGGTGGTGGGTGGGGTTGGGTGTGTGGGGGTTGGACAGAGCGGTGGAGTGCTATATTTAAAGAAATGTTTTTGGGTAATGACCACATATTTAAGGAACATATTTCTTGAATGCCATTGGCCTACCTGAGTGAAGTTGCCTCCTAGATACAAAAGCCACTGATGGGGCCGACCTGCTCTTTTATTTTCATGTTTTAAAAATGTATAATCAAAAATTTCTAACTATGACTAGTAACTCATGTAAAATTATTTAGATTGATCACATTAAATAATATTATTAGATTTGCATGAAAAATATTTTTATAATAATATTATTATTTTTTACTAATATATTTATGTGCAAAATGACTGTCAAAGTTACACGTTGGAGATATATCCATATTTAAAGCGACATGTAATTACAACGAAGGGAATAATTACTAGATCTTAATTAACAACGAAGTCACGGCTAACTCCAATGAATAGTATCTCTAGAGTAGGTTTGCAAAAATACGAGGCGATCGAAGTCATGCCTCTCTCCGGTGCCCCGGGAAAAGAGTTGCTCCTAGAATTAAAAGCCACACAAATTAGTGGAAACTACTGGCTTCATGGAACCGTCGTACCGTTTTTAAAACAACGTACTCTCTCTTGGCATCTCTCTCTTGCATGGATAGCTAAAGCAACTCCTCGGGTCTCGATCCAAGATAACTTAAGTTTGAGTTTGAGTTCAAATATGAATTTGAAAGCACATCTAAGTTATTAAGCTAATCCGTGCGGCTAACCTAGTGATTTCATGTTTTTAGACGAAAGGGAATTTGCGTTATCCAGCCAGCACCGGCTTTTAGTAACTTCATATTAATATTTTTCTCGAGCAACCGGTAGGAGCATTACCTATTTATTAACAGCTGCAGCTAAAAAAGAATTGCATAATAGTTTCTTTGCAAGCAAGGCATCAATCCATGCTTACAAATGCAAATGGCAATTAACTAGAGTTATTTGACAAATTGGGGTTTTTCTTGCTAGAAAGGATAAGCAACAGCATACCATGCATGCATGTAAGGATGAGATCACAAAACATTAGGATACATGTGGGGCCCAACAATCTGGGGGCAGGCCTAAACCATGGAGCACTTCTTGTTGCTAGTTTTCAGAGGGTGTAGTGGAGGTAAGAATCATTGCATGTTGTCAATTTCGCACCTTAAAAATATCCAAAATTGCTGTGCGCGTGTACCGGTGATAAGTATAGGGGACAGGCCGAAAATGATCCCCCTCCATTAGGCACTAACAACCAACTCACGAGAACAGGCATTATGCCGTATCGTTTTGCCTGCAATTAGTAGTTTTCCTGTAGATCCCCGCGTGCATCTTTCTTTTGTTATTCGTGTTGTTTTACATGGTCTTTTAAGTGTGAGTTGGAAACAAATAATCCACGATATTCATGATTATTTATACTAATATAAAAAGTATAAGTTTAGCAGATCGGGAGCATTAATTTTACCCTTTGTCTTTCTAATCCGAGTGCTAAAATTTGAAGTAGGAGCCTTATACTTAAATCACGCCAGGTTATTTCTTTTTTAATGCTCAAAACTAGGTATGCTTTATTATAGGTTTATTGAGTAAAAGTTTATTATACAATGAAATTTTATAATGTTTTTGGTGGTGCAAATTTCACATGCACGCTGACCAGTATGGATAATATGCGTGCATAATTACTTATTCTACGGCTAGAATATATTGCGGTTTCTCTGAAATGTTTAATTTGAATATAGTCTAGATTATACGCACACAGAAATGAATTTGTAACTAAAGCACCATGGCGTAAGTTAGATTGTACCTTTACTTTCCTGAAAAGAAAGGAACAGTTTGTTCCAAGATAAATATCATTTTTGTTATCACATCTTATTCCTAAATTCATGTCATTCTACTATTTCAAGATAACTTTGCACCGTGTTTTCATTTTGTATACACTTTCATTTGGTTATTCCATATTGTCATTTGTTACTATGAATTAGATTAACACACATCGCTACAAGAGAAATACTCCTAACTGACCAAATGAACATACGGGATATTTATGGTCTTTCTCGGTACATATGGATTGTTGTTCGAAGTCCTATATATACTGACATCTATTCACGAAGCAATTATTATACCATATTGAATTTATTTTTTTATCTATAAACATTCATCTTTTTAATAAAAAAATTGAGATGGGATCCTGTTTGGTTCAAAGCTTAGGGTTGCATGGTTGCCAACCTAATGAGCCTGTTTGGTCTAAAGCTTAGGGGTTGCTTGGTTGCCAAATCATAATTTATCACGTTTAATCTTAGTCGCGTTGTAGTTTTTTAATATGTGCTTGGTTTACATCACATTTATGGCTCACCACACTTTATTATATATATGATCTACATGTTATAGATTCAACTTTTTGCCAAGTTTTGCTATATTTGTGACTAGGATTTTGTTAGCCACACTTTTGTGGCAAACCACACTTTATCTAAGTTTAGTTGTAACAAGGACATGCTTGAATCAAACATACCGTTAGCCAACGTGTGGCTTGCCATAAAAATATGGTTGAAAATATAAACATCACATCTGTGATATGTTTTGGTATAAAATTTAGCCTCTAGCACGCAGACTATATAAATAATAAATTGTGACGAGGCACATACGTATCAATCATTCAACGCCTAAGCACAGACGTGACAGTCATAGGCTAAGAACCTAACGGTCCCTAACAGCTCTTAGAATGCTGAGGATGCATGAGCCGTTTTTCTCGTTGGCACGACGTAAGAAGAGGTTGAATCTGACACAAGAAAACAAAAGCGCGCGTCATCGTCCATCTCTCCGTCATATCACGAGCGTATCCATCAGCACATTCCAAAGCCCCAATACGATACTCCTTTCTATCATCCTTCCTTGACTTCTCTACACATTGTATCCCTCTAGTGCGCACTATGGGGCCTTTTTGCAGCAACATAAGAACTTCGTTATCATCACGGACAGACAATGAAGTGATGTGCACTAACTTGGTCAGTCAAAGTTACCTAGAAGACTGATTCAAACCCTTTAGAGAGTGGGTAATTAATCACATTGTGTCCTCCTAAGCACGTCTTATAGTCACCCGAAGACCTCATGTACGTGTTTCGCTAGTGGTACTTTACCCCGGGAATCACATTGGATCCTCCTAATTAAGCACGTATTACAGTCACAGAAGACATCATGTGTTTTTGCTAGCGGTTTACCCCGGGTTTCAAACTTGTAGTTGCAGAAAGCATCATGCTTTTCCTTGTCTGGTGGTACTTAACCCATGTTTTATGGTCATAAGAGCTTATAGAACCCGACCCTATCAAATATGTCATTGCCGCTGGCCATTCCCATAGTTTGTGGCAATTCTCTATTCTCTGGCGAACGGATCTACTATTTAGTTCCATGATGACTATTTTTTTTTATCACAAACGGTTCCATAAGGTTGCTTAAGAACCACCAGTGATGAGAAATTTCAGAAAATAAAACAAAAAAAGCACCAGAGCAAGCTCGGCCAGAACGCGGCCATGCTCCTCCTCCTGCTCCGCCTACTCTGGCGCCTTGCCAACACCATCTGCTGAGGATAAGAGTCAGCAACTTCGGGTTGGATCTGCCAACACCACCCCGTCATGCGCTGAGCACCCCTCTGGATCTGCTGCATCCGCGGCAACACCGCCGTCGATGATGCGGCAGCACCGCCATCGCCATCGACGGCGCCACCCTGAGAGGAGGTTGCCGGCGGTGCGCGGATCTCTCATCCTCCCTTCTCCAGCGCGCACCTTGGGAGGAGGAGGCCGCCAGCGAGGAGTGTGAGAGGATGAGACTCAATTGGGAGAGGAAGAGAGGTAGGACATAGGGAATAGGGACTCACCTCGGCGACGGCAGCCGAGAGCGTGCTGGAGGCCTCGACGAGGAGCGCGTGGACGGCAACCTCACAGGCGTCAAGCGCCGCTAGAGATCCGCACGTGGATGTGTCGGCGGCGGCTAGTGCTTTGTCCAGGGAGGCGGAGCGGGCGCGACGACATCCTGGTCGAGCGAGGTGAAATGGGCGGAACGAGCGGTGACGTCCTAGTCGAGCGAGGGGAGGTGGCCGAGAGCACTAGGAGTTGCTGCTGGGAATCGAGGTGCGCAAGAAGGCACCGGACCTCGCCGGCAGCGGTGGAATCATTGGTGGTCGCCATGGCGGCGAGGGCCGCCGGACGGTGGGTTTGGATTGGGGATAGTTTTTCTGGATGGCTCAATCAGGGAGGGTTATGGAGGGTGGCAATAGCTTGGGAAGTTTGGGGATAGCCTCAACCCAGTTAAGTTAGGCCTTAGTTGGGCCAACACATTATAGTTAGTTTTTTATTTAAAAACCACCTGTAATGAACTGGTATTATAGGTGGTTTAAAACAACCGTCTGTGATATTTATCACAGGCGCTTTTTTAAACCGTCTGTGATTACCGGTTTATCACAGAAATTTTTTATAATATTTAAAACCGTCTGTGATGTGTATTTTCATAAGAACCACCTGTTATTCGTCCTATTACAGTCGGTTTTTAGTGAACCGTCTGATATTAAATGTCTTGTATAACCTTTTTTAGTAGTGGTAACCAGCATGGTGGAATTGGGTTCAGGTGAACCCAACTAAATTTAGCTAATACAACACTAAAGTACTGTTCATCGCTTGGTTTGACACCATAGTGTAATAGAGGTGAACCCAATGCACATTTTTTCTGTCTTCGCCCCTAACGTAGACCAACTAAAATTTGATTTGTTAGGATAGAGATTTTTAAAACCTCATGACCGGGTTAAGTCTTACAAGCCAAGAAATCCAGAGTTTTGTGCCACACTGCCATAAAATCTGTAGTTTTATAGAACTCACTAATTATAGAACTGATAAGCAAAACTAAGACTTGCACTACCATAGAAATCGTCATTCCAGATGGTTTAAAATCATTATCCGAGATGATTTTTTGAAACCTTCTGAAAACATGTGTCGAGGATAACCGGGCTTCGTCGCAGACGGTTATTGAACTATTTGGGATTGAGAACAATCCCAGGCTGTTCCTTAACTAGAACCATCTGGGATTTGCATTTCTGGGAGCCGCTCCAACGCGTCTACCGCCACAACCTCTGCAACAACTGCATGTCGAAGAAGGCCCCAAGTTTCCCACCGCGAATTTCTTCCACATGTCATGCCTCTTCCGCATGCTAGGTCTCACTCTCGACTATCGAGCCACTTCCGCATGCCGAGTCTGCCCCTGGCCGCCAAGCCTCTTCCGCATGCGGAGTCTCATCCCTGGCCGCCGTTGCCGATGTGGACTCCAGTGCCATGGATAGCAACGAGCGGCAGCGGACGCCACCGCGGTTGAAGAGGTGCCGGCCAGCACGTGTCCTCCTCAAGCTCCGGAGGATGGGAGGAGGCCAGATCTAAGTTGGAAATGTGCCTTCACCATGCTCCTCCTACATGTCGATGCTTGATGAGAACATGTCCTCCATAGATACAACAACACTTGCTCTCCAAGAGAAGATTAAAGCTCAAGCTAAGACATGGAGCAATAAGATGATGGTAGAGCTCATTCAAGTTGATGGCAGAAACATTCATGAAGATGATGAACTTTTATCTGCCTAGTACAAGCATTCGATAAGGGAAATTGGCTGAACCACGTATGAGGCATGCAATCAATTATTTCCGCCAAGGCAAACCCCCACTCCAAAGGGGTTTCGGCCACCACATAATAGGGACTGCGCACCCTTATCTATTGGGCCAAAGTCATGTAATCTTCTCCTTTTTAAAGTCTTAGTTTAAAGGAATATAAAGATAGAGTCGTAGAGGAGGATGACTTCTAGGAGGATTCAGCCACCCCTTCCCCAAGGCTAGCCGAACCCCCTCGCTCTCCTCCTTTATATACACGTCAACTCCCTCGATTACTTAGGTTTTGTTTAGTTAAGAGTCAGCCATGCTGTTACTTTGAGTCCGTCGATTGTGTCCAACGACTAGTTGTCAAGACCACTTCTCGAAACCCCACTTTATCATAACGATTCATCCATATTTGCAATTCAGAATATTATTTCATAATTCTTATTTTTTTTGATTGCTCGCAGGGATTAGAACCTCCTAGTCAAGTTGGACGTGTTCCCGGCATCGTTAATAACCTACCAAAGTTAGTTTAGTGATTGCTAAGGCGTATCATCGTTGTATGATGTAGTCGGATCGTCAAAGTGGTCTCCACTAAATCAATAGTTATCGTTCTCATTAAAAGATCAGGACACCTCATAGTCCAATCAATGCTCGTCCTCTACAACACCATCGTGCTCCTCCTCCATGCCATCACCATGCTCCCCCATGAAATTCGAGCCACTAGCGTCACGACAGTTGGGGTGGAGAGAGGTGGCACGCTACGGTGGTTGGGGGTGGAGAGGCACGACACGCCGCAACGGTTAAGGGTGGAGCGAGGCAGCGCACAGTGGTGAGGTGGAGCGAGGCGGCACACAGTGGCAGTGGTTGGAGGTGGAGAGAGGTGGCATGCCACGACTATTGAGGACAATTGAAAGAGAGGGAGGGGAAGTGAGGAGAGTGTAGACCGAATCGTTCGGGATCGTGGGAAGGGAGGAGACGTCACAGAGGTAAGATAGGGAGTGGAGACAACTAGACTTAGAGTGCGTTTGGTTGGAGGGCAAGGAGGGATGGGTTAGGGTCATCCAGTTTTTCATGAATGAGACGAGCCATTTTTTTGTTTGGTTGGATGGATAGGATGAACCAATCTTTTGTTTGGTTGGAGGGATGAAAGTTGTATGGGACGAGCCAATTTAACTTAATTATATTACTTAATTTCTATTAATAATGATTAATTATACACTAAAGAACACACCAAATACCTACCAATGTTAAACTAGCAATAAACTTACTAATTAATACTAAAATATATTAATTATCATTAATTATATACTAATCAACTCGCTAATCATATATTAATCAACATACTAAACACTAATATTACAGTTACAAATACAAATCAATAATGAAATATGCTAATTATCACTAACAATTGTTAATTATCACTAATCATTTTCTAATAATCATAATTAAAGAAGGGCGGCAGCCTCATCCGGCCATTTTGACCGGGTCTCTCTATCCAGTATATTGAGAGAATATTCCTCTAGGGTGAATATCCCTATCCACCCCATCGCTCTAACCAAACAGAGGAATATCCATAAAAAGGTGGATATCACTATTCCATCCACCCTCATCCCATGAACCAAATGCATCTTAAGGGATTATATATCAATCAGTTATTGGGCCTAATGGGCCGTTCTGTTCTCGGATGGTCTTTTTGTAAATAAAATTGTCTAGATTTGTGGTGTTTTTATCTTATACGGTTTTGTTCGTAAAAATCTCTAGTGTCCTGTTTATGTTAGACGACTTTAAAAAATCATTTAAAATATAAATTTGATAAAAAACCCGTCTCGAATTAGTCTAATTTTAGATGATATTTTATAGAGCGTCTAGAATAAAGTGTCTGATATAGACATTTTGTAGCAGCGTTGGTGGAGCATCTAGCTAGTGGACTAGTAGCAAATTGGCAACTGCTAATGACCACACTTTCTTTGTAAAAATTGCTCTTACCACTTTCTTTGTAAAAATTGCTCTTACCACTAAGCTAGCATGCAAGCAGTAGCAGACGACCAGTAGCTAGCTAGCCGGTGGCTAGTGCATGCATATTAGTCTCTTCCTACTCGTTGAACGCTTTTAGCGGCGCGTGCAGACCCGATTTTATTCCTTGCAGGGAAAGAGACGGCCGGGCGGCTGGGCCGTGACGCAGCGGCTCACGAATACATGGCCAAGCCACCGCTCTAGTGGGGCGGCACCGCCGCAAAGACTACATGCACCACTCGCACGTCGCCGTCGTCCGTCGAGAGCGATACACCGGAAGACGACGACGTACGTACGCGCTCTTGATCGATCGATTGATCGCGCCTATATGGCCATATGCGTGTACTCACGCGCGTGCTTCGAAATAGAAACGAGACTTGATGCTAAGCAATACTAGTATAGTATTTGTGTTTTGTTATGAATAAAAAAATTATAATTAATTATATGAAGTTATTATTATCGTACTCGGTCTAGGGTTTTACATCATAAAAATCGGCTCTACTTCTTTATTTTCGTTAAGAGATTGCTTAGAGAGGTGGTTAAATTCACTACAATCTCGGTTCTCCTCTATTTTTATTAGAAATTTTTTAAAGAGGTGAAGCGAAGGTCTTCATTATGTTTTAGTTAGTTAGTATATTATTCTTATTGTTAGAGATATTAAGTAAAGATGAAAAAGAACGAATAAAATAAACTAAGGTTGTGCCCTAAGCGACAGGAGCGGTGGCGGCGGATCTACCGGCGAATCCGAGGGCCCCCTCTCCCTTCGTCTGTCGCTCCGGCGACGGGAGGGGCGGGGGACCCCAAAGCTTCGGTCTGGTGGTGGTAAGGGTACGAATAAAGGTCGGCTTCGTCTCCGATCGGCGGTGGCGAGACGATGGCGGCGCCGTCGGCATGGAATAAGGTATCCCCGCCTCGTCCTCGTTCTGGTGGTGCTTCGTATCGTCGGGAGGTGTGGGGAGGATGTGGTCCTCGCAGGGGCGGCGCACGGCGGATGGCGGTGCTTCACCGTCGAGATCGAGTTGGTCTTCCGGGCTCCGATCCACCTCGAGTTCATCCGTCGGGACGGATTCGACGGAGTGCCGGCGTAGATTCCTGCTGTCCCTTCGGGGCGGCGAGGTTAGGGTTTCTGGCCGGGCGTGTGCGTCGGCGAGATCTGGGGTCAGAGGATCTAGATCGAGGTAGGGGTTCGGCGGCAGCGACTTCGGCCCTGGGGCGCTGGTCCTTCGGGGCATGTGCACGAGGACTTCCCGGCTGTCAGCGACAAGGTCAGGCCGGCTCTGGTAGGGGAGCGGCGGCAGCGGCGCGTCATCGGCTCGCTCCGGCGGCGGGAGTGGTCGTCCGGTGGGCAAAAGACCTCGATGTAATTTCTGTTATTTTCGGGGTGTTTTGTACTGCTGGTGAATTTCTATAATTGATCTAGGTCCTTTTCGAAAAAGAAAAGTAAAAATAAAAAAAAGTGAATAAACCACTATCAATAACTCCGATTTATATAACAGTAAAGATATGTTGCTTCTTTTTGGCATGCGTGCGATCAACTTCAGCGTGGGCGTTCGATCAACAAACTGGAAAGATCTCGTAAAAAGTTGACGATGAACTATTACGTACGTACAGAGTACCATTTAGAATTTCGACGAGTAAAGTCCATTTTACATTAGATATTTGTCAATCACCTAGCGTAAGTTTGCATCAGAGTTAACAGGAACAGCCACATTGCATCAGGTATCTGTCATATGAAATTTGCACCAAGTTTAGCATTTTTTTTCATGCTAACCACGAGGCAGACTAGTCAAAAAAGAAAAAATAAGTCAAGGAAAAAGGTCCAAAAATAAAAAAATATATATATAAATATAAATATTAACTGACACTATGTAACAAATACTTGGTGTAAAAATGTAATTTATTATATTAGTTATCATTTTTCTCTCTTTTTCTCTTTTCTGTTACTCTTACAATACTACAAAAAACAGATCACAGACGGGTGAAAATTCATATTATAGATGATTTTTTTACCGCTGTAAATAAATATATGTGATAAGGAAAATAGATCTTAGACGGTTCTCATGGTTCCCTAAAAACCATCTAACTCGAATTAATAAATTTAAAAAATGTTGGCAGCCCCCGCTTCGCTGCCGCCTCTCCAACCACTGACGCCATCTTGTCGTCACGCCGCGGGAGGTGGACGAGGGTGTGAGGGCTGTCCCGATCTAGAGTTTCTCCCATTCTACCGAAGCTACCTTGCCGTGCGGAGGCCACTGTCTTCCCCACCGCCACCAAATCTGACCAGAATCAACACAAAAACCAACAAAAACCTAACACAAAACCTCATAGATCTGGATCTAACTAGAACTTGGCTTTTAAATCTTACTTTGCTCATGAGGATGCGTCGGGTGACCTCTGCGCACCATCACTGAACCGACTCGCACCGAAACCAGAGGGGAGAACAAGGTCCACCACTCGAAGCCTCCGTGATCGCACCGGCTCGTAGCCTCCTTGCTCACATCGGCCCTGAACTGGCTTGCGTCGATGGCAGAGGGGAGGAGGAGGTGTGCCATTGGTCCACTGCCTGAGGCCTCCGTGCTCATGCCAGCAGCGTTCTTGTGGATGTTCGTGCCGTCGTGTCCACCCCGCGTCCTGCTCATCAAAAGAAACGACTCCGGAGGCAGAGGGAAAGAGCACCTTGTTCATCGGCGGTGGGGCTCGGCGGGGTGGCTAAGGAGGAGGAGGTCAAGGCGGCAGAGCAATGGAGACACACTAGGAAGAGGAGGATCGATAGAGAGAAAGATTGAGAGAGAGCACAGGGGCAACTAGCACTTAGTGTAGTTGCGGCTGGGATCAGGGTGCATGAGTAGGAGTTAGGGTTACGGGGACGGATTATATACCCAAAATGGGCCTGATGGACTGGCCCAATTTACATACTATTTTGATTAAAAAAGGTATGCGATGATCTATTTATTACATACGTCTTTTTTAAAACTTGTTTGTGATGTGTATTTTCATAAAAATCGTCTGTGATTACTTTAATCACATATAGTTTTAGTGAACTGCCTATTATTAGAGGTCTTGTATGACTCTTTTTTTAGTAGTGTTAACATGGAACAGCTTGAATTTTAAATTTATTTTTAATGAACTACTTGTGATTAGAGGTCTTGTATGATTTTTTAAAGTTGTGTTAACATGGAGCAGATTGAACTTTAAATTTGTTTAACAAAGTGGAATGAACTAAGAAGTACATGCACAATTGGTTTTAGAGATTTTTATGTTAATTTGCCTCTAACCAAAAGTTGATCACTATGAGTCTACGAATGCAGACGCAAACAAAAGAGACATTGCATAACATATGTTGCCGACTTGAACTGTGTCCCGATCAGTCCATGTAGCTAGCTAGTAGCTGGCTTTCGGGGCTAGCTCTAGTGTAGAGAGCTTTGGTCTTGTAAAAAAAGGCAGTAGACATTTGGTTACTTGCGTACGTATAAGATCGCGCATGCTTCATTCGTTCTTCGACGCGCGAGAAGGTCTCTCCACGTATCTCTATGGGCTGGTTGGCCGGGAAGACGAAAAGGGCGAGAGAGAATCTAAAAAGTGGGGAATCAATGTCGTTTTGTGTCCTGTTCTTTAGCACGCGTGCTGCCTCTCGTTTTCCTCTTTCGGAGACTGTTTACCGGAGAGTATACGGATTCTTCTGTTTGGATCTTGTTAATTTCCTCTTTGTGCTAGCGTGTTTCTTGCATTATTAGGTAGACTTTGGTAGACGCCAGAGCGATCTAGTGGATGGGATAGAACGAACAGGGAATTTTTCCCCGACGATCGACGTCAGAGATAAATAATTCCGGAGGCGGCTGGTAATTCCCGTCTTACCGGCAAGCTTTTGGTTACCGGCGCGTATCTATGATTAGTTACCCGTTTTAGAGCATGTATAATGGTAGAAGTTAATTATTAACTCATCTATCTCTTCATGTTATTTCAAATCGAGTACCAAATAACTTATACAACGGTGTTGTCTCTTAAGCTGACTCTACACAAAGAATCAGTATTAAATACAACAGTGTATAAAGACAATTTAGTTTACTCTAGAGTCTAACTCTTCATAAAGAGTCTTAACTCTTCACAAAAAGTTGGTTTGATTCTCTTTCCTCCTTCTCTCTCCTTTACATCAACAATTATCCTACGCGACATGATGAAGAGTCAGCTAATGTCACACCATTGTACATGCCCTTATGGGTGCCCACTAGTAAATAGCCACATTGGAGGAAAAACACCGCTTTGATCTAAATTTGTGCATATTTGATAAATTTTAATTAGATTTTAATAAATTCCATTAAATGAATTTGAAAATTTAAAATTATCGACGGGCAAAATCACACCAAGACCGGCAAAATCTTGATTGTCGGCTTGGCCGGTTACTGGCTTATAGCTCTGTTTGTTTGGACTGCAGTTTACTCAAAAGCAGCTGGATCTGGTAAAATCTGGAAAGCAGTTGGAGCTGGTCAACTGATGGACAATAGTAGAGTTGTTTGGCAATGGTGCTTTTGGACGGCTGGTGGACCTGTAACTAGCGATAAATGTTTGAAATATCCCTGTCTGCTGAAAATGATGTTTAAGTCATGATTATCCATAGTTTATGTGTATTTGCTCTGATTTAGCACAAATGACATGCATAGCACAAGATTTTAGCGAAAATTAAATATTTTGAATTTTTTGTGCAAACGAACAATTAGGACCATGAATTAAGATGTCACATTGAATAATTTAGAAATAGTAAGAGATCTAATACATAATTAAGATAGCTCACAAAATACAAACAGGCTCCACACATATTGATTCTATGCTCCCATCAAAGCATTTATAGTATTCATGTTGCCATGGTCCGCTCCCATATGAGGGCCACCATGTCCCACAAATGGTGTAGGTTGTATGTTCTCCGGCTTATAGTGTGGCAGGGGAAGGGCAGCGGCAAAGAACGACCGTGGAGGGGCGGAGGCCGGGCGGAGGACATGTTGCGACAAAGGATGGGCCGTGGAGCTGTGAGGGGGGCGATGTGGGTGGCGGCAGTGGCTGGGCGGATTACGCCTGTGGGCAGAGGACGACGTAGAGGGACGGAGGCCAGGCGGAGGATGGGCGGAGGCCGGGCGGATGGGCCTAGGTGCTGCCGGAGAGTGGAGACCCCTATGCGGTGGCTTGGAAGGGAGGAGCGAGGTGCTTGGGGCGAAAAATTGTGAAGGGTTTGAGATTATATAAGGGTCCGTAACTACCGACAATTTTTAGGGTACCTTGGTAATTAGGGGTGTGAGAAGCAAGAAGAGGCTGTAGAAAGCACCTTAAATGGTGCTTTTGACTTTACAGTGTATTTTTGACAAGTATTTTTGACTTCACAGTATATTTGTTATAAGTTCTCAAAAGATAACTGTTTGTTTAGATTTTATGTTGTAGAGACCAAAAGGTATGGAAGTATAGCTCAAGCCTAAACAAACAGGACATATATCTCTGGACCTCTGAGAACGATTGAATCTGAATTTCCGAGAAATCTTGATTTACATATTTTTTTGGGTGAAAAATGCATGTGGAGATGGCGGCTTGCCTTAGCTCTGCCACCACTGGTCTGGGGTCGAGAAAGTAAGAGTGGGGTCGACCAGGCATAGATATGGTCCACCATTGACGTCAATCGTTGTCATTGTTATGTGGACCACACCATCGAAGTCAATTAGTTATTTCTTGCGCCAATGCCATACCTCTATTTCTTGAAGCTAGTCACTTCCCTGGAGTGAGAGCTCACCTCAGCTCAACGCCCGAGCCTACCTAGTCTCCATTTCCCCCGGCCTCCTCCTTCATCTTGTCATGATACTCCGTCCGTAAGCCAAGTTACCGATCTTAGAGAGAAGGGTAGAAGAGATGACGACGGAGATTTGAGTGGGATGAAGCCTATCACGCAAAGAGGAAGAGGCATTTTGTGGCAAAGAAAAAAAAAGAGCACACCCGACGAGGCCTCTTGGCCAGGGCCATGTGGGGGGATAAGTCAATTGATGTGATTTTGACCTGGAACGCACCACTTAAACAACTTTAATTAGTGATTTGGGCAATGGCCATATTGTGTGATCTTGGAATGGACCCACCCCTTGAGTTGTTCTACCTATGCTACAAGCTTACAAAGCCGCTAATCTGATTGACTAACATAAAAATGTGATGGTTACGAGTAGTATCTCTCCAACGACAACAACGTCATCCAGCATAACATTAATGCAGTGTCTGTCTAAAAAAACAAACACGTTTGTGTTGCCTTATCTAAGGCTACTATAGAAGGAACATTATTTTTAAATTGAAATAGAGTACTTGGAGGACCACCTGGTGTCGCTCAGTCTGGGCCTCTCGTCAGCATCCCCTCGCCACCGCCGCTGCCATTGTGGCGGCGCCCCCTCCCCCCATGCTCCCGCTCCTAAAGGTAGGAGGGGGAGAGCTCGCAACGGTCAGCAAGGGGCATGGTGGTCGAAAGCGAGTGGAGTTGGAGGCTCAGGCTTGTGGCTAGGCCTGGTGGCTGGGCGTGGCTAGCGGCCGTTGGCATGCGGCCTAGCCCGCATGTGGTTGGGGGCGCACGGACCTAGGCTTTTGCCCTAGGGCAGCGGCCATGTGCCTGGTGGCCGGCGGCAGTGGTGCGGCCTAGGCAGTGACTGGGGCTGTGTTGCGGGTTGGATTGTGGGGCTGCAGCTGTGGCTTTTGGCGCTCACTTGCACATGTGCAAGGGGAAGTTGGCCGACAGGTGGGCTTGTCCCATGCGAGCTCCCTTGTGCGCTTGCGGGGTGGCTGTTGGCGGCTTGTGACGGTTGGAGTGTCTGTCGGTTGTGGACGACCTATTGGCCTGTTGTAGATCTAGGCATCATGCCACAAATCTGGGTGGCTGTCTACCGAGCTAAGGTTCGCGCAGATTTGGCAGGCCAACCGCAGTGGTACCCCTGGCGCAGGTAGGCATGCGGCTGGAGGCGGCAGGCTATAGCCACCGAGCTGTTGGGTGGAGGCAGTGGGCTATGGGTTTTATTGCTTGATACGGGCGGAAGGAGGTTAAGTCAACTCCGGGTGAAAACTCTGTTCTAGTCTTGGTCGGAACCGGCGACACCGATGCTACGGGCGACGTTTAACTCCTTTGAGGTGTTGTCATGGTGTTGCACTCCTCGCCTCCTCCCATGGTTTTAGCTCCGAGAGGAAACCCTAGATCTAGGTGTTCCTGGATCAGACGATGGCGGCATTTTTGTGTTGTTTCTCTGCTTGGAGGCATCATTTCGGAGCTGGCCACAGCTGGTGGACCGATATTTGGTTGCTTGTTTGCGTGGTTGTTGGGATAACTGCGGCGGATCCTTTGGCATTACGATTTGTGCGGCAACGACGATGGAGGCAAGCAGAGTTTGAGTCATGGCATGGCCTTTTGACGTCAACGATGTGGCGTGGCAGTCGGATTTCTTTACATACCGTTTCCACCACGATGCAATGAAATTAGAGCTGTAGCATTGTGGGATGACAATGCTAGGCTTGCATATTTCTCTTGCTTGTTAAAATCGAAGCTATCTCATTTTTGATACGTTGGACGACTATTTGGCGAAGCCACCATGAGCTAGGTGCGATAGTTACATATAATCAATGCGTTAGTGGCCGTCTATGGTAAAATCAGAGTTGTCCAATCCGAACGAGGACACATATATACAACACGCGAACCCCATTCATGCAGCATGCGGACACGCTATGCACGCAAAGAATTGTCACTCACACCACACAGGCATACACGTGCTTGTACGGATCCACTACTCACGCTAATGTAAGCTCCAAGACCTCACGTAGCGCAAGCACGCACTCTGACACGATTTGGGCTCCTAGACAGGCCATCCCTTTCATACAGGCCGTGCTATTTGTTGGGTCAGAGCTTTAATTCTAGCAGGTCTAGGAATTGAGAATGGAATGAATCGTGGACCATCGTGATTGTGCTCATGGCTCGATCTAAAGGCTCATTGGTTCGTTCCGGTGTTTGGAAGCAACCGGTCCTAAGTTCTAATTTAGGTGGGTTAGGGACTTTTACTAAAAATGTTTTTAACCTAAGATTACACTAATGTACTAAAAAAGTTAAAATAACTTAACCTAGTACAACTAACTTTTTTTAATTCGTTTTCTTTATTGATAACCCTTAATCTAGCCAAATAATAATTTAATTTAAATGAGTTAATTGCTGAACATAAAATTAAAATTAAGCTACTTATCTAGGGTTAAGATTAACTAACTTATTTAACTTAATCTTGAATCAAACGTAGCGTTAATATCCAGCGTGTGAATTTCAGCATTTGATTATTTTTTGGAGGTGGCAATTTGAACTAACAGCAATCGGAAACAAACCAAAGAGAAATACGACACCTCTCTGATTTAAAATTACACTAATATACTAAAAAGATAGAATAACTTAAATCACTACAACCAATTTTTCTAAGTTCGTTTTCTTTACTGATGACACTTAATCTAGCTAAATAATAATTTAGTTTAAATAAGTTAATTACCAAACATAAAATTAGAGTTAAGCTAGCTACTTATCTAGGATTAAGGTTAACTAACTTATTTAACTTAACCCTGAACCAAACGCAACGCAGTGTTAATATCCAACTATGTGAATTTCAGCAATTTGATTATTTTTTGGAGGTGGCAATTTGAACTTACAGCAATCGGAAACAGGCCAAAGAGAAAGACAACAAATTAAAATTCGTGTAATTTGCACGATCGCCTAATCCCATTATCTCATAATCTTAAGCCCTAATTTCAGTACGTACACACCTACAGGGCTACAGCGAAGGCACAGCAGCAACTAACAGAAAGCCACGCCAAACCAAACTGCCATGCACACGTCTTCTCATAGTAATACCCCTGCACAGACTACAACGGCCCAGATCTCGCCACGTGTCCATCCTCCTCCATCTCAGCCGCCCAATCCGCCGCGCGCCTCCCCGACACGAACCGCCTCATCCCTCCCAGCGCCGGCGCCGGCACGGGCGCCGCCTCTTCCGTCTCCACCTCCTTCGCCTCGCTCTGCCGCGCCACGGCAGAGAGCGGTAGCCTCAGAGGCGGGGACCAGTCCACGCACTCCACGGCTGCGCTCTTCCTCGAGCGGCTGCGACGGATCAAGAAACCGAGCCCGGGGCAGCAACCGTCCCTCATCTCCGGGGACCTCGGCAGGTGGCAGCGGTCACGTTGGCGGCTGGAGAGGACCTTCCCGATGCAGGACACCTTGGGCGACCCTGGCTCCGGCACCGCCGGCTTCGGGTCGCGCCCGCCGCCGCCGGTCTTGGCCTTCTTGGGGAACATCGCCGGCGGCGGAGGGTGGTGTCGCCGGGCGCACCCCAGTCCAAACTTCCCAGAGACCGCGATTATCGGCGCCGCCGTCGGCTTCAGGTTGCCTGAGAACCGCTGCGACGCGCCGACGCCGTTGCCGTGACCGGGGTGGTTCTTGGGGTTGGTGTTCTCCTTGAGGGAGTCGTCGCGTTCGTAGACGGCGCCGGTGCGGCGGCGGGTGGACTCCGGCGGTTCGCCCGCGAGGTGGCGTGGGGCAGCCATAGGGGGAGAGGGGATCGAGAGGCCGGCGCGTGATGGTTGTGGCGGGGAAGGCGTTTCTCTTCTACCGGCGGCGTGTGGCGTGGTTTAAAGGAGTTCGTGCTGTTGTTGGGGTTGTCGTGCAGTTCGTCTTGCAAGGGAAGTTTAGGGCCAATTTATATACATAATAAACTGGCGCTCCATGATATCGGGTTCCGAATCATGAATTCAAGTTAAATTTGGTACAATTTTCGGAAAATTTTTATATCAAATTATAAAAATTAAATGAAGTACGTACTTTTCAAAATATTCACTTGACTGCAAAGACTTTAGGTGTATTAAATCACGTACCAATATATATGCACATACATATATGTATATATATCCAGGCACCATGGAGTCCTAGCTAATATTTATATATAGGAAGACTATATACTACAGCCAGGTGTAGTTAACCCCCTCCCCATCCACCGTCCAAGCATTTTGAGATACCAACGATCAGACGGGCGTGTTACCACCAGTTGGCCATCCATCTAACCCGTTAATCCACTCTTGGGGCAATAATTATCCGGCCAAAAATATTATTAGATTTGGTAATTATCCTTGCTAGATTATCAAACGGATGCTACATGCACGTGGTGCCACTGAATATGGGAGAATATTTGGGTTTGCACGTAAAGAATTACGCTACAAATCAGAGTTACTGCAGTGAAAGACTCTGGTAGCGGAACATTTGTTTTTTGTTTTTACTCGCCGATAGAGTCGGGAGTATGGCTGCACGTACGTGAAGACCTTGTGGAGCAAGATGCTAAAACATGATGCACCCATCACGTGAAAGAGTAAGAACTATTCTCGTTGATCTCCTCTCACACAAGGTGGCGTATATATATTCGGATGAATGTATCAATTCATTAGATGATGTGATTGTATTGCCACGTGAAGGTGCATGTTGGTCTAGCGAGACCACTTATTTCTTCTTTTGCAGGGATCAGGACCCAGCATTGCATGTGTCAAAACTTGAACTACGTACTTTCGATAGAAGAATCTGATAGGTGTGAATTCTATACACTGTAAGCCAAAATTTCATCGGCACCCGTTTTGATTTTGTTGCGCACCATGTTGATGTGTGCAATTGAGAGGATGGAGAAGATGAATCAGGTGTTTCAGTTGCATGGCAGACAGATCACAGAGATTCGTCGAAGACTCACAAGGACATATCAAGCTCGCAATGCAACACAACTCAGGTTTTGCATGACATGTGGCCAGCAGGACACAACAAGAGCGCTTGTGGGCATGCCTCTCGATCTAGGACGGATTAGATGTTAGATGGAAAAGAAGTTTAGGTAGACAAGGGCAAGCATTTATTTATCAACTATGTATGGAGTACTGAAACTCCGAGTATTCAAACTCCGATTTTATTTAGCTTGTTCTCTCTTTCAGTCTTCAGTTTTTTTTATTGTCATTAAGATATTTGTTTAGTCATTTTCGATACAGTTGATTTATTTCTGATCATCATTATGATTTTCTCCTTCAACAAAGAATTTCCTACCCTTTTTGATCGATTGTGATGTTGTATCTGGCAAAGATTCGTGAAAAGGCTCCAAAGAATTTGTAGTATGAAGTTTGCAGTATGCAGAAAGTAGTATCCATTGTTTTTTTTTCTTGCGGTATGGGGTATGGAGTATGGATCGTGGATTAATGAAAATTTTGCATGGAACACTGGGAAAGGGCGACGTCCGTGCGACAGCGGCGGCAGCTACCGGTTCGCCCTCAACCGTTTAGCTTTTGGCCTCCGGCTATACCTGCGTCACGCTTTTTTTATTATTATATCTATTCTAATGCAAGAACAGATCGCTTAGTACGACACACTATCTTTTGTGTGCACCACCAAGTTGGATTTGTTGGGTGCACGTACCTTCAACTGGGTGCATAAGTCTATGTAGAAAAGATACTAGATTCGTTAGTAGCATCTCTATAGTTATTAGTTAGTACTAATGATTTCACTTTTGCAAGGGATGCTAAGATATAGAAGAATTCTCTGGCATGAGAGAATGTAAACAGAGCAGATGCTAGTTCTGCACTTTTTTCTTGGGGTTATCAAGTGGGTTTCTTAATGAGTGATGTGGTTAGTTGGCAGTAGGCCCTTTCATTACAGGAACGTGATGCATGAGTGCCGAATTGTGAGGGGTTAGTTGAGCAAGAAGCTCCCAAAAATCTTGATTAGACCGCAGTGGTTAAGGTTCTTGTTTCTACCGGGTAGGGGAAGAGCTAAGAGCATCCCCAATAGCAGAGAAGATATCTTTCTCTTATGTCTTTCATGTTATCTAGAGATAATAATAAAAACATATTCTACAATAGGTTATCTCTTGATGTCATTTCTAGCAATTAATGTATGCATGAATATAAGATTAAAATTAAACTAGAAAATATGGGTCTAACGGAAGACATATTATAGAATGGAGAAAATAGTGATATCTTAAGTGTGAAGGGATCATCTCTTCACTAAGAAAAAACAACCTTCTCTTTCTTCTCTCTCTCCTCCAACTCAACAAAGATCATATGTGGCATCTCTAAGGGAATGCTGACATTATCATATTGAAGATGCCTAGCATTTGTGGTGAAAACCTTTTCGACAGGAAAGCTCTAGTCGAACGCTTGCTCGTGGGGGTATGGATCAAAGACATGCAATGGAGATCTAGAACCAAACGAGCAAGGGAACAACAAGGAGAAAGAGGGTCAGCTGCTCACTATTCCTCTAGAAAGGTATTCTATCGCATAATTCCCCTGTACAGTCCTACTTGTGAAACCAATGCATTTATGTAATCACTTGTTTGTACATCTTGTTTGATCTAGGAACGTGGTTGATGTGCCAATTCCTACTTCATATGCAAACCCTTTGACCCTTGAGCCAAAATTAGGACAGATATTCAAAGAAGATACAGATGGATATGCATTCTATAACCTGTATGCTAGATTTCATGGTTTTGGCATCAGCCGCCATAAGCAAAGAGTGAAGAAGGGAGGCATGAAGACCATCCAAGAATGTTGCTGCGTTCACCAGGTAAGTTTGCATGATTAGTACTACCTTGCTCTAGTTATAGGTACGTCTCCTGACACTTTTAAGTAGTATATGTGTTTGTTGTTGATTCACGTATTGTACAGGGAATAAATAAGAAGGTGAAGGTCCAGCAACTAGGATAGATTATAAGGCTATGATTAGGATTAGTCGTTCTTCAGAGCGATACGAATGGAGGGTAACAAGGTTCGTGGAGATCATAACCATCCCCCTGAAACGAGAGTTAAGTGTTACTGAAAACTATAGGTCCCACAATTTCATTGATGATGGGACAAAGACTATCGTTCAAGGGATGATAGATTTGGGTATATCACCTGCGAACATGTATGAATTAGTTGCAGGGATGCATTGAGGCCCTTCATTAGCACCTTTTACAAGAAGGGCACTCGATAGATTAACTTATGCTATAAGAAGGGACGAGTGCAGTGACAATGTTCAGAACACATTAGATTACTTCGGAGGGCAGCAGTGTCGCAGCAAGAATTTCTACTACACCGTGCAGGTAGATGGACTTCAAGGATCAAAATATATTTTGGTCACATGCCTTGTCTAGGTTTAGTTTCGAGCATGTTGGTAATGTCGTCACTTTTGATACTACATATTAGACAAATATGTATAACATGCCGTTGGGTATTTTTATTGGGGTCAATAACCATTTCAGATAGTAGTATTTGATTGTGCATTGCTCAGGAGGAAACATTCAAATAATTCAAGTGGTTGTTTGAAAAATTCACCGAGGCAATGCATGGGAGAAAACCTTCGTTGATGTTGACAAGTAATTAATACTACATACTATTAGGATGTGTCAATTAATATTATTAGTGTCAGTATTGTAAATCATAGAGAGCGATTGGGGAGTATATAGTACGTATGTATAGTTGAAACTAAGAAAACCATTTCCAAACGATAGTATTAGTCCTTTTCTTTTCGAAATGGTTCTTATAAGTAGTAGAGAGTGGTTGGGAGCATATAGTATGCATGTACAACTAAAATGAGAAAATAATTTTTGTTGATAATTTTTATCAGATGGAGGTTGCAATAAGTGAGGTGTGGCCTGACACTATACATAGAGTCTGCAAGTGGTATTTATTGAAGAAAGCTAAAGAGAATTTAGAAAAAATATATATAGCAAGCGAAGCAAGTTCAAGGAGGAGTTCAGTAGGGTCCTAAATGAACTACACACAATAGATGAGATTGAAAAGGCTTGGACTGATTTAGTCCAGAAATATGAACTTGGATCTAGCACTTACTTGAAAAGAATGTGGGATATGAGGTCTAAGTGGGCTCCTGTGTACTTCAAATAATATTTCTTTGCAAAAATGTCAACTACTCAGAGGAGCAAAAGCATGAAACATGTCCTTACGAAATATGTGAAGCCTTCTTCTTCACTTAATGGATTTGTCAGGCGGTACAAATGTTTCTATTACGACAGAATACAGGAGGAGGACACTGAGGACTTATTTTCATCTAATGTAAGTATTACCTTTAGCTCTTTGTACATTGATGATAATTAGCTTTACGTGTGTAAATTTTATGAGTATTTAATACTAATCATGCCATAGGATAGTGTAACATCCTCAAATTTTGCGGGTTTAAAATTTTTTTAAAAGAGAAAAAGATGTGCAACTATGTATTATACCTATGTGTATTTTAATTGGATTTTTATCCCAAATAATTCAAGCCTTTGAATTAATTTGAGAGTAATAAGTGTTGCTTTTTATTTTTCATTTGATCATCTTTGAAAATTTGCTCCAAAAATATTTCTATTGAGTTCGCCATGCTCAATTTGAATTATTGAAATTTTCTAAGAATTTTTGGAAGCCATTTGCTATTTTTAAAGGCCTCTTTTGATTTTCTGCATTTAATTTTATTCAAAAATATTTTTTTCCAGGCAGCCGAGCACGGCCGCGTGCGTAACGCTCGCGCCTGTGCATTTCGCCGCTGGCTTTTTTTTCTTTTCTTTTATTTCTTCAACCATTAATCCCTATCAGTGCTCCTCTTCATCTCCTCCCATGCTGTTTCCTCTCTCCTATTCTTTGCCTATAAAAGGCCTCCCATTCCCTATTGTTCTCTCTTTTTCTCACACCCCAAAAATTTCTTCTCCACCTCTTCTTCTTCAACTCCGGCGAGGAATTTCGGCAACACCGACGCACCCCCACACCGAGGCTTTGCTGCTGGAGCTTCGCACGCCGACGCGTACCTCCTACCACAAGCAATCGGGAGCTTCGTCTACTACATCAACCGCACGGCGAGCTTCTTCCCCAACTCCGGTGAACTCCTTCTCTCCTCCGTTTCTTCACCCTCTTTGAGCTCTTCTCCAATCCCTCTCCGGAGGAGACTCCCAACAATCCAAGGAACGTTTTCTCTCCACCAATTTCACCCAATATCCACCTCCTATGTGCAGCCATGTTGTGATCGATCTTTTTCCTCGATGTTACTGTAGTGTGAACAGTAGATTCACATGTACTGTAGCACGTACGCGTACGGTAACCCCTATGCCATACCTCCATCCAATATTTTCGACACATCTAAACCAGGTCCGATTTCTGATCTTAGTAGTAAAATGGAACCATTAGAACCCCATGAGTCCACTGGTATGATCGGAATATAAATCCGTGCACCAGATTTTGAACTATATGAATGCACCCCAAATTTGGGCATAATTTGACTGAATTTGAAATAGTTTGATCTGTGATGATTATTTTGAAAGTATTTTATTTTTCATAGATCACTAGTATGTCTAGAAACACCTCTGTAAATTTTCATAATTTTTGGACTTGTGTAGCATTTCCTAGAATTAAAATAAGCTCTGTTTTAATTATTAAAAATAGAAATGCTCTTTTTTTTAATATTTAATTTTTGCCTAGGATTAGAGAACCTTAGAACTAATTTACCATGTGAACCAAAACATTTTTCCTGCAATAGTTTGAGCTATAAAAATCAGGATGTGTTCTAGATCCATTTAAAATTGATATTTAAATCCTGCTTTTAGTAATAGTGCCTTTATAAATCTGTTTTAGCTATTAAAAGTGCATGTCTAGTACCTAATAAATCATGATATATTCTAGAAATGGTGTCAAGTCATGAGAACCCATTTAGTATAATTAATTAATAGTATACGATGTTTTTAGTGTAGTTTTAATGCTTGGAATAATAGTTTTAATTATTTAAAGTACATTTCCGGAACCTTTTTAAAAATGAAATGTCTCTGGAATTGATAATATATCATGTGAATCCATTTTTATGATTTAATAATATTAATCATGATTTTCTAAATAATTGTTATACTAGAAATTATAGAAATTGCTTTATTTAAATAATGATCAGATTTAATATTATTATTAAATTGTTTTGGTGCTGTTTTGGTACTGCTAGTACACCCTAAGATGATCCATGCTTAGTTAGTATATGTTAATAGCATGGAATAGCTTTATGAGTATAATCCTAGTCGTTAATATAATAGAAGTGCATGTGTAATTGTGGATACATGCTTAAAATATATTTTTCTGCTATTAACCATTGTAAATATTTAGGACTCATCTAAATATTTATTTGTGGTTAATTATCATATTAGTTTATTCCATGCTTGTTGTGTATTATGAGGCATGTTAGGACTTTGTTATTTCCTGATGATTAGCATGGTAGGTTTTGCTTTCAATCATGTAGTGCATACCAGTATGCTAGGGTTTGTTGATTTACTTTACATGTGTACCAACTAGCAGGATGTGTGTTATTTGTTATACCTTGTATATACATAGCGAGCTTATATAGTGATAAGTGCCATGACATGTTTAGAACTTGTTAGCTTGCATTAATTTTATGTTATTTAGCATGATTAGATTTCTTGTTGTTGTTAAATAACTAGTATGGTAAATAATAGTTGTTGTTAACCATTGTAATTATTTAGAGTTATCTAAATAATTATTTTGTGGTAAACTTATTAGTTTACGCATATTTGAGTCTATTCATGACCATCATATTTTATGTTGCATAAGCATATAGTTGCATGTAGTCATATATATGTTTATACATGGTTAGATTGAATGTTGTTTATAATATATATGTTGGAATTGTAATTCCTTGCTGATCTATTCTTATTGTTTAATCATGTAGTATTGGTTGCTATTTCGTGTGCTAACTAGCATGACAGGTTATGTTTGATGTGCCATGCTTGTTAATAGTTTTGTATATATATATGATATTTATATTACCATATATATATTCAGTACAAATATGTACAAGGAATATGGCCAGTGTAGCGACCCTAATAGTGTTAGGTGATCTCTGTTATCCAAGCCTTGAATTTTTATTCAAGGGCTATCTTCTGATCCGTCTCTTCTGAATCTGTTCATTCTATCTCAAGCTTGCTAGCCCTTTGCTAATATCTTTTGGTTGAGGTTATTCGTAATTCCCTATGCCGGTTGTAGCATGGCACCAGCATTTGGACTCTACACCTCAGTTTCTGTTGATACCCTCTTTCGATCTTGATCATTGCACCACGTAATGTAATGATGATTTCTTGGCAGTAATCAATCCCTTGATTGGTAATAAGCATTGACATGATCCTTCGATCATTTGTCGATATTTTGCCATGAACCTTGAGACCCAATATCTAGTCAGTGGCATAGCTCCATTTATTGGAATGCCTCGATCTCCATCAGTATCTATCTTGCGGATGTTTCCATGTCGGATCAACCCATGTTGGTATTTATCCTAATTTCTAATTCCGATTTATGGCTTTACCATCCGTATGAGGAATCCGTTTATACCTCTTGTCTATAGCCTTCTACCAAGCTATAGATGTGTCTCTGTTTGATTCTATCCTTTCTCACTTACATGTGGTTTCCGCATGTAGTGCCCTATCTTTTGAAACCTTAACCATTGGCGTGTGCTTCTCACCCGTCAATCGATCGTAGCCATACGATCTTTCTTTTTTAGCACTTTTATCCTTTATGGACCAGGTCTATAGACCTAGTGCCATGTGTCATCTGTGGTTCTTACCATGTATAATCCTTTCTCTAAACTATGACTATTTATCTCATCTTACGAGATGATGCCTTTCCCTTTCTTCTGGTTTACCCTTCTGCCAGCAATCCCTTCGTTTTTCAAATCCTATACTTGATCTAACCATCATCACTCCTTTCTGTTAATGTTTGAGTTATTTGGAGTTGCTTTAGTTATTTATTTATTTGTTGCATTCGATTTCTGTTATGACGAGTAGGGAGTGACGTAGTTAACCAGAGACAAGTTCAAGGAGGAGAAGTGAAGGAATACGTCAACGAATGCATGCCCCCTCTTCTTGATCATGTTGATCCTATATTTTCAAAGTCATTATATTTTATTGTTTATAAACATGCATGCTGTTTTATTCCAGTAGCTAGCATGTCGATTGACACACCATTACCTTTCCGCTTGTCGCCGTTTACTTGATACCCTGAGTAGATTAATATGTTATTTTCTCTGAATAGAGTAGAGAAATGCTTAGCCATGCTTAAATATATCCTTAGGATGTTTTGATTTGCCTCTTCGGAGGAATGATCTTTGGATCGATGATCCTTGATATAGAAACTTGTTGTTGAGCTCGCTGAGCTAAGGCCGGATGCCCGTTGTTTTCTCTCTCTATTCTTCCAAATTCTACTCTGGGTGAAACTTACCATCTAAAATGGTGCGGGCGACAGCTGAATCAATGTTGAAGGAGCATATGGTTGTCCTACCCGCAGAAGGCCAGTTTAAAGGAACCATTGGTCGTCCGTACCGCTTAAGGCCGAAGTCTTGAAGTTAGAGAATTGTGACAACAGTACAACCACATGCTATATGGGCACTGGCTTGGTCAAGTAGGTTAGTCAGCTTTTGGTGCCGATGTTGCCGTACCGCAGAAGGGGTGGACGTGGCTACCCTCGGCACAGATGGGGGGACCGGAGTGTGGGGATGTACTCTCAACTCCGAACCAGACCCGGTGGGCATGTCAGACCTTAGGGGGATCTAGCTAAAAGACCTCGTCACAATCTCCCTGCCGGTACACCAATGGGTGTGTACTATGCTAGCGACGGCCAGTGGCAACAAGACGAGATTGTGTCATGTGGGTAAAGTGTACAAACTCTGCAGAGTAATAAACTAATCGATTAGCCGTGTCCACGGTTATGAACAGCACATGACTCATTCTTGATGAAAAGGACCTGTCCCTCTCCTCCTTGCTATTTCCCTCTACCCCTTTTGCTAATGGAACCTATGGACGAGCTAAGGCAGAAGTTCCTTACTCGAATGTGTTGGTCGTGGACCACACATGATGAAAAATACCCCTGATGTTAAAAATTAGTTTTCATCAAAATGATGCCTTCGAATCTACCGTAATATTTCAACTAAAACTGCTTTTCTGCAAATGAACCATACAGCCTTCCGTTGAAGCCTTGCATGTAGTTTAATAGGACCATCTGCCGCCAGGTGGCTTGCTAAGTATGTAAAATACTCATCGTGCATGTTGTTTGTTGGATGTGTTCAGATATCTTCGAAGATGGTGGTGAAGTTATGAGGTTTTCTACAACCATGGGAGGACTAAATTACATGAACTCCATCGACTGCCTGTGGCTGAGATGGAGACATCTACGCTTGATTTTTTTCCGCTGTTCCTGAATGGTAAGGGACGTAAGTCCTAGATGTTTTATATGGCCATTCGGCTGTTATTATTCAAATGTTTTCTAATAAGCTTCGTGATGTGTGCAGTGGTACACATTTCGCATGTGTTCGTCAGTGTGATCCTAGACTGACGAGGATATACACAAGGGGGTCTGGTAGTTGAAACTAGACCCACAGATAGGGTGTATACTACAACATGCTCCCCGATAGAGAAGCACACCACGTGTGTTTACACAAGAGGTGCATTTACAAGGTTCAAGGAGCAATTTTCCTTGAGTTTCTCGTATATGGTCCAACCATCAGCAAATGAGTAACAACTTCTGTTGGTCCATATCGGAGATAATACTATGGAAATTTGGGGTAGGAAAGTATATGAGGTTGAAGCAAATACAGATGAAAAACAAATCTCATGTTTATGCAATCTATTTGAGCACCTGGGAATATTATGTTGCCACGTAAACAGGATAACTCAATGAACGTGCTAATTTTTTAAAATAGTAGTATGTCCCTTGTTCATCCAATTGTGGACTACACTTTTGTTTTATTTGCGGGTGATGATTTAGTATGGGTTTGTAGAAATACCATATCAGTATGTGAAGAAAAGTTGGGCAGAGGAGGCAAGAGATTCAATACTAGAGCACTTGGAGGGCTACAGGAAGGACACAAAAGCAGTTGCCTCAAGAACTTATCAACACACCCGGCTGCACAAGTTTGCGCTTCATATAGTTAGGATTGGTGATACTAGCATGGAGACATATCAGAAGACAACGCAAGTGTTGTGCACGCTAGTGGATGACCTGAAGCTAATGTCAACTACATCTGAAAGGAGTAACAAGGAGACTCGTCAGAGTGAAAGTGTTTTGGGAAAGAAGGCTATTGTGGTTGACTTGGTTGAGCATGGAAGTAGTTATGCTAGGTCTAAGGAGGATGACTACAACGAAAATTGCATTGTAGAATATGAGGACATGGAAGATGATGACATGGGAGAAGAGGAAATGGAAGATGAGTATATGACAGAAGAACAAACACTTGATGTACTACCTCCAGAAGTAAGAAGGGGCAGAGGACGCCCTAAGCTTTGAAGGTTTGTGTCAAATGGAGAAGCTGCATCTCAGCGGAGTAAGAATTGAGGAACTACATCTCATTAGAAGAAGAAGGATGTCGCCGATAGTAGTTTGTGTGCTCATAGACCTATGCAAATTAGATACTGCAAAAAGTGTGGTGGGCATGGGCACAACAGAAGCCCATGCGGACGCGACTCTACGTACAAGTGGAAGTAGTTGAATTCTCGTGAAGCATTTATTTAGTTGCGTTTGAACCGAGTACTAGATGCTTAGTGTTTGATGGAGTACACATATTCCTTTTTTCCCATTGCATCCGTCCTTTTGAAGCTAGAACTTAAGTCTGGTACTGAGTATTTAATATACTCATTATCCACCTTTTCTATTAATCAATTTGAAAATAACAGCAAAGTCTGCTTTGGAGCATATGTTCTCATTTGTCTGTCCATATTTGTATTATTTATTTCAAAACACATTGTGCAAGGTTGGTAGTTATGTGTGTAATTTTGAAGTGTATGTAGTTTTCCCTCCGATAAAAAATGCGAGGCCTATATTTCTAAAGATCCTGTTCAATAATATAAGACTTGCATGTGTACTTATTATAATTGCTCTCATTTATTTTTCCTCTTTCTTCAAAATTTTGGAGTAATAACCTCACTAATTTATCTCTCTCATATACATGACCCCGCGTTGAATCTAGATATGCCTTATATGGTTAAACGGGGGAGTATGCATTGATATTCCAAATCAGGTATTAATTATTTCTGGTGTGCAGGCCGTGGGATACATGATCTTGGGGCTCGTGATGAAATGAAATTGAGCATAAGAGAGTAGCAGTGTCGTAGCAAGAATGTTTAGTACACCGTGCAGGTTGGTGTAGATGGGGCTTCAAGGATCAAAAATATATTCTCGGTCACATGGTTTGTCTAGGCTTAGTTTCGAGCATGTTGGTGATGTCTCCACTTTTGATACTACATATAAAAAAATATGCATAACATGCCATTGAGTATTTTGGTTGGGCTCAACAATCATTTTCAGACAGTAGTATTTGGTTGTGCATTGCTTGGAGGAGATAGTCGAATTATTCAAGTGGCTGTTTGGAACATTCATCGAGGCAATGCACAGGAGAAAACCTTCGCCAATCCTAATAGGTAATTAGTACTACATACTATCAGCATGTGCCAATTAGAGTATGTATTGATACTCCAAATCGGGTATAGTTATTTCTAGGGCGTGCTGGCTGTGGGATGCAAGATCTTGGGGCTCATGATGAAATAAACTTGAGGATAATCTAGATTACTTTAGAGAGTAGCAATGCCGTAGCAATTTTTAAGCGTATAGATCTTAGGAGCATGTGTTCTCATTTGTCTGTCCATATTCATATTATTAATTTTAAAGTACTTTGTGCTAGGTTTGTAGTTATGCGTGTAATTTTTAAACGTATGTAGTACTCTCTCCGTTCAAAAATGTAAGGCCTATA
The DNA here is from genome assembly GCA_019208055.1 of Stipa capillata. NCBI lineage: Eukaryota > Viridiplantae > Streptophyta > Magnoliopsida > Poales > Poaceae > Stipa > Stipa capillata. The sequence continues at coordinate 309,492 of JAGXJF010005432.1, forward strand.
TTTTTTAAGATCTTGTTAATAATATAAGACTTGCATATGTATTTATTGTGATTGCTCTCATTTAGTTTTCCTCTTTCTTCAAAATTTATGAATAAGCACCTCATTAATTTATCTTTCTCTTATTGGCAACCCCGTGTTGGATCTAGATACGATTTATATAGTTGATCAGCGGGAGTATGTATTGATACTCCACATCAGGTATAATTATTGTTGATGAGCGGGCCATGCGATAGATGATCTTGGGGCTCATGATGAAATGAACTTGAGCATAATCTAGATGTGTTCGTGTTGTAAGATATCAGTGCACCTTTTTTTTTGTAGCACGATGCGAAGCACATTCATATGCCCTGAGTCTGTGGGAGTATATATGTTAGAAATGATACGAGAAAATAAACTTTATATAATGGGGAATAACAAGTAGTATTATCAAGCCTACAACTGAAGTCCAATGCATCATAAGCTGAACATGTTTCTAGAAAATTTAATGAATTATCCCTAAATATAACAACTGATGGCAACGTGAAATGAAATTGATCATTGATCTTCTTTTGAAGTATTCTTCATTTGCAGGCCCGTCACCAAATCTCCATGGTAACATGATTGGTCATTTTCTCCTCAACTCTTTAAGGCATCGAGTCACGTGATCTGGTAGCATAGTTTCATTTCTTTTGAGGAACAACATGTTAGCCAAGAATTCATTTCTCAGCTCTCGTGAATCCAGCAAGGAGAATTCAATGATGCATTTTACTTCAACTCGGTGAACAACGTATGATAACAAAAACTAGAATTAGCTTCATTGACCCACAGTAGCTCACACTAGAAACATGACTCACTAGGTGAGATCCATCCCAATTCCTCATGTAGTTTAGCACGTGGAATGCAAAGTCCATCTTATGATGTGAACCAACAATTAGAAGTCATGCTAAGGAAGATGTCTTTGTACCTAGGGTAGATGACCATAATAAACCTGATATTGTGAGCAAGTATGTTTGTGGGGATCTTATGATGCCAATTAGGGATGTCTTCATCCCATTCCGAGAAAGACAGCTTCGCGCACTGCTGCAACATTTTTGAAATATAGTCCTTTGTTTTAGCATGTCGAGCCTTGATATCCTGCCCGTCTTTTGCAATATCCCTATAGGGGTCCAAGATTCTAAGCTTCTTGTGTTCCATGTCATATGCATAGAGGGAAAAGTGATACGGTTGGTGCACAGGCACAAATATCTACATCCTAATCAAATAATTCTACTTGTTAGTATGTAGTATAATTGATCCTTTCAAAAAGTAAAGTACGAAGTATATACGAGGGTCGTAAGAAAAATAATTGGGTCTTAACATACCATCTGACAATGGGACACATAATATGGGATTAGGGTGTCATTGTTGAAAAAGTGAAGGTGCTCATCCGGATTCAAATCTTCACCACCAGCGGTTGCATACATCTGCATATGTATGTGTCTCAGTTAAGGGCAGAATATGAGGTAGAATAACCAAACCATGATTATAGACATCACCGTGAAATCTTGGTTTAGGAAGTGCCTCCATCATAGGAAATCGGTTATGCTGAACTGTCAATCTCATCCTTAGATAACACTTGCACAACCATGTTGAAGACGTCGTCTTCTAGTTCATCATTGAAACTCATAGGTTCTTGTACATCTTGCAGTTTTAATGACATCAGGATGGTTCTGAGATGTGCATCCGAGTTTTCCTATGGAGAACAAAATAACGTGTCAGGAGATGACATCTATGTACTTACAATAGGAGATGTGTCGGGTGAATGTGTAGGAAGCAATACAAGAGTCTTGGTCAGTAATTGAGGTTGTACGTGTAAAGATCTTCCGATGTCTTGAAGTCGTGCCTCAACATAGTGTGTTGTTTGGTGATGAATGCCGATTTTACCATCTGGCTAGGCTTAATTACCCCTTTTGGATTGTCTATTAGGAGATTAGAACACTCTCCAATGATCCTCCTCCTAGATTTTGGATGGTATTTGACGCGTACAGACTCACCACGAAGAGCAATCCTCACTTTGCTAACCTTCCTTAAGGCAGAGTTTGGCGACATGAAATTAGGAATAGGGTTCTCATATATTGAAAATGGTAGTCCAGCACTCGGTATATTATATGTCCGAGTCGCTGCAGGGCGTGAAGGTGCACTACACGGAGTTGGAGAAACTCGCTTAAGCCATCCTTATGGTGTCGAGGAAGCCGTGACATTACTTCATGGCACATCCGATTCGGGTTCTGTCCTCTTACCCAATTGGTGAGATGTTGCACAATAGGGAAGCTACTGGGCAAGTAAGCAAATGGGGCTGCCGAGCTTGCACCTTTTGTCATGGAGTACCCTCCAAGGACCGCCATCAAGTCGCAAGTCCTAGCGGACTTTGTGGCAGAGTGGGTGCTGCAAGAGAGCAACATGAGCTAGGAGCAGGGAGAACCTATGTGGATGTATACATGGATGGATCATGGTGTGCCGACGGTGCGGGCATAGGTGCCATCCTAGAGTCGCCTGAGAGAGCGCGCACCAGATACTTGGCCCACCTCAAGTTCAAGATCACCAACAACATAGCCGAGTACAAGGCGTTGTTGCTCAGCCTGTGCAAGGCATGGGTAGCCGGAGCTAGGTGTTTCCTCGTCAAGTGTGATTCATAGCTGGTCGCCGGCCATGTAGATAAAAGCTACCAAGCTAAGGATCCCGAGATGGTCAAGTACCTCACCCTCGCGTGTGCCATGGAAAAACACTTCGTGGGAATCACTGTGCATAGCGTCCCGCGCGTAGACAATGCTGAGGCCGACATGCTCACGCGAGCAGCTAGCAACAAGACCGATGCCCCACCAGGCACGTTTTGCGAAGTCATATATGACACAACGACTAGCAGGCTTCCCATTGTGAGCATCATACCCAAGGAAGATTGGAGAACACCCGTCACGAACTACCTCAATGATGATACAGAGCCGGAGGATCCTGTCGCTGTACCACATCTCGCAACCTGAGCTAGAGGTTTCGTCTTGCATGATGGATCCTTATACGAGCGTGGCGCGTGCGCCCCATTCCTCAAGTGTGTCACAAAGGAAGAAGGACAGGAGCTGCTACAGGAGATACACTAGGGGTTCTACGGGTCGACCTCACCTCGAGATCCCTCGTCACCAAAGCTTACTGTGCAGGGTTTTATTGGCCGACAGTAGTGGGTGACGCGCAGAGCCTCGCGAGGACTTGTCTAGCATGTCAATGGATGGCAAAGGGAACGAGCAGGCCTGCTCATGCGCTTCGCCCAATCCCGCCATCTTGGTAGCTTGCTCGATGGGGCATCGATCTCGTCAGCCCATTCAAAAAAAGCGAGTCACGAAGCAAAATTCATCGTGTTCGTTATCAACTACTTCTCGAAGTGGGTTGAAGCCAAGCCATTAGTCAAGATAACTTCCGGGGCGGTCCAAAAGCTTATATGGAAAAACATGATATGTCGCTTTGGGGTCCCGTGCGAATAGAAAGTGGACAATGGAACCTAATTTAATACCACGACATTTCTAGACTTCTGCCGCAGACTCAATATCAACATCTGTTTCACATCTGTGGCTAACTCAAAGGCAAACGACAAGGTAGAGCGAGCTAATGGTATTATCCTTTTAGGTTTCCGAACTCGCCTGTTTGGTCTGTCTGGCGGTAAGTATGTTGACGAGCTCCTGAGCGTGCTGTGTTCTACCCATACAGTGGTAAGTAGGGCAACTGGCTAGACACCATCCAAGATCCTGTTCGGTGAAGAAGCCATCACTTCGGCAGAAATCATGTTCAAATCACTCCGAGTTGCCAACACTCTGGATGACACCGAATACGCGGTGTCGCTCGAAGGCGTTGATAGTCTCGGCCAAGAAGCTGAACTCACCATCGAGCAATATCAGGCATCGATGGCTAAATTGTACAACAAGAACGTCAAGTCACGCCCCATCAGTGTTGGCAACCTGGTGTTGAAGAAAAAAGCTAACCCCAACGCCGATGGCAAGGTCACCTCTAAGTGGGAAGGTCCGTATGAAGTAATCAGCTTGCCTCGCCCTTCCTCGTTTCACCTGCGCAGCCTCGACGCGGGGTGATCTTGAAGCACAGCTGGAACGTGGACAACCTCCGCAAATGCTATGTCTGAAGCTCTCGGCAAGTACTTTACAATTTTTGGTGCAAAATGGTATTGCATCAGTCCAACTGGACCTTGTCTATGTAATTTGAATTAAGTTTTGTAAGGAACCTGGCAAATGCCCTAATTTCTCTACAAAATATTTGGACGCCATATCTATGCACAGGAATGAGAAGAGCGACGCATCCACCATGATCGCCTGTGTGACAACGTGCTGTGGTGACATGCGCGCCCTATCTCGCCTTAGGCCATAGCGAGGCAATGACATGCACCCCTAAGAGCGACGCATCTGCCGTGATCGGCCGCAACAATGTTCTGCGGCAACGTGCGCGCCCCATCCCGCCTTAAGCCGCAGCGAGGCAATGACCTGCGCCCCTAAAAGCAATGCATCCGCCATGATCGCCTGCGTGACAACGTGCCACAGTGACATGCACGTCCTATCCCGCCTTAGGCCGCAGCGAGGCAACGACCCGCCCCCCTAAGATCTTCCGCGTGACAACATTCCGTGGCAACATGCACGCCCCATCCAGCATAAGGTCGTAGTGAGGCAATGAGCCGTGCCCCTAAGAGCAACGTATTCGCCGCGTTCCCCTGCCGGAGAACACTCCATAGGGACGTGCATGCCCATCCCGCCCAAGGCCGTAGTGAGGCAACGACCCGCGCCCCTAAGAGCGATGTATCCACCGTGATTGCCCACGTGACAACTTTCCATGGCAACGTGTGCACCTATCCCGCCCAAGGCTGCAGCGATGCAACGACCTACGCCCCTAAGAGCGATGCATCCACCTGTGTGACAATGTTCCACGGTGATGTACGCGCCCTATCCGCCTTAGGCCGCAGTGAGGCAACGACCCGTGCCCTTAAGAGTGACGCACTCACCGCGATCGCCCACGTGACAACGTTCCGCAACAACGTGCGCGCCCATCCTGCCTTAGGCTACAGCAAGGCAACGACCCGTGACCCTAAGAACAAACTATGTTCGCAGCAGAGTCTAAGACTAGCAGCTTGTCTTCACTCTCCATCGTCTTGATAACCATGGCACGTTCCTTCACTTCTTCATTAGCAACAGCGTCACAATTCCGCCACATCCACAACCTTTAGAAGGGCGAGCGATGCTTGTGGGACACTGCCATAAAAGGTCAATTACCTCACTGCCCAGCCGGCAATTTACACTGTGAGATCAAGTTCTGCAAATGAGCCTGACAAAGATAATAAACATCACAACACGACAGATAAAGGAAAAACATAACATCCACCTCAGGCAAACACGTTCGAACGGCATCAGAATACAAGGTTCATAGAAAGCCACAAGCGGTGAGGTAGTGTCGACACAGCAACAAAGTCAAAAGGTGAGACGAGAGTTTTGGAAGCATGTCATCGAAGCACAATCTGAAGTGAAGGGCGAAGAGGTGCTGGCTCTAAACATCGAGGTGCTGCGATGCTCCGCACGGGCACCACTCAGAGCGCCCTTGACAGCTCAGCGGCTTGTGGAGGCACCGACGCAGCCCGAGACTTCAAGAGCCCCTCAACGTACTTAGAGCCCTTCTTGCATGTATCCAAGACCCGAGTTAGGAAGGCGCAGTTTTGCTCTTGAATTTGTCCCGGACGACGATGACATCGGCAATCTTCGGGGCCACGTAACCCTCTGCCGAGAAAATGGCCGATTCAACTTGGGTCACCAGGTAGTTGCAGCCAAGGGATAGCTCGATGGTAGCCCGCGTGTTGTCCTGAGCAAAGGTGAAGCTCTGCATGTGGGCATCCCGGCAGATGTTGGTTGCCCATGTGATCACTTCAGTGGACATCATTTTCGGGTCGGAGTTATCGAAGTCCTCCATGTCAATCCCAACCGCAGAGGCGGCCAGGTTGGTGCATTGCACAGAGGACGCACAAGTTTTTGGACCTTGCCGTCCGGCTCGGAAAACCGGATGAGCTGCTCACACAACATCTCAACATCCTCGCGCAACCTGCTTCTTGGAGTGATCCATGACTTTCTTCTGCTCGTCAACCAGGCCAGCCTTAGCCTCAGTAGCTCTGTCTTGCTCGATGGCCAAATGAGACTCGACCTCAGCAGCCTTGCACTTCTGCTCGGCCAGGCGAGCTTCAGCCTTCTCTGCCTTGCACTTCTCTTCAGTCAGGCGGGCTTCACCCTCGGCCGCCTTACTCTTCTCCTAGTTTAGGCGGGCTTCAGCCTCACCTGCCTTATCTTTGAGGATCAAGAGCCTCTCTGTGGCAAACATGCACTACACTGGAGCATAAGAATGGTTAGCTATGGACTCGCACAGTATGTGGAAGAAATAAAATAAAATACCCCCAAGTCCATAGGCACAAGAAGAAATACCTTCAGAGCGGTAGCGCGAGAGGTTGCACTGATCTGTGCGGCTGACAACCCAGCGAGGCTCGCTGACAAGTCATCCTCGGTGAGGCACAGGCTCGTGCAGCTCAGAAACTTGAGCTTCAAGGAGGAGCCGGTGAAGAAACCCGGTGCGAGGCGTCCTGAGAATGTGACGAGTGGGGACGGGTCATGTCACTCCCTGCAATCATCGCTAGAGGAGTCGTGCGGCCCTACGGGGGCACGCAATTTACCCTTTCCTTTCCTTGAAGGGGATGTGGTGCATTTTCTATTTTCCTGGCCTATAACTCTTTGGCCGAGGCACTTTTCGGACGAGGTGGCACGTTCCACTTGAAGAGCTCACAGGGGAGGTTCCTGCGCCCCTTGACTAACCTCGTCACCACTCAGGACTCAACAAGCAGAAGCATCCAAGTATGGCGGAGGCCTCCTCCTCCGTGCGACTAAGGTCATACCTTATGAAGGAAGAGTTCATGTAGAAATGTAAGTAGACACATCAAAAACAAGCTGAGTTGCAAAGAGGAGGCTGGCCTACCTTCTGCAGGCTTGTAGCCGTAGAAGTCGCAGGGCCCATAGGGTTTGCCTTTTGGAAGGGGGTTAGCGGTTCTACCCTGTCGCGAGGAACCGGATGTGCAGAAGGATGAACTCTTCTACCAGATCACGCGAGGATAACTGGCGACTTAGTTGACCCAGCGTATCATGGCACACCATGTCGCTGCCGTCATTAGTAGCCTATGATTAACATATCTTGGGGTTGTCTTCTACCTGGTGAAGCTAAGGTCATCCACATGATAGAACCACTGGTTGTGCTAGTTTTTCCACTTGTTCTTGAGCGCCATCGCGAGGTAGGTGACCTCGGCGCGGTGGTTCGCCTGGAAGCCGACTGACCCAAATAGGGACGATGTTCCGCTGTGCAAAATCACCGGAGCCATGACTGGTTCATCGAAATAAGCGAAGCTCACCACCGAGCTCTTCATGAGCATGGTCCTGGTCGCCCATTCGAAGATAGCCATACGGTTGATCGCAGTACGGTTGAGCTCTGAGATCTCCAGATAGAAATGGTTCAGGATTTGCTGAACAATGGGTACGGGAGGAAAAGTGACGCCAGCCTCGAATTGCGAGGCAAACACTAGGATGTGTCCATCTGGAGGGACGCCTCACACACTCCCTACCTTTGGGAGTATGTGTATGTGCTTCTCATTCCCAAGAGGAAAGCATCCAGCATCTCACAGATGCTTCAGGGTGGCCTCGGGGGCGTGCGAAGCCCCAACCAGCACGAGTAGATGGCCTTTTCCTGCACTATCTTTTCCCCTTCTGCTTCAGCGCGATTTCCTGCTTATTGGTAGACATAATGACTTGGAGGGGCGAGCGGTCAGGACAATATCTCGATTTGACGGTGATTGTGGGGGAACAGAGAGTCTCGCCTCGTCTTCCTGTTGCAGAGCAATGTCGTTCATCAGGCGTTTGAGGTCTACCCAGCGAAAAGATTGCATTTTGATGTAAGGGAGAGAACCTGCCAAAGCAGAACTAGCAAGATGAGAATCACGAAAAGAAGAATGCTTGGCGTTAGGGGTGAGGTACCGCCACACCCCACCTCGCCGAAGGCTCGATGCCTAGAAACAGTGGACAGCTCAGGAGCGAGACAAAGCGAAATAGAGCGGGGCAGCGATGATGGGAGGTAGCAATGAAAGGAGTGGGCGGGACCCAGAATTCGAGGACACGTCACTTCGGCGCCGCCGCCAAAAAAATATAATAATAATAAATAAATGAAACAATAGTAACAATAATGACAATAATGAAAACAATGATGATGATAAAAAATAAAGGAAAAGGGGAACCGAACGGAAGGAGGGTGAGGGCCCACGTTCTGCATCATACGTAGACCCCTTCTTCCAAAGAGAGCGATGACAAGGGCGGAAGCAAGCGAACCACCCATGCTAGCAAGGGGCTATTGTTGTATGGGAGCTCCATGCACTGGCAGGCTGGAATACCCCATTTCAAAGGCTTGAACGTGGTGTGCAGGGTGCTCAAGGGAAGGCCTGTGAAGTCTCAGGCGAGGAGCGCCCGAGCAAGCTGCCATGAACCTCGAGTGAGGAGCACCCAAGCGAGATGCCACAAAGGCATGGGCAAGGAGCACCCAGGTGAGGCATCGCGGGGGTCCGGGTAGGCAACACCTATGTGAGGCGATGCGGAGCCCGAGGTGAGGCGTGTCCGAGCGTGTGCCGGCAAACCCCAAAAGGTGTAACATCCCCTAGTTTTAATTGTTCTAATGGTGCATCATGGCGTAAGCATGGTTCCAATATTTTTGAACTTGAATTTTGAATTTTGGTTGAAAAGGAACAAAGTTCAAAAGATAAATGGGACAAAATTCAAACAGAAAAGAAAAATCAAAAACCTAAAACCTAAACCAATTTCTCCTCCCGGGATGGGCCTTCTCTCCCCAGCCCACCCCCTCTCTTCTCCCCCGGTCGGCCTGCTAGCCCATCCCGTACCCCCCCTCTCTCTTTCCCTTGCTGGACCAGACTGCAGCCCAGCCCGGTCCGCCCGCGCCAACCCACCCCGGCTTGGCCCCGTCTCCCAGGCCTGGCCTGCCTCGGCCCCGCCCGCCTCGTCCCGCCTTGGGCCTCTCTTTTCCCCCAGCCCATCTCCTTGCTCCCCGGCCTGGCCCGCCACTCCTGCTCGCCCTTATCCCCGTCCGCCGCCAGCAGCTGCTTCGGCGCTGCCGCCGCCCCGCCTCCGTGGCAACCGCCGAGCCCCCTCATCGGCCACCTCCTGCTTGCCCCCACCGCCTCCTCTCCCCTTAAAACCCCCGGCCGGTCGCACCCCCCTCCCCTTCTTCTCTCTTCTGTGCCTTTCCCTCTCTTGCTCACCTCGCCGCCGACCCGAGCTCCCCACTGTCGCCGTCCGCCTCGACATAGCCTCCGCCGTTTAGCCCCGTCGCCACCTCGGCCGAGCTGCCCCGCCGCCGCTCCGCCTCCACCATCGCCGCCGAAGCCCGCCCGAGCTCGCCGTCGCCTTCTTCCTCGCCGTCGCTCCGGCCGTTTTCGAGCCCCACGCCCCTACTCCCCGCGCCGCCGCCTCCCGGTAAGGCTACCGCCGTCGCCCCTTCCCACCCCTCCTCACCGGCGGCGTCGCACCGACCTCGCCCCGGTGGGACCGAGCCCCACGGCCAGCCGAGTCCCGACCGGCTCAATTAGGCCACTAATGGCCTATTTAATATGTTGTTAAGACATGATTAGATCTATTTATTACACATTAATTGCTAAGTACGCTTAATGCTACTAATTGCGGTTCCGACCAATTAATTACTATAATTAATACTAATGATTGTCAATTAATGCTAAACTAACATTATTAACTGTTAAGCAATGATTAGCACATTAATTACTGCAATTAATGCACTGTGGGCTCGGATTAATGAGTATGTCTATGACATGTGGGACCCGCATGTCGGATTGTTTTAATAAAAAGAATAAATAAAATGAAATTATGACAAGTGGGCCCCACCTGTCATTGACTCAGTCAACCTTGGTCAAACTTTGACCATGGGGCCCACCTGTCAGCCTTTGCTATTATTTAAAATTATATAATATTATTTTTACTGAGAAAATAAAAAAAGGGTCTTAAATTGATTAAACTTTAGAAAATTCATTTTTAATCAGAAAAATACAAATAATATATCAAAATGTTCAGAAAAATGAGAGCTATTCAAATATGTCATTTTCATGCATGTTTGCATGCTAGGAAAAATATAAATGGCTAAAAACTCAAACTAGGGTTTCCCCGATTAGCCGGAGGATTTCAGATCGTGATATTTTGAGCGTCCGGACTCCGATTAAAGTGGTTCCACTTGCATTAGTCTCTATTTTGCATCCTCTATTCCATGGCATGCATTTCGTCCCATGCCGATGTTCAGCATTTTGATATTTACGATTGTGCCCTTTTCTTTTCTGGTGTTTTTATTTTCCCCGCTAGAGCCGGAAGGTCCACAGGAGGATAATCTCGATCACGAGCAGAGTGTAGTTGCAGAGCAACAAGGCAAGCAGCCCCTTTGAACATATTGCAAACACCTAATATTTGCAAAGTACTATTTGTTTTCAAATTCGTTATCGCATACGTTCAAATTCTACTTTTCGTTATGTATTAACCATATTCCTTTGCATGAATTTACTTTGTCGCTCAATCAACACCACCACCCTCCCAACCTGTTTAGAGTAGTTTAGGTGTTGCTTCTAAGCTACTTATATAATTATTGATGCTTAGACATGCTTAGACATGTAAAAGTCATAATTTCTTGGATGGCAGACGAAACACAAACACTCTGGATGGGTTAGGTGGTAGGTGGTTGTTCACCGGGAACTGTCTAATGAACTTGACTAATAATTACCGGGTTAAACGAGAGGCCATGGCTGGGAGCATGGTGGGCTGTCTCGTTTTCCCACAAGCACCGGTTCCCGATGTATATTGACCCAAGATTTACGTACTTCTACACGGGTGGGATAATGGACCACCCACGACTAAATAATTTGCCTAAACTTAGAGTATGAGCTGCATTAGTTTGCCGTTTCCATTTGCCGTGTGCGTGAAAAAGGGGATGTGGTGTGGTATCTCAATATAAGGGTGAGGTGGACACACGGTCTGGGAGACCGGGGATGTACCTCGATTCACAACTTATGGGACCGTATCGCAGTTACGGCCGGACTGATGTACATGGAATGGTCCGTAAGGGTGGCTCATACCTAGGTCGAAAGCATTGTAACGGTCGTGTTCGATCTCCCTCTGCTAGCACACCTTGTGAAAGTGTGTCCTTGGTCTAGCGCTAAGAGACGATCGATACGTGTAGGTAAAGATGTACACCCCTGCAGGGTTTGAACTATTCGAATAGCCGTGTCCGCGGTTATGGACAACTTGGTGATTACCTGCATCGAATTAGACAACTACAACAATAAATCTAAAACTTGCCAACTCTAAGGTTGAGGTGTAGCGATTGCTTCCTCCTAGGGTGGTTGAGGAAGAATCGAGGGTTTATGTGTTCGGTGGTCTGCAATAAGAGTTGATCGTGAAGTGTTCGACTCACCCCCTTTTAAAAGTATTCCAGTAGTCGATTTTCATCTACTTACAAAATATTGACAAAGGTAAAATCAGCTTCCAGCAAAATAGTCCACTGTTACCATGTTCTTGATGCCTGTTGCATCTATTACTAGTTTCCCCTTGTAACTCTTGCTGAATACAGTTTTGTACTCACCCTGCTATCGTTGACATTTTTCTTGCAGAGGAAACCATCCCCTCCGAGGGTGGTTTCTACCTAGAGATCGACGCCAACAACGACTAGCCGCTGGAAATCCCAGGCAGTGGTCCTGCCCCCGGGGTTTGGCAGTTTGGTTTGTTCTACTGCCACTTTTGACCTGACCTTTTTGGCTTCGTAGCCATATATACTCTTCCGCTGTGTAGTTAAATTTGGATCTTCGGATCCTTTATGTGAATATGTTGTTAAGTTTCAAGAACTTATAATATTGCAGTTTTTGTCGTAGAGTTACTGCTGTGATGTCTAGTTGTTCTCACCTGCCTCATGTGCCCTGCGTGTATGTTGTTGAAGCACATGGTGCAGGTAAGGTTTCAGAGTCTATATCATAGAGTTGCTAGGTTTAATCACCCCTGTGAAGTGACTCTTCTACTGGGAGCTTGGGAACTATATCATCCTACTCCAGCCGAGCATTAATTTGCCGGGACAAGTTCGGGATTGATGTTCCAGCTCAGTAAGAAAAGAGTGAGGAGACCATATCACCCTACTTAATCTGTGCATTCATTTGCCAGAGCAAGTTCGGGGTTGACGTCTCGGGCTATTCGAAACTATATCACTCCACTCCTCTTGGAATTGATACCCAAGGGTTGAGGTCGGGGTTGACGTTTCGACTTAGCGGGTGATTTCATCTAAAGCTCTCTGTTATGGATTTTGGGTCCCGACAAAAGGCGCTTATTCCGACAGATATTCCGTATCAGCGAGGAGCATCTGTGAAGATTTCAGTGAATAAGTTAGGTATGTGAGCATGCAAAATAGCGGGACTACCCTAGGTGAGGTAGTGAGCCTTGGGGAAAAACCATAAACTGTTTAGGGGCAGAAGTATATATGTACATGGAGGTCATTCTTGCCTATAAAAGGGAAGAGACCCCTTCCGATTTACATGAGAGATACAAGAAAGAATTTAGCTCATTTATTGGTAATTTTTCCTTGATGTTTTTGGCAAGCAATCTGGGGAAGCACCATTGAGTGCTAAGTTTGGATTTGGAAAGTTCCCATGGTACCTCGGCCGATCTTGTATCCAAACCGGGGTACCTCAAATTTACTGTCCGGGAGTGTACTCGACGACAGTAGGTCCGGACACGGATTTTAGGTTTTGAACCATGGGAGAAATATCTTTGTTGGAATGGTAGTATTTTTTGTGATTCATGCAATTTGCTAATAGGATTTGGTTCATGCATTTTTGGGTCCTGATGTGAAGATGTCCTTGATTAGGTATTTGGCTTCTTGATCCAAATGGTGCAAATATTTTATTTATCGTTCATGCTTTAATAGAATTTTTTTGATGATTCATGCTAATATTTTCTTCTTGATCTGAATTTGCTAATAGAAATATGTTTTAATAGGATTTGTTTCATGCATTAATGGAATTTAATGTAATATTTTTCATGATTCGTGCTCCAGATCTGGACCATTTGTTGATCTTTTTTTTTGGTTTGATGTTCATGAGAGAGGAACAGATCACAAGCGTATATGTGATAAATTGTTTGTGAGAGACAAGGGAAAGAAATAGTGTATGAAATTTTTGTTTGATGATGAAATTTGTGGTTCGTTATATGAAATGGTGAAGAAACATCTATGAAAATATAATTATGCATGACTTTTTGTTTGGTCATGAAAAGATATGCATGAATTTTTGGGTTAGGTAATTTGAAAAGTGAAATATGCATAAATGATTCAAAATGCTGAAGAAATAATGCATGAAAAAATTGTTTAATGATGAAATGTTGAAAAAAATATACATGGATATTTGTTTGATTGTGAAGAAACATGCATATAGATGGAGAAAAAGAATGGATAAATAAAACAAGGACTGCTGATTGAAGAACGTGGAGTTGGAGTGTATTTTATAAAATGAGATGGACTATATAATGTGAAATGATATACCTTGAGGGTTCCTTTATCAAAAGTCCACACGAATCTAAAAGTGGTAGCAATGATAAGGATAGTACAAGGAGGACGCACGTATACTAGTGGTATGACATTTTCCTCTCTACTTTTTTTTAACTCTGTCATTTTTGAACCTACTATATGCGGCTTCTATAGTGTTAAATGTATAATGGGTGGGATTAGGGCATGTACAAATACGTAACATTAGCTAGCTCTTTATTGTGTCACGTAGAATAACTATTGATGTGGAAGAGAGAGGAGGAGAGAGAATAAAACTGACTTTTTATCAAGGTCGGACTCTAAGGTAGAATGAAACATTTAGAGTCAACTAAGTTGTCTTTATATGCTACTGTATTTAAGCGTTGACTCTTCATATAAAATCAGTTTAAAATAAAACTCTTATATAAATTATTTAATAGTTGATTCTAGATATACACGCAGAAGCATAAGAGGGAAACCCGAATATTCATGATTGGTTTGTGGTCCATGCTTAATTACACCAGACCTTTCTTTTGCATCCATGGAGCTGCGACCTCTGAAAGTTGCCCATGGTTTCGAATCCCCTGCTGGAGAACCAAAACCTCGCCGAGTTGGAACCGCCGCATCTGCAGCCGCCCGCCCAAGCCTCCTCCTGCGGGCGCTTCGGCTGTCGCCGCCCGTCAAGAAGAACCTCCTGGAACTGTTGCGCCCGGAATAGTAGGATGGCATGATGCTGCTGCTCGCCGCCATGTCGACCGGCACCGCCTTGCTGACCAAGCCCAGTGGCAGCAGGCAGTTGGCCAGCAGGGCGTGGCCATCACCACCAGCGCCATGTCTGCCGCGTCGGTGCTCCTGGCCGTCGCCGTCGTCGTCGTCAAGGCCGCGGAGGTGGGAGATGTCGAGCTCGAACAGCTCGTCGTCGTCGTCGTCGACGTCGGTGACGGCCGTCATCGCGTGGTGGCTTTCGTCGCTCCCTCCGCCGTCGCTGGCCGGGTCGTCGTTGTTCATATTAATGGCCATGATGGTTTCTTGGCAGGTGGCGTTGGCTTTTATGGCTGCCATTGCGAGAAGCTGCCCTGGATCACTTGTGACTTCGATCTAATCGGGTCATTGCAGTGCAGGTATATATAGTTGCGCGTGTGCACGTGTACGTGTGAAGGTAGTTGAGTTGGTTTGATCTTCCATTCTAGGGGCAATGTTAGGTGATCCAGTAGGCAGCCTACTTCGTAAATACTTTTACCAATTGATGCATGGCCCCATGCTGGCGCGAGCTTAATTGATTATTACTTGTGCAATACAAGGGTCCAATTAAGTACTCTCATTAAGTTTGACTAGTCACTCTGTCCGAAAATATAGGAGGCGCACATGCATTTTTTTCGAGATTTAAATATGAATTCAACTGTATCAATTATTTGTATTCTTTTATATAATTTACTGATCTCTCCATCAAGAAAATGCATACAGTTCATCTTATATTTTTATCATTAACTAATTATTGATTAAAGATATATCTTAAAAATGTACATCTTATATTTCTAAGTGAAGGAAATATCTAGCGCCATAGGATGCGCTTTGGATCTCCGCAAAAAAACCACTCCACTTTTGTCAAAATCAAGGCCTGCCATGTAGGCCGTTTTTGGATCTCCCAAAAAGTGTGTGGGGTGCCTGATCTTCACCGTCTATGATCAGAGACTAACTAGCGAAGCTTGATTAACGATGTCATCATTCAACTGCTATTGTAGTAAGCCGTGTTAAAAGCAATGCCAATTTAGGGTTTTCAGATGTGGCTCTTTGAACTGGGTGGACAACATGGACACCATGCTGCTTGATCACTCGGTGGATCAGGTCTACATTGTTGAGAGGCTGGCTTGTGGACCAAGCTAGGATGTCAGGACGGTTGGGAAGCTTGGTTAATCCTAAAATTTGTAAATGTATGATGAAAATGCCCCATAGTTCTGTATCACTGCGGACTTGTTTCTTATGCATGTAGTTTGTTGATAATTTGCACATTAAACATGTAAATTTGCATAAGTTGCTCTTTAATCCAATGACACTCTTCTCCATTCCCCGATGGCCTCTTCGAGACCTCCTCTTCCTTGTCGGTGACAAGAGGCTGTCTCTCCTGCATGGGCATATCCTTAATATTAAAAAAGAGGGCTACGGAGCAATAATATGTCACATAAGGGAAACCTCTAGAGAAAACCCAAACAACCAAATAAGGATATCATCCCCTAGGACAGGATGATGGCGGAGCTAGGAAAATTATGGAGTCTGGACAAGCCGTGGACTAACTACCTACGTGAGAACATATCTTGTCATATTAAGACTTAGATGATACTATGATACCAGCATAAAAAAAAAGTAATGCCAGTGGTCACAAAAAATTCTGAAAATATTTCACAATAGTAATACAAAATCAATCTATCTTGCCAAAAAAATAGGCTCGAAATTCATTCTATATTTTAGGAAACAAAAAAGATAAAATCCGTTTGAAAAAAAATCCAAAATAAAAGAAGAAAGGAGAGACGTTGTTCGCAGTAATTTTGTCCTTTTTTATTTCTCTAGATATACATCTCAGTTTTGTTTGAGTTTTTGCAGTGGTAGTTTTTCCTATCATACCCTACATTTTCAGAAATTTCTATGACCATTCGCACTAGATTTTTACGTCGCTACCATGCTATCGTTTAAAATTTGATATCACTATAAGTTCTCCTTTGTCAACTTACAGCAGTTGTACTGGAGAGAGAACTACGGATAGTCGGTCGTGCGTTTGGTTAGCTAGCTTGTGAAGCGACGGAACGCTGTAAATGCCCGTAACGTTGCACACACATGATGGTCGCGCTGCAGGCGCGCGAGGGGATTTGACCGAAACAAGGGAAGCCGTGTGATCGATCGATACGGCCGAGCGGATGATCGACGGTGATGTGCATGGGAGACGGGAGACGTAGGTGTGGATTAATTTGATTGGACTCGGACTCACTAGAGTGCACAACTGCACATGACGTCGCCTGCAGGTGCATCTCACGATCAACCAGTACTGCCCCGTCACATTGCTAGCATCACAAAACACCGCAAACTTACTTAGCCCAAAACGCTGCCAGTAGCTGATCTACTTAGCCACAAAGGTCAACTAAACCACCCTCTTTGCATGCATGCTCTACTTTAACCTATCTATTCTACTAACGTACTAATCACAGAAGACAAGTACGCCCTCCCTCCACGTCATCTTCATGCATGCATGCATGCACTGACCACTGATGCGAGCGCGCGTTCGGAGCGCGAGCACTTCACTTGGACTGCTGCTTGCCGGACTTGGACGCACCGCCGCCTTGAGGTTGGCCGCGGTGGCGCCGCCGCAGGATGGTGCGGCGCCCCGCGACAGCCGGGACGACGGCGTCGAGGAGGAGGCGGCCTTGTGCTGCTGCTGCTTGAGCTTGAGCTCGGCTAGGAGGGCCTTGTTCTCCTGGTCCAGCAGCTGCGTGTTCCTCCTCAGCCGCTCATTCTCCTGCATGATGCACAGGTTCTGCCGGTACAGGTTCGAGTTCACTCGCTCCATCCTAGCTAAGCTTCTTAACACCCGGGTACCTACCTGCAATATTCACAAATGTTTGCATGCATAGTTAGCTCTCGGAAAGTACGGATGCCAAATGTTTTGCATGCATGCATGCTCTTAATCTCAGAATGTGACAAAAAAGAAAGACAGAAATTGCACAAAACATTCTTAGCTAGAGGATGTGTACATGATGGTGGTTAGCTGTCAAGGGACGTGATGATGGTGATGAATTGATGACCCAGTTCCGGCTCCGTCTAAAGATACGCAATCATTCTTATTCCTAGAGCTAGCTTGAACTCGGTCTTGCTCTTGCCGTGCGCTTCTCTTCCGGCTTCATTTCCAAGATCTCATTCTCCCAGTCAAAGATGGTCTATCTTATGCACTTCTGGTGACGAATGATGTGGTTTGAACAATTGTGAAGTTGGGTGCACTGTCCATGAACAGGATTAATATTATGCCATTTTTTAAAAAACAGGAGTAATATTATGCAGTTTGAAAGAAAAAGAGTAATATTATGCAATTTCAGAAGAAGAAAAAACAGGAGTACATTACGCTGCATTTGCTTTATAGAAAAAGGGAAAAGCAAATGTACATATAAAGATGAGTGCTTGAGTTTAAGGTTTAGATATTTGTGCAATTCAAAATGTTCTCAAAAAATTCATAGATGTGTATCATGTTAAAAACATGTGCACCTGCAAAAAATTATGCAAAAATATGATTAATTGTACCTCCATTAAAAGAACAAGTGGTTGTAGCCGTACTGTTCAAAAATAAGTTAAACCTTTTATCTTTTTTGTGTAGGGCACATTTGATCATATTTTTATATGATTTTTTACAGATGCACATGTTCTAACATGACGCATATATATAAAAAATTTGAAATTATTTCAAGATGCACATGTACCAAAACTCTAAACTCAAACACCCATTCTTGTATTTACAAAATCTACTCTCATACAAAAATGAGTATACTGCAGATGCTACGTCTTAATTGAGGGATTAATGTGAAACCGTAGAGATATCACTTTCAAACAAAGTAGAAATCCCGTTGACCAACGCACAACTAACAACAAATACGTGTATGGTTGTATACTATCTCTGCCAATCTGGCATTGCAGAAATTTTTCTCGAACATCTGCCATTGCAGAAATTACTAGTGCATCTGAGAAACAGGAACTAATTAAGTTTGTTAACAGAAAGTCAAGAAGAACATTTAACGCAGTGCTGCTCTTGCATGTACTCGATCATGGGACGCAGTAGCAATTAGCAAGTGCAGCTGTGCTGCGTAGGATGCAGTAGTAAGTCTTGCTTTCAACTCAAATGCACCTATCCTAGAGTATAGCTGATCCTGAAACAGATATCTTACGGTCCCAAGGCAAGAGCTGATGATGAGCAGCATTCAAGAATGTGCAGCTGGTGATACCTGCTTCTTCACTGCTTTCAACTGCGCTATGTTATACGCTAGAAGGACTTGCGCGGCGGCGTGCCGCGCACTTGTGCAGGCTTTTGTTTTATTTTTTTTAGTTTTGTTATGTAGTCGTCATCTTTTTATTTGCTTTTTTATTAGATGTTTTAATGGTTTTGAAAGTATTGCTTTCACTGTTGTTGTTTCTCTGAGATTTCAACTGCCTGTCTTTGATGTGTCGCCTTGGCTTAAAAGCCATCACTCTCTCCCTACCTTTTTTTCTCTCCTCTCCTTTTCTCACTTTCTCCGTCCAAGCTCTCCCTTTCCATTCTTGTGCTCCCTCCCTCTTGCACAGTACCACTGAAGTCCTTGATGCATCGCTAGGTCGGCCATGATGACCAGCAGGATGAACGTGGCCACGTCCGCGGCGAGCGACGACTTCCCATTCGTGGCCATGAAAAAGCCACCGCCACCGTCGTCCTACATCGGGTTTGAGCGTGAAGGAGGCAGTGACAGAGGACAATGCACTCAGGAGGCGGTCAAGGCAAGAGCAAGGGAAAACGCGGCAGTGACAGAGCTCACGGAGGACGGTATGCTCAGAGCGTGTGGCGATGAGAAGGACCAAAGAGAACATGGCCACACTGCTCAACCCTAGCGAGCCCAAATCCGACGGCTGCCCCTCTCGATGTGTACATCGCCGCCTGTCGTCATCTTTAGCTTTGCATCCTCCTCTATGGTGTGCACTGGGAGCTCGATCGAAAGGAGCCGGTGCCAACCAGAAAGCCCCAGTCGCAAGGAGAGAGAAGAAATCGGTCCTACAGGACCTGAAAAAGAGTTCTCCAAGATACCCATAAGGGTCTCTTTGGAAGACTTGTAAATTTTTACACTTCTAAACAGTTTACCCTTGTAAAATATTTGACACCATAAATACCCTTGTACATAAGTGTAATTTAAATTCCTTGTAAACCCTGTTTAGAAAACTTATAAATTTATACCCTTATAAACAGTGTAAACACAAAATTCTATGTATTAGCAATTCCCAAACATGAAAGATCAAGATGTCATGGACATTAATAACACAAATATAACTATTTAGAGTCAGAGTAGCTCAGATGAACAAGATAAAAACTTTAACACATGCACGTGCCATTACAACCAGAGTAGATCCACCATGCATAGTTAGTGCTTGAGATTTGGAACAATCGAGTAAATCGAGTATTTCTCAGTCATGGCGGAAATAGTACAAACATTGTTGCCAATAAAAACAAACTGATCTTTTGTGTCTTTTCGGTCAAAAGTTCAGTATAACTTGTGATGTTGCAGATCTTCTCCATCAATAAGTATGAACTCCAACACGTTGCTTGTGCTCTTGTCGTTGGCAGTACTTTCTGTATGCAGACTGGTAAAAGCAAATATATAGTTTCAGTTTGATGCCCATTGCCAAAACAAAGCATAATATTTGGAGTTAGATTAAAGGAAACAAAGTGCAGTAATTGGTTTCATAAGCTTTAAACATTTGTAACCAACTGGAGAAGCTTTAACCATTAGTGACCTGTAATATGTTTAGTTACCTGATATTTAATACTGACGAGTTTACACATAGCTAGCCGCACGAAAAAAAATTCTGTGAGAAAGAGGATTTATGTACAAAAAACTGAAACAATATTAGCTTGTAGAACTATGAATATAACCAACAAAGCAATGGTATTCATTTTTCCTCAAGAAAATGCTACATTCAATTTGGAGCACGACGCAAGATAGTTGAAGTTGCAGGCTAATCCCTTCCGCAAACATCACCTTATGACAGCAAATCTCCTACCAAAAACAAAATCAACTGCGGGATGCAAGTTATTACTAGTTTTTTTAAAAGATCCAGGATATAAATGTGTGAACACTAACATAATGCAATACTAAGAGATTAGTGCTAATTTGGATCTTAATGCCTGATCCTCATGGATGAGTAATAAGTAACATTATGCAGTCCCCAAGCACAAAACCATCACTCCACTTCTACAGCTATCGCAAATGGTTATTATACACAAACAAGATGTTTCTCTGAATTTGTAATACGTAATAGATGAAAAATTAGGAACAACAATTAAATTGCAAGGTTGTGTTGTACAGGAACAGGAACCAGTACATCTAATTAGTGCGAAAATAGTGACGAAGGATGAAAAATCAGGTCTACTTATGAGAGTCCAGTGATGATATAGCAATTATCTAACCAATTCCTAACAAACATCAGTAATAACAACAGATGTCTTTATAACTATACAATCCAAAAGGGTCAAGAAACCATTTGCACACATCTGTGAAAGGTTAAAAAGTGCGAGAAGAATTGCATTAGAAAATCACAGACTGAACATTAACTATTTGAATGCAGTCAAAAGTTATTTGTGTACTGAAACATCATCCTTAGGTACCCAACTAATATCACATTGCGGTGCATTATGATCAGAAAGATCTATCCAGTAATTAGTATGGAGAAGACAAGTTCCTAAAATAATCAAGATTGGCCTCTAGGCTATAAGATTCTACCGAAATCAAGCATCAGAACAAGCTGAGCTTTTCGTCATCTATTCAGAAATTCGGTGTTTCGTCATACCAGAATGCTCTTCAAAAAAGAACAGAGCTACTTCACTGACTTACTTAAGTCCCTTGATTTGATCAGACACGTTCTTAAATTTTAACAACTTCTGTAATTAGAAGGACAGCACGGACGAAATGTCTGCCCAATTCACTAATTTGGCAACTTCCAGCACTAAACAAACAGAATCCAGACTTGACTCCCACCAATGGATCTAGTGCTGCACTCTACGCCACATATATCCACCCGGACCAACCAGCTCGACGCAGAAGCTCTACATGGATGGAGCGGTGACTTCACACGAGTATGAGAGGAGGGGTGAGGGGAGGAGAGGCACGCACTCTGTTTCTGGGAGAAGACAGTGACGCGCAGCCCCAGATTTGAAGCCGAAGCAACTAGCAATTCCCATAAAAAGCTCACCTACCTCGGATCTGGACGAATCGCTCTCGGAGAGCGCGCCGCGCGCGCAGCTCGCTCGGGCTCCCCGCCGCTTCGCGCCGCAAGGGCCACCGCCGAACCGGACCGCACTCTCCCTTCCGCGCAACTTGAGGAGAGGGCAGGCCTACATCTCCATCAACAATCTCTTCGCTAGCAAGGTCATGGAGGTCATCTCTCCGACTCCGGCGACGACGGCGACAGCAATGGCGACTTTGTGTGGGTGCACGACTACCACCCGAGGTTGCTCCTACCTTCCTCCGACGTCGCCACAACCGCGTTAGGCTCGGCTTCTTCCTCCATAGCCCCTTCCCATCACCGGAGTTCTACCCCACGCTACCGGTCCACGACGAGCTACTCCAGGCGGTGCTCAACGCTACAGGTAAGCGGTGGTGGCAGGAGGAGGATGAGGAGGAGGAGGAGGAGGAGGAGGCGAGCGTCGTGAGTGCGAGTGGTCAGCTCTGGTCAGCGATGGGAGGAGGCTGGCGGTGGCGGATTTGGGCGTCGAGGGCGGCGGCGCAGGTGAGAGAGCTCGGGGGAGGTAGGAGCCCGACTTATGTCGTTTTTGTTTTCGGGCCTCCTCAGCTGCGTTTTATTTTCCGGGTGTACTTGGCCCATACCAACCCAAAACGAGGGAAATAAAAAATGAAAATGATGATCCAAACGGCCCAATCTAGTCGAGGACGGAAAAATTTACAGACATGTATTTTACATTTGTATTGAGCTAAATACCGGTCTCCTAAATGAACCTAAGGCTTTGCAGGGCACGTAGAAAGTCCGCCAAAACTTAATGATATGTCGGCCTGATATTACTCCCCGTATACAGAAAAAGACGGATGGGCCCAAAACGTTGTGGTGCCGAGAACCTCACGACCTATATTATACGTGGGGTATTGCCAAGAGCAACCATCTAGCAGTACTAGCACGTGATCTATGCCTCTCTTCAGTCGTTCATCATCATGGCACATCACTTCACATGAAGATTTTATGTGAACAATGCATCATGTCTTGCTCGACTTCTTCGAATTCATTACGAACATGATAAATACTGTATTTTGTTTTGGATACTGTAGACTCTGACACTTCAACACATCTCTTTTTGACCGTTTAGAACTATAGGTTGTTCTTAGTAGCAGGTCGAAATTTAATGATCTTGTTCCAGGCATACTCTTATTATTTTCAGTCACATTTGCGATCTCCTAATCAAACAAAGGTCTCTTTTTGTCAGCAGGGCTCAAGTTCAGCCTGTTCTTTGATCTTTTCTCATACTGTTGCCTCTTTCTTTCTTTTTCTTTTTTGCTGGACATGGACATACTCATTGATCAGCGAGGATCTTGACCTGTAATTTATTCATTTACAGAGGAGAATAATTTTTTCAGAAATACTCTAGATTCTGCTCACATATTGTTCCTGTAACTGAGCCTGTTTGCTGCATAAATCTTTTCTTGAACAATATTTGTTGCATGAATCTAGCGGTTCTCCATATGAGATATGGAGCACAAGACAGGATGTACGAACAGCTGGTTGCAGAACAATCTTGGATCCAAGATTTGGATTCTGTTGACCTTAGAACCAGGCTGTAGATCTGCCTGGTTCTGCCTGCATCATCAATCATGATGACAGAGCAAACTGACGTTGCTGTCAGGCAGCTCTTCCTTCCTCTCAGAAGGCATGCATTTAGTAAGAGGAAGATGATCATGGCTAGATATGCCAACATCCCCATTCATGTGAAATGTGATTTAGAAGATTGGAGCAGTAGTACATACTACTCCTTGACTGTGCAGTGTGTATAATTTTGGCTGGGGCAGTTAGGATGTCAATGCTGGGCATTATTAGGAGGGCATTCAGAGCAGAGACTATGAGCTCATCTGTGCCTAACACAGCCTGTCACATACACCCTGCAGGATGGAGTTGAGGTGAGAATGTACGGGGGCGTCTGCTAGATTTGCACAAAATTAGTTAGGGTTCATGTCAGTTGTCACAGAAATAGTAAAAGCCTTGAGAATGATGGCTTCGCTGCTCATCCATGAGCAGTTTGACCCTGACTTGCACTTGGTTTCTGCCACCTGGGAAATTGGCCATAGAAATCATGACGTCTATGTGACAATTCATATTGAGATCAAGCTTCTCTGGATTTTTTTAATATTATTTTTTTCCGTAAATCGCAGAAGTACAACACGAATTGGAACAATTTCAAAAATAGGGTCCGGTCGGCAAACCAAATGCCGAAAAGGGATAATCGGCATACCAATTGCCGATCAACACAAGTCGGCAGCTCAGCAACCGAGTAACCAAACTAATTTTGGCGCGCAACGAATAGTCGGCAAGTCAACTGCCAACTTGGTGCAAGTCGGCCAGCCAGCTGCCGACTTGCCCCTTGCTGGCCTATTTATCCACCCCCACAAATCTCTCTACCTCCCACCCACCGACGAACATAATAGATCAACTACGTGGATAGAGAGGAGAGGAGAGGGGTTTTGGAGGCGAGTTGGAATAGGGATTTTGGCAGGGGGCTCAAGTGAGGTAAATAGTTACGATTTTTTTTAGTTTGTTGGATTTACTAACCACGCCCATACTGTAAAATGGTAAGAATGGTTTCATCTGGTTCGGACGACATGCCGAAGGAGAAGTTTCCTGCCGATGTACCGAACGAAGTCGAGGTTCCCCTCTACTGGTGCCAAGATCCGTGCAAACTAATGGTGTCAAGAGAGATGTCGTACACCTTCGGAAGAATGTTCTTCATGTGCGCTAACTACGATGAAGAGCCAGTGAAGGTTACCGTACGCACACAGCGTCGAAGGGTAAAACACACATTGCACCCAATAGTTCTTACTTCCACCCGCTCGTAACACTGCAATACAATGCTAACACTCATTTGCTTGCAGTCTCCACCCACTATATGTGACTACATACAGTGGCTGGACAATACCCAATCGAAAGAGGATGAAGAACAACTGATGCATGAGGTCTATTTTAGGCGAGATTACACTCTGCAACGCATGCACGAGGTGGAGGAGGCGGAGAAGCGAAAGCGTTAGCAAGAGGAGCAACGCAAGGAAAAGATGGAGGCGGAACGTCGAGCTGCGGAAGCACGTGAGGCTGAAAGGGCGAGGAAGCGCAAGACCGCACGTCGCGCGAAGGAAAAAGGAGAGGAAGCTCACGCTCGTCATATGAGGAAGGGAAAACATCCGAAAGGCCCTGAGTAGGTTGTCCTATGTTGTATTTTCTTAGTTGTTCTATTATTAGGTTGTTCGGTTCTATGGCTGTATCATGCGAACACAATTACTAGCCAATATTTCTCTCATGCCTTTCCTCGTTCATGGTTCGATATTCTGGTGTCCTAGGCGTAGAGGAACCACACCAATCCATCCCGAATTTGGTGGGATGTTATCGTACCATCTACCCCATGTGTATTGATGACAATGCATTGTACTCGTCGTCTAGATTTCGATAAAATAAACTAAGTGTTCCAATCGAAGGAAAAGTAGTAGAACTAAGATATATAAAATTTAAAAAGATGCGGTCATAACTATTAGAAACAAATACTCCTGCTAGTCTGCCTGGGCAGGTCCTCCTGGGCCTCCCTGTCCACGTCCTCGACGCGGCCCCCTCCGCGGCCTCTTGCGGAAGTCCGAGTACGTTAACTGTCCCGGCGGAACAATCGTACGACGGCCTCTACTGTGCAAGGGCTCATCAGGCTGAGGGGCGGTAGGCTGGGTGTCCTGCGTGGGTGGCGGCGACGAAGATGGGGTAGGATACCCCTCTCCCAATGCAGAACTGTCAGCGGGGTCGAACTGAGTGTTCAGGAAGTATCGAGACAGGCTGTCTGAACCTCCTCCTCCCTGTGACATGGAAACAAAACCTGTGGGAGACAATAGGTCATGAATGTGTGTAAAAATATTGAATCTTTTACGGAAGTAGGAAAAGATTACGTACCAGGTGTGGGAATCATGGACGGCATCTGTGTAGGTGTGCGCTGAGAGCTCGACGGCATGTCCCAGGGAAACAGCTGCCTGACCTCCTGCTGCGGCGCCTGCCAGGACGACCCACCGGCCTGTGAAGGACCTGGGGGAGTAGGCTGCATCGCAGACGGCCTTGTAGGGAGGTGTGCTCCACGTCCTCTCTGCGGGTCGACCACATCTGACGTCCATGTGCAGGAAAGAGCACGTAGCAAATTACGGCAGAGCTCCTTTGCACGAGACCACGCAGTAGAGTCCTCTCTTGTCCTTGATCTCGCTAGTTCGGTCATGATGTGGTCGTGAAGCTCACGTGTCATCTCAGTCTGCATGTACATTAGTTGTTATTATAAACGAAAAGAGTGTATAATACATATTTTCAAACAAGCAGTAGAACGTACCGCATTGGCCCTCAAACGTGCACTGTCTAGTGGGTACAAATCTGTGGTCCGTGCTGGCTGGATCTCCTCACGCTCCATGCGTGGTAGAAGGTAAATGCGAGTCCGAGCAACGTACCACTGGAGGTAAGCCCGATGGGCCTGAAGGTCGAAGGCCCTAGACTCCTCCCAACAGTCCGCCGTAGCCGCCCCCCAAGTTTGAATGTCCACAGGAGGTAGGGAAGGTTGTGATATGAATCTCTGAAATTTCCAAATCGCATCTCTATTGTTTTCTGTTTAGCACGCCATGCCTTTCCGTAGCTGATTGAGAACTGGTACTTGTTCTTTATTGCTACTTGAATATGTTTCGCTTCCATATCTTTCTTCTACACTATCTCAGCGAACATCAATCTTGCAATTAGACTTGAAGTCATGTTACGATGCTCTGCGAGGACATTGGATCGAACACAGTTATGAGGCACTACTCTACTAACAATCCAAGTCACTTCGTACTTCGGGATGTGAGCATGCACAGAGTAAGGAGAACCATTACTGCTGCACTTCGCGGTGTACTGGGTCGGGATAGACACTTGAACATAAAATGTTCTTTGTATGGACATACCCCATAGAGCAACTGCATCTTTTAATTCAAGCTTGCTACGATATATGGTGCCATGTTTTATCTCATTACTTCTGAACTCCCACGATGACGCATGCCCATCTGTCACACGCATACCACCCAATAGTTCTTGGTCCCACCCGCTCGAAATTTGATGATCAGAAGTCTCCTCGTCCTCAGCACTGTTTTCATCATCGGCCTCCTCATCGTCATTTTGCGCAACGCCCGCTAGATCTTCCTGCTCCATAGCCTCCACCAACTCTTCGAATTCCTCAGCTTCATCCGCCCGCCCAGTAGGACCATGATTAGGTCTAATTCCTCCCGGAATAACGGTTTTAGAATGATCTCCGGCTCCGTACTTTGTTACCCCTTGCGCTGATGCACTTATGTGATCTTCTTCATACGCTGTACAAAGATACCCCGTTGGATCTTTCACAACAGCTTGCACCAAAGCAGCAGGCTCATCCTTACGACTGCTGCAGACCCTAAGCCAAGAAGTCCACTCCTTCGTTCTTTCAACGGAGATCAGATCCCAGCGCAGGGAACTTAAGGACATTGTAAACACCGCTTGAATGCTGACGCTATACTTGTCCGTATCAAGACCAAAACTACAGGTGAACCAGTCTTTAGCTTCTCTAATGTTCATCGACTCGAGATTTTGCAAAGGGCAATACAGTGTAACTAATGCACTAAGATCAACTCTATTTGAGTTCATCCTCACTTCTCCAGGACCATGGAAAATCTTAAATCTCACTATAACAGACATTCCTGTCATCCATAACATTATTTCGTAAAATTTACCTATGTTTAAAATGTAGGAGACTCGTAATATGTAGCTACATATGTTGAACTGATCTATAATAACAAAACTAGGTTTACGACTATTTCTTAATTACGTACTCTACTTCTTTTATTCTAAAATCGTACTCCATGTCTATTTCTTCCATATTTTTCTAGTTCTGTATAACTATTTCCTAATATCGTCAACTGTATGATTAAATCGTGACATATGCGATCATACATAGAATTCAATTTCTAAAACGCCGCACGTACATTATTCTAAAACGTCTCAGGTAGATTAATATACCTAACATACTAATATTATTTCTAGCCCAAAACTACCATGCTAATACTAAGCTACACAAGACAAAATTCTGTAATTAATAAACTAAATCGACAAATTTTTTCAAAATTAGGGTTTACCTAACCGACGAAAAAATCCGCAACGCCTCCTCTCCTCTCCTCTTCTTCCTTCTTCTCTTTTTCTCTTCCTCTCCTCTTCTTTCTCCTCCTTCTCTTCTTCTCCTTTCTCTTCTTCCTCCTTCTTCTCTTCTTCCTCCTTCTCCTTTTCTCTTCCTCTCCTCTCTCTCCCACGCCGTACCGCCGCCCCACGGCCTCACCGCCGGCCGCCCTCCCCGCTCGGCTCGCCGTGCCCCCAGCCGCTGCCCACGCCTCCAAGCCGCGCCGCCGCCGCCGCCGGTCGCCTCCAAGCCGTATGTGTGTGCGTGTGCATGAGCGGGTGTGGTCGGGCCGACCAAGTCGGGGCTGTAAATGCCGACTTGGCCCAAGTCGGAGCCAAGTCGGCAAACTAGTTGCCGACAGCGCCAGCAAGTCGGTGCACGGGCTGCCGATTATGGTTTTCGGCCAACAACCTGCCGACAGACCCAGTAATCGGCAGTTGGTATGCCGACTATGCCTTTTCGGCATTTGGTTTGCCGACTGGCCGCTATTTTTGAAATTTATCCATTTCGTGTTGTACTCTTGTGATTTACGGAAAAAAATAATATTTTTTTAAAAAATTCAAGCTTCTCTTGCTATGAAAGACTACTGGTAAGTAAAAGCGTTTTACTACTCCAAAGAACAGTTCAAAGGTAAAGGTTACAAACAAAAGTACCATCAGAGTTTTGCTTTCATGAACAATAACCAGAAAGTAAAAGACTTGGTAAGCAGATGCACGAGGCAAAACACATATTAGCTCATTCAACGGAGATGACAGTGCTCTACAAAGTAAATCAAGTAATCTGTGCAAATTGAGAGCACAGCGGTACTGTAACTTATCAATCCACAAGTAACAAATGAACTGAAACGATCTATAGCAGTTAACGCCTTGTAGTGAGGAATCAAATTGTGACAGCAATCAGACAGCCAAAACATTGTTCTTAGTACCTTCCTGTTTCAAGCAGAATGCAAACAAACCTCTCTTAATTAATGTCAGCTACTGATCCTTTCCGCATTTGACAGTGCAACAACCGAATGCATTATGATTATCAAGTCATCCAAAACAAATAGTTAAAAAAGCATTTGCAAATTCCAATCATGTGAGCCATTTGATCACAAGCCTCTGGCCTCTTCACAATCTTACTAAAAAGATCGTCAGGCTCAATTCTATCATACCATCTAGGAGGTGGTGACCTCCAAAAGTAACGTTATTGGACTTTTACTCGAACACAATTTATATGAAATTGACAAGTGGAACATAATGCACAACTCCCTCTCACACCAAATCAAAAGCAATTCATGCCCAAGAGGCGGCTATTAATTGTAGGAGAACATTAGGAAGGACTAGACAAATGATCCTAAGGACAGTAGCTATGCCCTTAAGCTAGCCAAGGTGGCTACTTATAGCCCACCCTAAAAACTAGCCGTTACGCACTTTCTGTGAAAAAATTGGAGGTTCCGGAATTCAAACCAACAGCTATATCAGCGTAGACAGAGAAAAAACTCGAAGGCTCTGACTTCCAATCTCAGAGGTTTCGAGATTTAAAAGTCGGAGGGTCTAGACCCAAACTCGAAGATTCTAAGATACAAACATGATGAGTCCAGTACCTAAAGAAGGAGATTTTGAGTTCAATCTCGAAGGTTCTGGGATTGCAAATTTTAGCACAGCGAAAAACTACCTAGAAGGCAAATGGTCGATACGAACTGATGCAACGGTGCAACCAAGTCATCAGAGACCAAAAAAAATGGTTTAATTGCACAAGATTCAAACCAAGATCAACAAAGAGGAGGATGCAATTTTTGCAAAGGTTTGAGCACTCGACATGTGACTCATTCAAGCTACTTATCCGACAATCACTCTTGATAGAGCGGCTATTTATCCTATAAACTCAGTCTTCCTCCAACAAATTTTAGGGTTTGAATCATGAGAAACATATGTTTGTTGGAATGGTAGAATCTTTTGCGATTCATGCAATGCAATTTGCTAGTAGGATTTGGTTCATGCATTTTGGGTCCTGATCCAAATGTGAAAACGTCCTTGATTAGGTATTTGGCTTCTTGATCCAAATGGTGCAAATATTTCTTTCATGATTTATGCTTTAATAAGATTTGCTTCACGATTTATGCTAATATTTTCTTCTTTGATCCGAATTTGCTAATCGAAGTATGTTTTAATAGGATTTTTCATGCATTAATGAAATTTAATGTAATTTTCTTCATGATTCATGCTCCAGATTCGGACCATTTGTTGATCTTTTTTCTTTGGTTTCATGTTCACGAGAGAGGAAGGGGTATATGTGATAAATTGTTCATGAGAGACAAATGGAATAAGTATGTAATTTTTGTTTTTTGATGAAATTTATAGTTGGTGATATGAAATGGTGAAGAAATATCTGTAAAAATATTTATATGCATGAATTTTTGTTTGGTAATGAAAAGATATGCATGAATTATTTTTTGTCAATAATCCAAAAAGTGAAATATCTTGAGACTGGTAAAACTAGGAATGCTTAGATAAGCATATATCTGACTTGAGCACTCCACTTGAGCTTGATAAAGACGATTATCCTTGCTCTAAGTTCAAATCTTTTTTCGGTCCCTTTTGCTCGGTGATGTCTTGCAATTTTCTCCCCCATAAACTAATATAGAAAAGTCTTCTCTTGAATATCATCTTTACATGTCCATCATCACCTGATGAACCAGTAGATTTAAGTACATCTCTCACACATGGCACTTGACTTGAACTTGTCTTACTCATCTTGTTGTCATCACCTTTTAATGCTTGAGTACTTAAGCTTGTGACGAAGATCCTTACATCTTGATGAACATCATCAACTCATGTCAATCTTTACTTGAGATTTGTGATATCATCCTCTTCATGACATTCACCAAGTGGCACCTAACCCGTACACTTACTTTTCTCACACATAGAAAATGAGTTAGCCCACAGAATGCAATTCATAATTGATTACCAAATCCACTTGATTACACGATCACAAGTGGCACATTCTTTAAATTTTATCGTGCTCTCATGAAGCCACATATTGAATTCTTCTCTTGAATTCCATGCTTCAAGACCTTGATTATACACGGTTCATGTCATGAGGTAATCTTGACAATTTTGAATTCAACCTTAAACTTCATCTTGGTCAACACTTATTTTTCTCTTGAACTTCACATTGATCATATGTGGTTCACTTCTTGAACACAATCTTGATCTCTTGAAAATCAATTCTCAAGCTTCTTCTCGATCACATAGAATCACATCTTTAACTCTTTATCATTATAAGTCGTTTGATCTGATGGTTTTCATCACACGAATACATCCAAAATCTTTCAAGCATTACCAATTACAGGCTTCACAGGATTGTAGGTTCATCCTCTTGATACAACCTCACAGAGTGAAACCTAACTTATACACACTTTCTAAACTCAAAGAAATGGTTAGTCCACAAACCCAGTTGTCATTAAACATCAAAACCACTAAACACGAGTCTAGGGGTGTAGATGTTCTTTTAGCTTGACCCCGTAGGGTGTAGCCAGCGTGTGGACGGCGCTAGCTTGATATGCGGCGTGGCTGTTATATACTTGTGGCTGGAGAGGCCTAAACTACTCCTCTTCGGTTGTGGGTTCTCTCTTTGGCAGCAGTGGAACTGGCAGACATGCTACTCTTGATGCTTGCGTTGGTTCAGCACGATGGGCGGGATCCTGTTCCCTTGTGGCTTGCTGTGTCAGAGTTGCTATGTCGCGGGTGCGATGGGTGATGATGATGACACAGCTTGCGGAGACAGGGTCTCGGGGCTTCATCTATGTGTGTCAAGCTTGACTTGCTATTGTTGGTGTGTTCGTGTCGTCTGGTGGCGCTTCAATCCTAGTTTAGCTAGCTAATGTGGCCGTTGAGCCGTGGTTTTCATCCGGTTCTTTTTCTAATTAACCATACTTCATAAGATTTTTAGTTTGATTTCCTCATATTATACTTAATAAATTGCATGAACATCCTACCCTTTAATTTATCAGTCCGCGAGTAACAAATGACCTGACACGACGTATAGCAGTTAACACGCTGTAACGAGAAATTAAATGAACTGACACGATCTATAGCAGTTAACGCCCTGTAACGAGGAATTAAATTGTGACAGCGACCAGACATTCAACAAATTCTCCTTGTTCTATTTCTATTTTTCTAGTGGTTGGTCATTAGCTGCAAGACTACGACAGAATGTTCTCCTCCAAAAAATTAGGTGCAAAGCAGATTGTACAAGATAGGCTACCAACCTAAACGAATGTACTTTCCTGTTTAAGCAGAGTGTAAACAAACTTGTCTTAATTAACGTCACCTACTGATCCTTATCACATCTGACAGTGCAGCAACCCAATGCATCAGGTATGGTTATCAAGTCATCTACATTGGTACTTCTCAAAAAAAAATCATCTACATTGGTACACATTCACATCCAAAACAAATACAAACAAGCACTTGTAAATTCCAATCATGTGAGCCATTTGATCACAAAACTGAGCTACATTTCTGCTTACATATTCCAGTGACTCTTTCCTTCCCATTGTCCCTAATTTACAATTGCCTCTGACTAAATTAACATTTGTATCATCAATCAAGTGTAACAATTAATTGTACAGAAAAATACAACAACACATTAGTACACAGAATGAACCTCCTCACCAATGCAACCTGACCGGCGGTAACGTGAACCCCTGGGCCTCGTCGAGGAACGGCACCGTCTCCGGCCGCGCGTGGAGATCGCCGTAGAACTCGTACTCCGCCTCGTAGTCGTGCAGATCGAGCTCTTTCTTCTGGTTCGTGTGGTAATGGTGCTTGGCCCCCGGTGGCTTCCCGAACCCGAACAGGCTCACCTCGTCGCACACCCCGAGCGCCATCACCACCGCCTGCAGCCCCGACGAGTAGTGGAAGTACCTCTCGTCGTGCCTCCGCGTCCAGTTGCTCGCCGGCGCGCCCGTGGCGGCCACGAAGCGCCGCATCGAGTAGTACTTGGCGATGCGCGCGCAGAGCGCGTCGAGGCGCGCGTCGGTGACAAGAAGCGGGAACGGGGAGGACGGGGTGGCGGTGGCGTTGCAGATGAGGGCGTCGAGGAGGTGCGCGGGCTGGCAGACGTACATGGCCATGGGCACCGTGGGGCCGTACGGGTGGCAGCCGCAGCCGGCGGCTGTGGCGGCGCTCCGGGACGCGCAGAGGTGGAGGATGTTGGAGTTGACGAAGGAGAGCGAGGTCCTGGCGCCGACGTCGGCGGCGAAGCCGGCGACGCGGGCGTTGTTGAGGCGGACGACGAAGTCGTGCGCGTCGATCTGCGGCCCGCGGCCGGAGCCCAGGAGCGCGCCGCTGTTGCCGACGACGGCGCAGGTCGGGAAGCGCCGCCCGAGGAGGCCGGAGCCAAGGTCGCTCATGACGCCGGCCACATTCCCAATGCCGCCGCCGCGGCGTCGGTGGTGGGCGAGGAGGAAGGAGCGGAGGGACGCGCGGAAGGAGGCGAGGAGGGAGTCGTCGGAGGGGAGCGCCTTGGCTGGGACGCGGAGGCGGGACACCGTCCTCGGCCGCGGCGGGCCGCGGGGGGAGCGGACGTACGGGAGGCGGAGGTAGAGGAGGCGGTGGGCGTTGCCGAGGCTCGGGAACGTGTATATCGAGCCATTCACGAACAGCGCCGCCGCATCAGCGAGGACCTGCTCGGATCCCACGTCCTCCGCGGCGAGGCGGCGGAGGAGCGTGTCCCCGGCAGCGGGGCGAGCCGGCGGCGGCGGCTGGGGCAGCAGGAGGCGGCGGCGGAAGGAGAGGGAGAGGAGGGAGAGCAGGAGGAGGAGGAGCACCGGCGGGAGGTGGCGGCGCTTCATCTCCAGCGGTGCGGGCGGGGAGTTCCGGCGACCATTAGTAGGAGTGGGGAGGTCGCCGACGTGGGTGAGTGTCAGTGGGGAGGGGGAGGAGTCAGAGCAGCTGGGGTGGGGCCGGGTGGTGTGAAGCGACTCCGGGTGGTTCGAGCGAGGTGACTGACGTGTGGGACCAGGAGAGCGGTGGGGACGACGCGTCGGTGGGTGGTTGGTTTGATGGTTCGGGTAGTTCGGTGGACGGTTGCTGTGGGGGCGGATTGGCTGCGGTGCACTCAAACCTTCCAAAAGTAGACAGGGTGTGTTAGTCGAGTCGCGTAGCACTTGCAGAAGTAGCCAATCAAGAGGGAACGAAAGGGAACATGGCGGTGAATTAAGATACAAGTTTGCAGACATATCATGAAAGGTACGATAATCTTATTCATTTGTTTCAAAATAGATGATGTTTTAGCGTTAACAGAGAATGGTAATTGGACAAAGTTTCATTCTTTTCTCTAAAGCAAGTTTCATGACCTTTAAGTGTGTTTTAGGACGTAGCCACATTGTTACACTGCTCATGACGAAAACTGCTGTCGCATACAAAAAATGATCATTGCTTTTGCTCACGTGATTATGTCCTGTCTTCACGATCCGACGGCCGAGACAACACCATGATCCTTCCTACTTCTAGCCTGAGATTCCATATATCATCGACCGGATCCTTCGAGAGCAAATGACACGTCCTTGGATCAAAAGTGTTCCGCTAAAACTGATAGGCACCGGAACCACACACGGAGGACGGAGCTAAACAACTTTTCCCTGAGGGGCCACGTATCTCCATCTCCATCTCCACTACTATTAAAAGGACGAGTTTTGTTTTGCTACAGTTACACAATTTACTGTACACAATAGTTTTCTCTACCGTCCGATCAGTACCATCCAACGGACCAAATCGCCTCGATGTTTCGCCCCCGCGTTTGCTGCGGTGTTTCGCTCCCTCCTTTTCCGCGTGCTAACGGATTGCTCAGATTGCGCGTCTCACCACCGCCCCCCGCAAGCCATCTTCCGTACGCCAGCCCCGCCAGCCCCGCCTGCCTCCCCCGCCCCGTAAGCCTCCGCCTCCCGTACGCGCGGCCCGCAATCCTCCGCCACCCCGCGGCCCGCGCGCCGCCCGGTGTCCCGCAGATCCGCGCCACGCCGCCTGCCCCTGTGCCCCGCTGCCGCCGCCGCCGCGCTGCTTGCCTCTGCCCCCGTGAGCCCACCCACGTCGCCCTCTGCCGCCGGCGCCGCGCCGCTCGCCCCTGCCCCCGTCGCCCTCCGCCGCCGCCTCGCTGCTCGCCTCTGCCCCCGCGAGCCCACCCACGTCGCCTTCTGCCGCCGGCGCCGCGCCGCTCGCCCCTGCCCCTGTCGCCCTCCGCCGCCGCCGCGCTGCTCGCCCCTGCCCCCGCGAGCCCACCCACGTCGCCCTCTGCTGCCGGCGCCGCGCCGCCTGCCCCTGTGCCCCGCTGCCGCATGCGCCTGTGTTCCGCCGCCAGCCGCCGGCCTCCTCTCCTCCGGCGCTCCGAGCCTCTGAGGACGA
This sequence comes from Stipa capillata, assembly GCA_019208055.1. Lineage (NCBI taxonomy): Eukaryota > Viridiplantae > Streptophyta > Magnoliopsida > Poales > Poaceae > Stipa > Stipa capillata. The sequence goes on from JAGXJF010005432.1 coordinate 344,694, forward strand.
AGCGAGGGTTGTGCCGCTGGCCACCGCCTTCCTCCGATCCTCCACCATTGCTGCCAGGGTTACGCCGCCACTGCCCTCCTTCGGCGCTCCTCTCCGTCGACATCGTCCAGCTCTTCCTCCATCGCCGGCGTCGTCCGTCATGATGTCCTTCTCCTCCAGTCCTCCACCGGTCTAAATCGGTACTTATATACTTGGTCTTCTTGCCTACAGAAGACTTCTTTAATACCTACTTGAGTTTCCTAATTTGTATATTATTCATACAAAAGTTACAGCTTCAATTATGCTTTTGGTCCTTGGTTCAGATGTAAGTATTACTATAAATTTGAGGTGCCCACTGCCCATATATTTCACAACTTCAGTGGCCACTAGCATGACTTAACAGCATATGCTTTAAGTCAAAAAACACTTGTTGGAATTTCAACTGTGATAACTTGGTTGGTAGGGACAAGGAAATAGCAAAGCTTTGTTACACTGCACATTAGGATGTGCACCGTAGATTTGCTTCAAAAAGCTATCACATGGCAAGGATCAATAATAAATCACATGGCAAGGATCAATAATAAATCAATGATGCATATTAATAAAAAATCAAAGAGACACATGGTACCTTGTTGAAGTTGAAAACAATGTCAAGCTCGCATACATTCTTGAAGCACCTATCCAATGTCTCAACAAAAACTGTAACAGAATAAAGTTTCTACAGATTGATCTCCTCACATAGCTGATAAAGGGACCTTTTAAGTAACATAGACAGAGGAGAAAGGAGATGAATAGTTCACCGGTCACCCAGTATTGGATGGACAAAGGAATGCATGTTAACAATAGTGCAGTTACATGCATATGTGTTTAGCAACAAACCAAATTTGCATTGAGAATGCAGAATGGAAAAACGTGGACAAGAGTGCATGAATATTTCATACTGAAGAAGAACCACAATAATGAGATAGATAAATAACCAGAAGAGGCAGTAGGCTGAGCCTGTACTAAAACATGTCAAATAAGTGTGTAGCAAGATAACACACTGAACATAATTAGTTCCTCATGCATCCTAATTTTTTCATTGCACATGTGCCTGTCAATTATAGTAACTGAATAAACAATTGCATTGATAAAGAGTTAGGTTACCTTGTACAAGATTATGAAGTTAATGTTCTCTACCGTCACCCCGTTTACTGTACACACACATTTCTCTACCGTCGGATTAATCCCATCGAACGGATGACGTTCTTGCGGTGTTTCGCCCCCGTTTGCTGCTTGGTTGAATGAAGGAGAAGGCTGTGCCGTGGAGGGAAGGAAGTGAGGTGTAGAGAGGAAGAGAAGAATAGGAAAGAAGATTTCTGGTAATGAGTGAACAATTTCGTGCTGTGCAAGGTTATGTTTTGCAAATTTTGTTGCACTATTTGTTGCTCTCTAGCTTGGTCTTTGTAGTCAACAACTACTGCAACCTATATGTACAACATACAGGAAATCAGACATAATGCTTTGTTTGTATGGTTGGTATATATGATAGAATAGAATTGGCTTACGGAATTGGTATACAGCATGGTGAGGCTATTCTAGATTATGAAGTTAATGTTTTAATTGGTGAGTTGGCACTTGAAAAGTGAGTTGTTGATCATGTGTTTGTTTTTTAAGATCAGATATGATGTTTGTTTTTCAAGACACATTTATCATGACGTTTGCAAGAGATTCTGTAAACATTCATAGCAGGAAGCCATTTCTATATCTCAGCATTTTGCAAGGTGGCCATAGTCCTTAAAACATGTTCTAGACTTTGTAGTACTTTATACTGCTTCATATTATTTGCCCTATTATGTGCAGTGTGTTGAACTTAATACTACTTGTGGAGTTTGATAAGGTTAGTCACTGCGTACCTACCTCGGACATGTCGTCTGCAAGGTGAACTGGGGGTCGCTCTCCGTTTGAAGACGTCACCAACACAAGCAGCCAAGGTAATATTGATCAACTTGATTAATCAAAATGTTGAGTGATGGGGCTCCCCAACTGAATATATGGTACCATTTTTAAGATTGTGTGTGAACTGACGATTTCGTTCAATCGACAATATCCACGGCACCAACGGTAGATGCGAAAGAACAGAAGAGGCAAAGGGATAGGGACCGTTATGCACAAATGGAAAAGACTCAAACAAGTTTGAAAAATGCTATTACTCTGACTGGACTCAGAATTATTATGGACGATTAAAAATATGGCATTATGTAAGCTTTATCTCAGCGGTGGCTGAAAATATTTGTCCGCATACTATTTTAAAACAAATATGTTCATCCGAAGATAATTCCAAAAGTGGATACAACTTTATAATTTAGAAAGGATTTCATATTTAGCGTGGTAAACATTGAGTAATACGATTGCATTGTGTGTACTTGATTACTATTGTTTTTTACAAAAATTGGCGAAATTGTACTATGAACATCTCGATTTAAAATGTTATAATTATAATTTTTGTAAGCGTGCATGTGCAACGCACGTCTTCATTAGTAAAAGATGACAACATTATTTACATGGCCCTTTTTAATAAAAAATGCATGCACTCAAGGCGTGCGTTGCATTTCGCCCCCTCCCCTTGCGCTTCCCTCACATTGCTCGACAGAGGCAAGCATACACACAGTCGCTTCAGGTTATGGGGAATTAATTACATCTCTAATATGTAGATGGAAGAGTGTAGGGGAAATCTGCGCTTAGCATTAGATGAATTCGACCACCGCCGAGGAGCTCCGCCACGGCGAGTTCGTGGAGCACGGCAACGGTGAGTTCGTAGAGCGTGGCAACAGCATCTGGACTCGCTCGATGGCTTTGCGGAGCACAGCGATGACGTCGTGGAATTTGGCAACGACATCGCAGCACGGCGACGACACCGTGGACTTCGGTTACGACGATGTTGACTCACTAGACGGCGAGTTCGCGGAACACGGCGATGGCGAGTTCATGGATCACGGCGACGACGAGTTCATGGATCCCTTGGTTGAAGATGAAGGCGACGAGGAGGCTGCCGCGAAGAAAAAGACTGAAGAATGGGTTGAGTGTTTTGGTGTTTACTTTTCGCTAATCACATGTCAGATTTGGAAGGAAAATTATCGCTAATCGTGTGTCAGATTTAGAAGGGAAATTTTGGCTACTTGCGTGTCTATTTTTGCAACAAAAAAATATGTCTTCTCTCATGCGTCAGATTTGCATGCAAATCGTCATGCAGTTTCATTTGCCATGCACACATGCTTGTTTCCATTGGCAATCGCGGCTGACTGTGGCATATGCTAATCGGGATTACTCACGTGATGAGCACAGTTAATAGGGTACTTTAGGACGTCTCGTGCCTACAGAGCGTGAGAGAAATACGCCTTAGATTGATAGACGGAGAGAGTATAATTTATTAGTTGAGACGTGCGTTGCACGTGCGCGCTTACTAGTAAGAATTAAACGCTAAGTGCCGTGTACGTGTGAGAATTCCAATTTCCACATGGGTGGGTTCGTACCTTTTATTCCTATTTGTTGCTACTTTACGTAGCAAACATATCGCGTACATGAAGTTAGCGGCGGTCGGAGAGGGACATCTAATTTATCAAATATACAGAGGCACGATATATACAGCTCATCAACGACTAACCCAAGCCCAACTCTCCTGGCCCATTCCTGTGCGTGTGTCTCGACTTAAGTCATCTTCAGTAGGGTGATGTTAGTCTTCTCTTAGAAGACATAAGAGAAGGCTGTCTTCTCTACTATTAGAGATGCCCTTACTTCACCCACTTCGACACTTCCACCCCAGTTCTTGCCGTGCCACCCCCACGCTGCTGCCGCAGCAGCTCGTCTTCCTTCGCCTTTGGGAACAAACCGAACGTCTGGAGGTCGTGTCGTTAGGCTTCCTCTTCCTAGACACACGCCACGCTGGCTGTTGCCTGTTGACGGGCCGCCTCACACCTGCTGTGCTATCGCCGCACTCCATACAAGCCGAATTCAACCCTGACCAACGTATCTTCTTGGTCGAACACAGGCTAGGTTTAGTTTGGTCAAGTCAGACTTGAACCCGGCCACATTCTCTCTTTCTCGAAATCAGACCCCTACTTTTGTATTTTATTGCGGAACAGTTCTAAAGACCCTCGGGATAAGAATAGGATGGAGATACATAAGAAAATCGATAGGAATTCCCTCAGCATCACTAGTTCCTGAACCACGCAGGGAGGCGCACGTGCGCAACGACGTGAAGCCGCTGTTGATGAGGGTCTCACTCAAGACCGCGACCGCCAAAAGGCATCACCGCGATCGCGCCGCCTTTGACCGTCGAAGATATTGAGCAGGGTCGACGGCATCCCACAGGTCGGCGAGAAATCCTCGCCGTGCTGCTTCATTCATAAACAAGCAGGAGGAAACGAATGCAATATGCCAGCACCAGTGGTGATGGAGAAGAACATGCGTCGACGATTATCGACGATCGGTAAACCGCCGATCTTACGGTATTCGTGGAAAGTGTATGTATGAGGGGTAGGGACCTCTAGGGCATAAGGCCAAGAGAGGGAATCTGGAAGTTAGTGACTATCCTAGGCCTAATCGTAGACTAATCCGGCTAACTCCGCTACTCTCGACTCCTTCAAGGTGATGGGGCTTCAGGATCTGGATTGGCCCTCTGGATCTGACCTCCCTTGTTGATCTAAATTGACTTGTTAGACTTGTCCTCCCCTATGGGATTGCTCATCCTTTTATAGCGGGTTCATCTAGTCGTACTGGACATGGACTTATGTCTGAGTAGAACTCTGGCTTTCTTAAACGTCGGGATTGACTTCCTAGTTTAAGTGTATCCTTCCTCCTTACGGGGGGTTACCTTACCATCCTGGAATCCTTACTGGGTACGTAGTATACTCCAGTAATCCAGAGAATCGTATGCGGATACTTCCTAATATACGGGATACTGTACTATACATCGTCAACGATGAACTAGGTCCTGAATCAACTAGATTGATAGGAAGCCGGAACCTGATGACAACTGGGGCTTGAAGTTTTAGGATCCTCGCCGCTAATCCTGGAATGGCCAAGCCTTGAAGGAGCTAAATTTATTCGGTAGCCGAAGGGAAAGATGGGAACCGATAAGGGTGCAATCGGATCGAATACGATCGGATACTTCATAAACCATATTTGTTTTCATATTTTTAATCGAATACGATATCGAAGCGGATAGTGTCGGATACGAATACGGACACGAATAATATCGGTAACAAATATGATACGAATACCTATCAAATTCGATACGGTAGCGAATATTTTGTCGAATATCGCATGAAAGATAGAATTCATATAACATGCATACAAAAACATAACACAACCAACCATACAGGCTGATATATTACAGAATAACAAAAGATAAGTTCAAAAAGTGCTTTGACAATATATAACTATTTCACCCAGAATGACAAAAAAGACAGTTCCATGTGATCATGAGTGGCAACGAAATGATAAAAATTATTGTAATTCTTCACATGACCGCTTCTTTGCAAGCCACTCAATCACTCCCCTTCTTGGACTAACTCATCACCTCGTCCTTGGGCTTTGGGTTGGACTTTTCTTACTAACACTTATAAATAAAGAGTTGCACACATGTTAAATCATAAGGGCATGCTAGCCTAGTGGTATGTGAGCTTAGACCTCTATCAAGAGGTGGTGGGTTCAAATCCTATTACAAGCATAATATTTTCTTTTATTCGAATAATAATTGGATATATATGGATAGTATCGGATACGGTCAGATATTGTCCAAACTATATTTGTATCCATATCTGGTATATACTATCCGTATCCGATACCGTATTCGACGGATATCCGAAAAGCTAACTTGAGCGTGAACTACAAATTTAGAGCAAGAACAAAAAGATATCTTTATCACATTGATTAGATAGTTGTGTATTTTAGTAATTGTATGCAATATTAGATATAGAAATGTGTAACTAGTCAGTTGCATATTTTCTCTTTATATGTGCAACTTGATCGACTTAAAATTAATAATTTCTCTTCTCTATTAAAATTAGTAATGTCATATTTTCTTTTATTTGAATAATAACCGGATATATACGGATAGTATCAGATACAGTTAGATATTGTCCAAACTATATTTGTATCCATATCTGATATATACTATCCGTATCCGATACCGTATTCGACGAATATCCGAAAAATCTATCTGAAAAGCTAACTTGAGCGTGAACTACAGATTTAGAGCAAGAACAAAAAGATGTCTGTATCACATTGATTAGATAGTTGTGTATTTAAGTAATTGTATGCAATATTAGATATAGAAATGTGTAACTAGTCAGTTGCATATTTTCTCTTTATATGTGAAAAGCTAACTGAAAAGCTAACTTGAGCGTGAACTACAGATTTAGAGCAAGAACAAAAAGATGTCTGTATCACATTGATTAGATAGTTGTGTATTTAAGTAATTGTATGCAATATTAGATATAGAAATGTGTAACTAGTCAGTTGCATATTTTCTCTTTATATGTGCAACTTGATCGACTTAAAATTAATAATTTCTCTTCTCTATTAAAATTAGTAATGTCACATCTCAAGGATTGAAGGCGGTAGAACTTGATGTTTAGACTTGTCTTGTAGGATCAACACATGGACTTCTAGATTGATTCAGCCAAATAAACCAACCATGGATATTTACATAGGATCAACATTAATCACGAACAATCTTACTACTTCACACATCAATAACAATCAAACACCAAAGGTCATCGAGTACGACACAATCTGTTCAGGATTCAGCTGCCGATCTGGTCACTTTTTGTTGCAAGCCCGGTTGGACGCGAGGCTGGCGATCCATACCTGGTCGGCCACCACGGGCTGGTCGTCGTCATTCCGGTGCCACATCCACAGCGCGTGCGTCGCGTTCACCACCTCCAGCCTGCCATGCCCGAAGCTCGCCTCCCGGAACGCCGAGATCTTCGGCTGCGGGTCCATGTACTTCTCCGCGAGCCCTTCCCGGTTCCCGCCGTCGCCGATGGTCACGTACACCGGCCCACACTGGTCCTCCTTTCCGCCGGAGACGCGGACGAACCTCTCGTACGCGTGCACATGCCCAGCAAATACCGCGTCCACGCGCGCGCCGTAGAGCAGCGGCTCCATGGCGTCGCGCATGCCGTTGCCCTCCCCCTGGTGCGCCGCGTTGCTGCTGTACCACGGTGCGTGCACCAACGCCACCACAAACGACGCCTTGCTGCGGTCGATCCCGGCGAGGTCGCCTTGCAGCCACTTGTACTGCGCCGTGCCGGCCGAGTAGTCAGTGTAGGACCCCAGCATGATGACGTGCACCGCGCCGCCAGCCACGTCGAACGAGTAGTAGAGGTTCGACCCCGACGGGGTGGCGCCGGCGTCGTACGGCATGCGCCACCGCGCGTTGTAGGCCTTGAAGGGGTGCCGCTCGATAAGAGGGATCTTCTCGATCTCGTGGTTGCCCTCGGTCACCATCCATGGACGCGCACTCGCCAGCGGCTCGACGAGGCGGCCGTACGAGTCCCACCGTGGCTGGTCGAGGTCGGCGTACGACAGGTCGCCGGGGAGGAGGAGCATGTCGTAGTCGGCGGCCGCGATGTGCTGCAGCGTGGAGTTCGTCCATTCCGTCTGGCCCAGGTCGCCTACACGTCCATCGAACCATGTCATGTTGCCAGAGTAAAAATTAGAGTGCATTTGATGTGAAAACTAATAGAAGGTGCCTTACCGGTACGATGCTGCTTAAAAGCTTCTAAAAAGTCTAGGAGAGGGGTTTGCATGTTTGGTAGCGTAGAGAAAGAGATGGATACGTTTGTTCCTGGGTTCGATGTTTGTATCAAAAATCTAGATACTTTTTTTTTAATAACAGAAGGGCAAATATTCTAGCCTCTGTATCCTAAGATACACATAGCCATAATTTATTGCAAAAGATATAAAGCGTTAAGACCGAAAAAATCGGCTTACCAAGATGACAAAAAAAGTCATCTTCAGCATGTGCCAAAATCTAGATACTGTTTGTCAGTTTCTATAAAATGAAGCTGGGAGCGTGGAGCTCCTGTATTCGAAAAAAAAGGTGCGTTACCGGCGATGACGAACTTGAAGGGGAGGCTTGACGGCAGCGTCCGGAAGGAAAACTCGCGCAACGGGTTGGAGCTGCACCGGTAGTAGTACGTTGTTCTGGGCTTCAGTGTACCGATGAGGGCGTCGTGGATGTTGCCCGAGTGGTACATGATGTAGGAGTAAGTGGTGGTGGTTCCGGTCGCCGAGAACGGGTACTGGCCTGAAGACGTGCCGTACTCCACGGTCGCCGGTGCATCGTCATCAGTGATCCATGTCACCCTCATCTTGTCGGAGCCGACGGTTGATACATGCACCTGAATGTTGCATCAAAACATGGCCAATGAAACAGCTAGTGATGCAATTCTTTTTGGCAACTACTGTAATTCATACGACAAATTTTAGTGGTTCATCAGAACTGCTATTTTTCTAGTTTAGCAAACAGAACCCAATACCCAAATTCAGAAAACAGTTATCAAAAGCCTGTAATTTTTTTTCTGATATACCAGGGAAAGAAGCTGATTTCATAGATTAAAATCCTGTAGAAGGAAGGGCACGTTTTTCACCGAAATTCAGGAATAGCTTTTGCCTCATTAACCCCAATACCCACATTCAGGATTGGCCTAGCAAATCGGTTGTACTCATTTGCAGTCAGATTGATAATGACACAACATGGCAAGCATACATGTCAAACGTTCTAAGAGTTATTTGCTAGGCAGCAAATGGACCTGACAGATCATATGTACAAGGGTTCTTTGGCAGATATGAAACAGGGTAAATTTCCTAGGCAAAAGAAAATAGCATTATTGAATGCCAATTAGGGGTTTTAGTTAGATTTTCCCTTATAGTTTATGACTGAAAGAAGCCAGAGGAAATCCAATGTAATTACTAACATTTGCTCTTGAGTCTCAAGTAAGATTTCTTGCTACATCTGAATACTGCAATTGCTGCAACCAACATCCAAACGATACACCTGAAGCATCATAAGCATTTTTTATTTTTTTATATTTTCCACCATCATAAATATTCTCTTTGCTTACATTCATAATTTGCATAATGTCTGTAAAAAAGATGATGTTTGGTTCCCGCTATCAGTAATGGAAAATCGTAAAAATCTAGCCTTGATTGAGAAATTCAGAATTTGCATATGTAGACCGATGCAGGATGGATCTGATTGCCATCATGAATACTACATTTAATGCAAGTGTGAACATTTGAAATCGTCGTTTATGGTTGTGTCATGAGCTGTCCTGTCCATGCCAACAGTACGGTGCTGTCGTGCTTGCAACAACAGTTTCCACACAGGCCAAACCAAAAGTTTGGCATGTAAGTAAGCAGACACGCAAACACTCGTAATTTGTTTCCTTGATGAGGAGAAAAAGCAAAAGATGAGGAATGGCTCAAGATTGTCATTATTGCAGCACTATCTCTGGTGATCGATTGCAGCATCAGCAACACTAACCGAAATATACTCTTACTTTCTTCCATGGACCATGATTAAACATTTAAACAGTATTAGAAATATACTGTCATTACCAACTGCGGCAATTAGGCTTGCCAAACCACATGCCGACATCGTCAGAAACGATAAACAAGGATGGGGATGAATGAGAAAGCAAGAAGAAATCGAGAAGCTCAAAGCTCAAAGGAGCGCCCTGTTTCTTCTCCCAGCTTGTCGCCTTCTTGCGGTGACACTAAACAAATGTAGATCAGTACTACAATGTTCTAATCGATGCTTGCTCCTTGTGTGAATCCAGCTAGTGTTATAGAAAGCACAATTCCTTCCTACTTTGCACTTGTATAGTATTTTTTTTTGAAAGGCTTCTTTGCTAGTATTATAATCCAGGCTCACATGAAAGCAGGAAAGGTTGCTACTGGGGTAGGATTCTGGTTGGACTCATGTACCAAACATTTTCTTTCACTCACTCAATCGAATATGACGACGGACAGAAGAAAAAGGTATCCTAAGAAATGGTATTGACGCATAAGAATTCAGACTGCAAAATGGCTTAATCATGCGTGCCAGTCTCGATTGTTCCACAATGTAAGGACCTGGAAGAAATCTTGGCAAAAGAAAAAAGCAACAACGAGCAATGAGCTAAATCGTGCGTACCTGCTGCGGCGTCTGGCCGTCGGCGTCGGCGTCCCTGGGCACGGAGAGCGTCGCCCTGGGCCTCGGCCGCACGTACGGCGACGTCACGGCGAGCGATGCCGTGGGCAGCGACGCCGCGGAGGCGGTGAGGACGAGGAGAGCCAATGCCATGTTCTTCCCAATCGCCATGGCCATCAGAAGGTGAGGGTGAAGTGGTGAAGACAGAGTCGGGAGGGGATGGAGTACGAGGTGCCTACACGAGAATATATATAGAAGGGTTGTACGAAGGCGGCCAACTCGAAGTTAGCACACAATAATGGGGCTGCCTGCCGTGGATGGATGGACCCAATTTTGGATGTATTTCAGGTCGGAATCTGACTTCTTGATCCCGTGTTGCGTCAACTTTGGGTGATTAGTTCGTTCGTTCGTTCTTTCTAGATAGACACCCGATGTATGTACGCACGTCGGCACGTATCTTACCAGACATACATATTTGTACAGTGTGGATAGAAAATTAGATTTATACTTTCTTCGTCCATAAATATAAGACGTGCATGGAATTTAATGTCTAATTTTGACCAACAATTAAACTAATATTATTGACTTAAATGACATAGTAGTGGTACCATTTGATTCATATTCAAACGTATTTTCAAATGGTATCTTTTATATTATATAATTTAATATTATTGATTTAATTATTGATTAAAGTTGAATCTTAAATTCCGTGCACGTCTTACATTTGTGACCGGAGAGAGTAAAATTTAAAAATAGATGAAGTTATTATAGACATCTCATTATTGATGAATTAATATTGGATCTTAGCAAGACACGTAGAAACCAAACCTAAGATGTGATCCTCGGTGTCACGAGAACAACCTACTTCATTATGTTTTCTGGGATGGTCTCTGAAGAAAACAGAAAACAGAGATGCACGCAAGCAGTGTATTCGGTGGTCGGCGGTTTGCGCGTGCTGGGATCGGAGTTTCTGTTGCCGGTGATGTGATCATGGGAGATGTCTACGGTTGGCTGGATACTACCGGTTAGCGGCAACAACGTGACTGACTAGCACGTGTCCGCCTCGCTCCGTCGACATCTGCATGTTTTCGTTTTTTCAGCGGAGTCTTCAGAGTTCTGTATTCCTCGCTAGCTACCCAACTATATGTCGTCGACCACGCTACAGGAGCATTTCCGTATACCCGACTATAAGCCATGGGTTTCACGTTTTTACAGTTTTTTGGGCATTTGCCGCTTTAGCATCTCTCTGGTGGTTGGGGCCCACAACTGTCTCTTATCCCACCACTTTAGCATCCCTCTCTCTCTCTGATGGCTGGAGCTCAGAGCTGCCTTCTCCCCTCCGAACTCACGGGTCGCTTGCCATCAATGTTCTTTACCGCCAGGCCTCCTGCGCTACCTGCTCTTCTTCTTTCTCTGCTTTTGGGGTTACTGATGTTGCTGCTCTTGAGTTCAGCAAGAACTGACGTTTGGAGTGGTAATCTATACCACCTTATAGTATTTGAGTTTGATTGGTGGTGGTGTCACACTTTTAATTACCCTTTTTACCCCTCTAACAACAACCCTCTAACAAAGTAAATCTATCAACAACTGATTTAGCAACAAACTCATATCATTAACTTATCCATTCCTCCTTGTTTTGCTCAACAAAATTTGTTATATCTCAATAGATCCACATGCCTCAATGTCCATATATTTTACTTGCGGATGGGATTCGCTGCACACTACTGCTAGGTGGTACGCACTATAGTGTGCAGCTAGCCATGGACACGGCCACCTCGACGACGCTGCTCTACGCAGCGCTGCTGGTTGCAGCTTTCCTTTATGTTACCGTCCTCCGGCGTGGCCGCGGGGGCAGCCTGCCGCAGGGTCCGAGGGGTCTGCCGCTCGTCGGCAGCCTGCTGTCGCTCGACCCGGACCTGCACACCTACTTCGCCGGCCTCGCCGCCAGGTACGGGCCCATCTTCTCCATCCGCCTCGGCTCCAAGCTAGGCGTCGTCATCACCTCGCCGGCGCTGGCACGCGAGGTGCTACGCGACCAGGACCTCATCTTCGCCGACCCCGACACCCCGGACGCCGCCCACTCCATCTCCTACGGCGGCGGCCAGAATATCGTCTGGAACCCCGTCGGTCCCACGTGGCGCCTCCTCCACCGCCTCTGCCTCCGGGAGATGCTCAGCCCGGCCGGGCTCGAAAACGTGCACGGCCTCCGCCGGCAGGAGTTCAGGGCCACGCTCGCGCACCTCCACGCTAGGGCCATGGCCGGCGAGCCCGTCGACGTCGGCGCGCAGATGTTCCTCACCATGATGAACGTCATCACCGGCACACTGTAGGGCGGGAACATAGGGACCGAGAGCGAGCGGACGGCGGTCGGGAAGGAGTTCCGGGAGCTCGTCACCGAGATCACCGAGATGCTCAGCGCGCCCAACGTGTCTGACTTCTTCCCGGCGCTGGCGCCGCTCGACCTGCAGGGCATCCGCCACAAGTCGGACGCGCTCAAGGCTTGGTTGGACGACATCTTCGCTAGGATCATACAGCAGAGGGTTAAGACCGAGCAGGCCGGCGGTGACACCGTGGCGGACTTCCTCGAGCACGTGCTCAAGCTGGAGAAGGAAGGCGGCGACGGCAAGGCCCCCCTCACCATGACCGACGTCAAGGCCCTGCTCATGGTAATGATCAATCGCTAGCTCCTACTAGCGATTCGTGTAGCTAATTCGCCCAAGAACTAACTCTCACAAGCTTGATTGATTCGTAGGATATGGTAGTCGGGGGACTAAGACAACGTCGAACACGGTGGAATGGGCCATGGCGGAGATGCTGCAGAACCGGCGGATACTGTGGAAGGTGCAGGAAGAGGTCGACGCTGTGGTCAGGATTGACGGTGTGGTGGAGGAGTCGCACCTCCCGCAGCTACAATACCTGCACCTGGTGGTGAAGGAGACACTCAGCTGCACCCGGCGCTGCCGCTCATGGTGCCACACTGCCCAAACGCGGACGCGACCGTTGGCGGGCAACGCGTCCCGGCCGGAAGCCGTGTGTTCGCCAACATGTGGGCGATCATGAGGGACCCCGCGGCGTGGGAGGACCCGGTGGAGTTCATCCCTGAGAGGTTCTCGCGGGACGGCGGTGGCGGCGGGCGCAAAGTGGACTTTACCGGCAGCGAGCTGGACTACGTGCCCTTCGGGTCCGGGAGGAGGATCTGCGCGGGGCATCGCCATGGCGGAGGATGTCGGCCTATTCGCTGGCGATGCTGCTTCAGGCGTTCGACTGGGAGCTGCCGCCCGGAGCACGGTTGGACCTGACGGAGAAGTTTGCCATCGTGATGAAGAAGGCCACGCCGCTGGTGGCCGTGCCCACGCCGAGGCTGTCCAAGCCCGGCCTCTACTCCACTTAAGCCTACTCCATGGCCATGCTCAGTTCAATATGCATCAAATTTGCAATCCCCTCCCGTGCTGTTGTTCCAAAGCACACATTTGTTTACAATGAATACAGTTGTATCTTTCTTCTGTAATAACAATGTGCGGACAATATCATCTGATGGAATATATATGTACACACACGAATTTGCTACTTCTTGGTCGTCTTGAGAAATTGTTATTTCTCAGAGTGATCAGGTTGCACAATCATTAAGACAACAATTGTAAAAAATAGATGCTCAGGTCACTTGAAGTGAAAAATATCAAAATTCTTCAGTTGTTCTTGCCATACCGTACAGAGCAACTGGGTATGCAATAAGTGATCTTAAGCGAGCTTAGTTTCATTTAGTTTCAATGTAGTACTTTCCATTATTGCTATTTCTTCTTGGAAGAATAAGCACTCGAATAACCATGACGAAATACTGGTTCTTACTAATTGAACGTATTTGGTATTTAGCCTCAGTATAGAGTGTCAAACTACAGAAGTAGTAATTTTGCAAAAGGAAAACAGTTCCTTGGTCTAATAGTGATTTAACTTTTTGCATGGGCGTGGAACGATCCTGTAATTATGAAGGTAAACTCTAAATTTTGTGATTGTAAATGTTGTGAATCTGTGAACATATCTCTTTTATATGCTTATACTTTCGCAATACATCTTTTTGAGTCTGCCCATCAAAGCTAAAAAAATCTTCAGTTGTTCTACACACGAATGTTCTTATAAAAGGCAAACTAATATTGAAGTTCATATGTAGCTGATTCACGGTATTGGAAGTGGTAGTGTGAGGGAATCAAGCAAGTTTCTGATGGGGAAGAAAAAGTGGCTCTTCACTAATGGCAGAAAAATGGAAGGCAAGGTTCTTAAATTTCTATTTTTCTTAGATCAATCAAAGAAACCGGCGACTACTGTTGAGTGTTTGCTGAAAATTACTCTATTACTTCTTGGTTAGCATGGTGTGCTTAGTGACACATCAAATGCGTAACCTGAGCCAGATGTCGATGATTTTGGTTTGTCAATTGTTCAGAAGAATACTAACTAGAATTTCCAGTTCGTGAAGAAATAAGTTTTGTGCTTATTTGTTATACTAAATCATCATTTTCCTTAACGGTTAAGCATAGTTTTATTTGTCTCCACATGCTCTAATCCTTTGATTTCTTGATACCTGTTGAGCTGATTTTAGTATAAAATGCTTGTCTTAGGTTAAAGGATCAGATTCTTCAACTTTCTGCAGTTGTGAGTCTTGTGACAGGAAGATTCTCCCAGATACAACTTTTCACAGCCAAGAACTTCTTCCAGGGAATGCAGTCAAGAATTCGTATTAGCATTTGTCCTTTCTGATCCCATGTTCTTTTGGCATATGTTTAATTATAATCACTAACTACACGGACTGATTATTTACTTTCTTGCAAAATTTTCTTCCTCTTTTATTATTGACAGGGAACATTGCCCTTAGTTTGCATCATACACCAGCTTGAAGGACTTTGGATAATCTTGTTACAGGAGTAGCAACAGTCGTGACCAAGATATCAGCCTTTTCTGCCCTTTTTTGTTAGACAAGAAAGAACAATAAGAGAATGCCCATCCTTCTACCGCAACACAGCAACCGTTGCCTCCAAGCTCTAAGAGAAGATGACATGAATGCTTGTTTATAGTGTCGAGTGATGAACATGTGCACAGGCTGGTAACAATGCCCGACGTATTGATCACCAAAAAAGTGGGTGCAGATCCCCCTGGAGTTCAATAGTAAATTCACCAAGTGGAGTGATGTAGATCTGGGCCATTGCTTCATTTCTATGATCTAGATCTAACCACGTCTCTTTCTTCCACCTCTTTACATGATAGCTCATCGTGTTGCTATCAGCGGAGACCGAGCGGGGTGGAGCAGAGATCTGGTCAGAAATAGAGCCCGTCATAGAGGTCTTGCCCAATGCGGATCCGAAGGCGAAGCTAGCTATCGCTATTTTCAAATGTTGCTTGGGAAAGTGGGGATGTTGCCGTTACTGCATGTACTCCCTTAATTATCCATATTAAGATGGGGCGCTTAATGCACCGCCATCTATCGCTGAAGGTGATGGGAACCAAGACGGAGACCCATCAGATTTGTATAAGATGGTGAAGTGAAAGCAGAGTGGATAGGAAAAGGGAGGAATGACGGACTGGAGCGATAGCACGCGAAGAGGAAGAGCACGAGCTGTGGGGTGAGCGGATAGGAAGCATATTCGCTAAACAGAACAACCTCCTTATTAAGTATCTATTTTTTTATTGTTCCGTAGCAACGCGCGGGCACCCTACTAGTGAGTTTCTGAAATTAAGGTATTGTGATTCGAGGGGAATAGATGTGTATGCACGGTTGTTGAATGCATGGGGCATTGCAAGAGAGTGGATTGTGGTGATTTCCCTATTAGTAAAGTCAGATATTAAGATAACTGCACTTCTAAAGTCTGGAATGAACCATGCAACAGAAAGGAAACAAATGCGTCTGATTCTTTCTTGAGAAGTGTTTTTATACTCTTCTAAAATTTTTGTAACACGAATCTTAAAACATCTCTGGATGATTAGTAAAACGGTAGAAAAGTCAATTCCTTCTAATTAGGGCCCGAAGCCCATGTCCAGACCCGAATTCAGACCCGCTTTTCTCTCCTTCAAACCCCACCATCTCACCACGGCAGTGACGACGCCATCCCCCGCTAGCACTGCGACGAGCGCCACTCGGCCGTGACTCGATCTGGTTCTCCTTCACCCCCAGGATCTCACCACGACGCTGCCGTCCCAACTCCACCCCCTCCCCCCCCCACTCGATCTGGTTCTCCTTCGCTGGTCTCGTGCATGGCCGCGGCGTACGGCACGGCCAAGAGTGGTGTCGGGGTGGCATTGATGGGCGTCACGCGGCCGGGAGTGGGCCCGAGGGGAATTTTGCTGTTGGGCATTATTTTCAGCTCTCTAAAAGTTTAGGTGTTTTTTCACCTGTGTAGTATTGTATCAGTATGGCACGCAATTAAGAATTGAACTGGTTTCTTGTTCTAGTTATTCACTTGTATATAATTTCGTTTCCTGACTCATTATCAGATTGTTTCCTGACTCCCTAATCACGTGCATTCAGATTGCAGAGATAGTTGATGTACCGTTTAATATATTTGGTTGCTTCTCTAAAACTGATGATTCAGAGCTATGACGGCCTCGGGGTTCTTGATCTCGGTGCCAACCGCTCCTCAAGCGACTTCCCCTCCTTCGTCGCAGGCTGCTGCGGCCTTTAGCTGCTCAACCTCGGCGACCTCCGCAGCCGTAGCATTTCCATTTTGATGCAAGGTGTTCCCATATGGTGAAGTAACCTGCATAAAACATAAGCATTTACTTTCTGAACTGTAACAAATAGAGTAAAATAATTCATACTACAATATCATGAACAAGGAATTTGCTAAGCTCGACACTGGACAGGATTGGGCTAGCATTATTTCCTCCACTATTCCACTGCAGATTGACTTGCAAAGTTAACTCCGTCCTAGCTTGATAATTGAAAGCTTATCACTCATTCATAAGCTGCAAAATAACCATACGCTCTGTTCAACATGGAGCAAAGGCAAATCTAAGTAAATTTGCAAATCACAAAATCAAAAAGATGGGCAATTTATCAAATCACAAAATCGAAAAAATGGGTAACACACCTGATTTCGCTATTTGATACTCGGTATGTTTAGCAGCGGGGGTTCGGGAGCTGCATGCGGAGCTGGCGCGGGGTTTGCGGCGTGCTGGCGCGGCCGCGGCGTGGCTTGCGGGCTGGGTGGTAGCCGCGTGCGGGCGCCGTGCGGCCGGCGGCCGCTCGGTCGGCGCGGCGTGCTATTTGCGCGGCCGGCGCGGCGCAACGACACGTCATGTCGTGCGGCCTTGGGGTTGATTCTGGCACTGATGAAGGGGGGGGGTGGGTTGGGATGGCAGCGTCATGGTGAGATCTTTTGGGGGTGAAGGAGAACCAGATCGAGTCACGGCCGAGCGGCGCTCGTCGCAGTGCTAGCGGGGGATGGCGTCGTCGCTGCCGTGGTGAGATGGTGGGGTTTGAAGGAGAGAAGAGCGGGTCTGAATTCAGGTCTGGACATGGGCTTCGGGCCCTAATTAGAATGAATTGACTTTCTGTTCTTTTACTAATCATCTAGAGATGTTTTAAGATTCGTGTTAAAAAGTTTTAGAAGAGCATAAAAGCACTTCTCTTCTTTCTTTTATTTACTCCGACTCTCAGTTCATCTCTTCTTTCTATCCCTTTCTAAAGAAGAGCAGTATATCTACGGTTGGTTGCTCTAAAACTCGAGTCCTGCTGTGACTATGTGGTGTGTTGATCTGATGGAGATTTCCCACACATGAGTTCTATGAGAAGGTAATCAGGTGGTTACTGATCACTATTATTGTTGGGTTCATTCCTATAGTCAATATGTTGGTACATAGTTTGCCCATCTATCTGTTCTGGATAAAGGTGGATTAATTCTCCTGTTGGGATATCACATGAACTACGATCACATCACTATAATTGTTGGGTTAATTTCTCTAGTCAAAATGCTGGTACTTAGTTTGCCCATTTGTCTATTCTGGACAAAATAAGCATTGGAGTGTTTCTAAATGGCCAAAATGTTCATTTCTGATTTATGTAAACTTCCTTCTATTTTGACATGTCTGCTTACTTTTACGCATCTATAACTTTGACTGTAACGGATCCTATTGACATTTTGCAATATTAACCTTTTGTTAGTGTAACAGAGATTAAAGATACACCAAGATGAGAAGCGTGTGCAGCTCAAGGTTTTAACCAAGGTCTTGAAAGTATGAAACCATTACCTCTGTTTAGCTTTTAATTGCTGATTTCAGACACAAATCTGATGTCAATTTTGTAAATTGTATAGCAGGATATATTTGCACATTGCATGTTGGAGTTTGTCCTTTTAAGTAGAGCAGTAAGCCAATATTTGGATTTGTTAAAGATGAAAGTTCAGGTTGCTTTACATAACGGTCAACTCGTAGATGAACTATAAGGTTTTAGATCATTTATGTTTTCTATGCATTGCTACCTGTATTGTCTATGTCTGATTTGAAGGCCATTTTTCTCTATCACCAATTTTAGCACTACAGTTCAAAAAATATATTCATTCTCTTTTGAGTTTAAGATTAGACCCAATCTGGAATCCACTAACAGAAGTTGAGTTTAGAAGGTCGTCTACAGGTGGGCCTTTCCTAACTGCCAGTGTCATGGGCTTCATCTAACCAGCTAGGTAAACAAATACTTTGTGCTTGCAATTGGAAATAACAGATTGAGCAAAGATATATGTTAAATTATTCATGGTCTTGCTCCTTTTTGGTGTTGATGTTCATGTCAAATCTCAACAAAATATTTCCAGTTGTTATTCAAGCTCGTTTATCCTTATTGTTTTTTCTTAGAGTTTCTTGTTTTGTGCATGGGAAATACACCATCGTAGTGAAAATTGAAAATTTATAGGAAGTTGATGCATCTATAGGATGATCCCTTCTTTAAATTATTATACTTTTGAGTTTTGAAAGTCAAACACGACATGCTTTGTCCTCGATCAGAAGTGAAGGCCAAGCCTAAAGTTCAGAACAGGGGCGCAGAAAGGTCACAGACTAGAGCACCTATAGATAGCTGCCTCGTAGGTATCAGTGTAGCTGCAGAAGAACTGGCTACCCGGGTGGCTAGCAAAGGGCCAGGGTTGGGTTTTGTAGCTGACATGTGAGGAAGATGGTGTAAATGTAGTCTCTTTTCTTTTGCTAAGGTAAGTATAAGTAGTTTGACAATTGTATAAGTGTCAGAATGAGAAGGGCTGAAACGAATAGAATGGAGGGCTGAGCTACAAATCTTTCATGAGGCAGCTATAGCAGTAACTTCAGTTGTAGATAGCAATTGTGCACAATGGTTTGAGTCTAGGTGGAGCAACTTCTTAATCCAAGACCACCAAATGTAGTAGCCTGCCTTGTATATGCCATAATGTTTAGAAATTTGTAAATGGTGCATTCGACATCATCACCCCATTTCTCCTCTGAGAGGTAATCCAGTGACGTTATTTTTGAGAGCTTTTTTATATGATGTATGTTCCTTGTGTCGATAAATACTCTTCTTGAGCTATTAGAGAAATATAATATTAAGGAGAAAGAACTTTCTTCAATATTAAATTGCTCTAGAGGACGAGTTGCTCTAGACTTGGAGAGTATAACAGGCGGTCTCTAATCATGTGGTATTTTAATTCATGGGTTTAGCTTAATGATTTCAATTTTTTGGGGGTCCTACTACGGAATGGTTATTATTGAGGGAGTCACCTTAGCTTATGTAATTTGTCTACCTGTCTCTCTCTATCACTCTGTATTAGCATTCTCATCCTACTTTAGTACCGTCATTTATCAAGTGTGTAACCTGTTCGTTTGTGTGCACATACAACTTATGTATTTGCTTCAACTGAAGATTGGTGTTCGTACTTTTTCCCCACGTCAAGGCAAGTATATGCCCCCTCCCCCTCCCGTGGATATATGGGACTTCAGAGTAGGTCTATTTGCACGTAGGAGTGATCAAGGAAAAATTGGCTCCTCATAGTTTGTTATGGTTAGCTGAGAAGGCTGAAAGTCATTTTAGAGTGTGGATTCATATATAGTGTTTTCCATATTATTTTTACTTATTGTATTAAAAATGGCTCAATACGTTGAATCCTGTGAATTGATCTTTCTTCTTGAGAATTTGTGCTGACTTGTATTATTTCAAGATGAGACAATCAGGCTGCTGCAGACAGGGACGTGTCGCGTTTGCATTTTAATTAATTTTACGTTTGTTGACCAAACCTTGGAGTGGTTTTTTGTAGAGCAATAAAAAATTCGGAGTTGGAATGGATGCTCCAACCTGGTTCAGATGAGCACAGAACTCTGCAGGGCCGCTTAGATAGTCCAACGGGTATAGGACAAGAGCATCGATCATTGCTGCTGTATTCTCGCCCGCTAGCTCGCTCTCATCAGAACAAGATCCACACGAGGGAGTCAAGGAGGACGAAGACTCCATGGAGACCGTGCAGTGGATCATCTCGGCCGGGGCCAACATCGTCGAGGCAACGGATCTTAGCAACTGCCTGTCCCGGCTCCGGACCAGCTTGCCCAAAGCTCACCTCCTCACCGATCGCGCCGAGTGGGGCAGGTTCAAGGATAATAACCTGGCGGCGCTGCTCTCGCAGCTCAAGGACGCCACCTACGACGCCGAGGACCTTCTCCGCGAGTTCGATGACCAGTCGCTGCGGCAGAAGATGGAGGACGCCGACCGAAGCAGCGCAGGTCAACTCTTAGCTTCCACCTTTAATCGTGCAAGGGTTCTGATCAGCCGCAGCACAACAAGAGTAGAGGATGCCCAGAGCAAGCTCGACATGGTTGTCGCTGAGATGGAGGGAGCACTCAATTTTATGGGTCTTAATGTTGAGCCGGTGCAGCTTGGCAAGCCGCTCATGCCAGAGACAAGTTCAGTGCTCAGCGAGCCCCTAGTGTTCGGACGTGACGAAGAGCGGGGCCGGGTGATCAGTTTACTGGGCGTGCCACTCATAATGTCTAGGTCTGCCAAGCGAGTGAAAGGAGAGAGTTGCAGAGCCAACCTTGTCGTTGCCGGCGACACGGAGGATGTCGCCGTGCTACCGATGGTTGGCATGGGCGGGGTCGGTAAGACTACGCTTGCTCAGCTAGTGTACAATGACCCGAGGGTGAAAGCTCACTTTGACGTGAGAATGTGGGTTTGTGTATCCGACCTTTTTGACATAAAAAGGATTACCAAAGAAATTTTGGAACACACCTCTTCAGAAGCATCGGATTCACCAGCAGGCTTAAATACTCTTCAGGTGGAACTAAGCCAACAGCTGAAAGAAGATAAATTTCTTCTCGTGCTAGATGATGTATGGCCTAGTGCCAATCAGGAATGGCCTAGATTCTCAGCGCCACTGAGGTATGGACGTAAAGGCAGCATGGTCCTAGTGACCACTAGATCTCTGACGGTTGCTGACCTTGTTGCGACCATTGAGCCTGTTAATCTCGATGGCCTGCCTACTGATATATTTTGGGAGTTCTTCAACAAGTGTGCATTCGGTAAAGAGTGCCCACAGTCGCATCCCCAGCTGCAAGAAATTGGTCGGGGCATTGTCTCTAGGTTGTGCAGGTCTCCTCTAGCTGCCAAAACTCTCGGGCGCTTATTGAATACGGAGCTGACTGAGCGACATTGGAGGAGTATCCAGAACAGTGAATTGTGGGAGCTAGAACATCAAGATAATGAGATATTACCGGCCCTTCAGCTGAGCTACCTGTATCTCCCACAGGAACTCAAAAGATGCTTTGCATATGTTCTATGTTTCCGAAGGATTATAGCTTCGGAAGACATGAGATTGTCGACCTTTGGGCGTCACAGGGCTTTGTTGCACCAAGAGGGAGCATGCGCCTTGAAGACGTGGGGAGTAGATATTTGGATGATTTGTGTAGCCGGTTTCTACTTCAAACTGATCCCAAGTTCCCCGGACTAAGTAGATATGTAATGCATGACTTGATCCATGACATGGCACAGTCTGTTTCAGTGGGTGAGTGCTTCTTGATGCAAGATTCTAGCTACCAGAACCGGGGGAGAATGCCACCAACAGTTCGCCATGTGTCAATCGAGTTGGATGATGCAGCTCTGAGCAGAATGACATGCCTTGACCATCTGAATAAATTGCATTCTCTTAGGTTTGGAACCAGATTCGGGGTTGAGATTTCCTGGTCCAATCAGCTCTCCAACATCCTCTTTTTGAGTCTGAAAGGTTGTAAGCTGGTAAAGCTACCTGAGAGCCTTTGTGTCTTGAATCGTCTTCGCTACCTTGATATATCTCATAGCAGTATACAAGAATTACCCGAGAAATTCTGGTGCCTTTACAGCCTACAAGTTGTTGATGCCAGTCGTACAAGGTTGCAAACAATTCATGAGGGCGTGACGAAGCTAGTCAACTTGCGTCGTCTAGCACTACCAGTGAAATCCTCTCACCAGTTATCTAAGATAAGTAGGATTGGAAATCTGTCTCGTCTACGGAACTTGAGTTATTTTAGGGTTGGTAGGGTGAATGGGCGCAGAATTGGTGAGTTGAAGGGCATGAATCAGCTAAGTGGAACGCTATGTATCAGGTCTATTGCTACAGTCCGGAGCATGGCAGAAGCTGCCGAGGCTAGCCTTGTCGACAAGCAATACCTCGAGGAGTTGGTACTAGAGTGGCGAGTGCAGACATGCGGTTGGAGGAGGCTTGAGAACGAAGTCCTCGAAGGCCTGCATCCTCCTCCAAGAATTGAACGACTTAGAGTCGAATGCTTCGGGGGTGATGTTGCTCCAAGTTGGTTGAAGCCTGAAAACTTACCGAATGTAAGAACTCTGCAACTTTCACGGTGTCGCTCGTTGAGATATTTGTCGATCTCCTTTCCGTCCCTCGATCAGCTGGTACTATGGGAGGTTGGGATTGAAGAAACTCACTACTCTTGCCGCCGACGGTGCTATGGAGGCAAGCAGCAACAACAACAATGGCCATCCCCTTACAAGCCTCACTAGTTTACGTCTTTTCAGCTGTCGTAAGCTGACAAATCTTGACCACTTCTTGTGCCCGCAGTATCTGCCATTCATCAAATCCATAGAGATTGTATGGTGTACAAGTCTAGTATCGCTTCCCATCTACAATTTTGCGGGGTTTGTTTGCCTCCAAGACCTGAAGATCCATTCCTGCTGGAAATTGGTGTGCCCAAGCGAAGCATTGGTTTTGACTCCTTCACTCCAACGACTCTCCATTTGCTACTGCGGAGAGCTTGACAAGTCATTTCGGCCAGGCTGCTTAGAGAAGCTTGCCTCTCTCACCCTTCTGCAATTGGAAGGTTGTCACAATTTGCAGCTCATTCCATTGAACTCGATCAGCACAAGTCTCAAATGCCTGGTTCTCCGTCACTGCTCGGCGTTATCATCCATCGGAGGATCGCCAGCTACTCTTTCATCCGTACAGCATGTGGACATATCTGACTGCCCTAAGCTTATTCAGGTGCATCAGCCATTGTTAAATCAGGCACTGACGGCCAAGGAGAAGGAACTGCAGAAATTTCTCCAGTATACTTGGTTGTAAACGTAAGATCTCTAATTATTTTTTTATTCGAACGGCAAGATATCTATCTCCTGAACTAGAAGAATAAATATCTTGGCCTAGTTTAAGCTTCCATGTAGTTCTGGTAATCGCTTAATGTGCATGAGCAATCTCTTTTTTATTTATTTGGTCGTCATCGCCTTTTCAAAGCGTGGTCTGGTTTCTGTTTTCACTAGCCAGCTTATTTCAATTTATGTTTAGGGGTTACTTACTGAGTTGATGTCAGATGAACCCATTGGACTGTATTTCAAATTTAAATGCATGGCTAATTATAGTTTCGAATTGGAAAAGAAGAAGAAAAGAAAGTGATCCAAGGTTTTACCACGTAGCTAAATTTCTTTCAAACAATAAGGCAATGAAATCAAAATTAACTGGACATGCCTGTATGATTCAGAGGCTTCTCTTGATCGATCTCTTTATGCTATCTTGCACAGGAGCCACCACCCACCGTGTTCTTCTCTTACTTGGGGCTTCTCGATGGACATGGGCACCATGGTTGTCAAAGCTTGCTGCAACTGAGCTGTTCTTTTCCGAGGGGAGTGTCGTCTAACGTGTCGTGTTGTTTCCAGGAACAACGAGATCGTGTTGTGCCCTGGTCTGGTCCTGTTCTGATGTATCTCACTCTTAGTTCTGAGTGTATGTGTACGTTACGCTGGGTTTCATCATTCTTATGTAGGAGCTGTTCTTTGTGCAGGTCTATCTGTTTTTGTATGACATCTAGTTTACATTTGAAATTGTGTGGAAATTTGTTGGGATAGAGCTACTGGAGTCTGGAGTTGATATTCACAATGGAAGTTCTCTGTAAATGACGACAAGCTCGTGCCGGACTTCTGGACAGATTTTTTCTCTGAAACTCTGGTTGTCTGTGTAAACCTGTCTGACCCGTCTCCTTCCCCTAGCCTCCCTCCCCTGCCCCCTGACTCTTACTCTATGAGAAACAGGGGACACATCACGAGAAGCTTATCCATCAATAAAGTAGTTTGCGACAGAAGACGCAGCATCATCACCTCCCCCGTTTGCGCCTTATGTGGCTCGGACGAGACCCTGGAACACCTGAGAGCGATCTGGCGCCGTGTCAACATCTGTAAGAATCGAAATGCCAAGCTGTTCAGGGAGGAACGACTGCCCCCGATTGTCGTCGTACGCAACATCACGGCCGACGTCCTCCTCTGACGCTGGCGCTGCTCCCGCTCCACTTGCGGAACCATCCTAGAAAATTGAGTTAACTGCTTCGCAAGTGCAGTGTACTTTTGATTTTGCTTTCTTAGTGCACCTCGTGTGTGCAAAACCCTGTGATTAAGGTTGCAATCGGTTCGGATAGTATCCGGATCGAAATGTTCGGATAGCTTATTGGATAGATTTTTCGGATATCCGTCGAATATGGTATGGGATACGGATAGTATATACCGGATATGGATATGAATACGGTTTGACAGTATCCGACCGTATCCGTATATATTTGGTTATTATCCGAATACTAATCCAGATAGTATCCGGCCCAACTGAAACAGTCCATGGGCCAACCATTAACAATAAAAGAAAATATTATACTTATAATAGGATTTGTACCCACCACCTGTTGATAGAAGTCTAAGCTCACATACCACTAGGCTAGCATGCCTCTTATGATTTAATATGTATGCAACTCTTTATTTATAAGTGTTACTAAGAAAAGTCTAACCCAAAGCCTGAGGACAAGGTGATGAGTTAGTCTAAGGAGGGGAGCGATTGAGTGGCTTGCAAAGAAACGGTCATGAGAAGAATTACAATAATTTTTATCGTGTCGTTGTCACTCATGATCACATGGAACTGTCTGTTTTTGTCATTCTGGGTGAAATAGTTATATATTGTCAAGTCACTTTTTGAACTTATCTTTTGTTATTCTGTAATATATCAGCCTGTATGGTTGGTTGTGCTATGTTTTTATATGCGTATTATATGAGTTCTATCTTTCATACGATATCCGACAAAATATTTGCTGCCGTACTGAATTTGATAGGTATTTGTATCGTATTTGTTACCGATGTTATTTGCGTCTGTATTTGTATCCGACACTATCCGCTCCGATATCGTATTCGAGTAAAAATATGAAAATAAATATGATTTATGAAATATCCGATCGTATTCGATTCGATTGCACCTTTACCTGTGATACGATCCTATCCGGGCCATTTTGGGCTCTGGCCATTTATATAAAGTTCAGGTGGGCTACCCCCGTAGTCCTTTCAAGAAACGAAGACGCAGCAAATTCAGATCTCAATAGTTTGGGTACAAAAACATATTAAAAATAAGGTTCAAGAAGGCTCTGTTTGCTCGTGCTTCTTTAGACCTTCTCGTAGTTTTTCTCTTTCTGTTTTAAGGGTAATCCGATTCTAACCGGTCAACAACATGTCACCGGTCAACAAGACAACAACAGAAACGGTGGCCCAAGTATTTCAGATGGGTTAAAAGCTTAAAACAAGCTCCAGTGGGCTGAGATAGGCTGCAAGGACGTTCGTTCGCAACATCACGGGGCCTACCCTACACGCAAGGGCGCAACGCGCTAGCCGGGAGAAGAAAAACAGATGAAGGCCTTAACGGGCTGTATCTCCGTCAGGAAAGCGAGCGGTGTCACGTTCAGCATGTACGCGTGGGTATAGGGGTGTCCGCGAGGCCTAGATTCACCCACGGGCTTACCCACTGTCGGTGACGAACGAAACATGTCACCCGTATCAGTCGTCCGTGGGTACCCGCTACCCGCGGGTGTACTCGCCTAGTCGCCACCGTCACTCGTGGAGGCGAGCGGGAGGGGAAGCGGCGGTGGCGGCGCTGCGGGAGGGTGAGTGGGAGCGGCGGCTGCAGCACGGCAGGAGCGGGAGGGGCTGCCGAGGGTGTGAGGCAGTGTGGGTACGACGGTTACGGCTGCGGCCTAGAGCGGTGGAGCCAGTTAGGAAATAAAGTTTTTTGCTGAGGATTGTAAGTGGCAGAGTGGCCTTGCTGTCACGATCCATTGAGATCCAATTCCACGTCGCACGGATTCGTAAATAATAGCAAAACAAAAAAAAGGTTTTTTTCTGAGAGAAATTGGGCTTTGGACCTAAGCTTTGGCTCATATCTTGACGGGTAAATGGACGAAGTCGTTACGGGGGAGCTCGCCAGTCACCCGTACCTGTTAGGTATGAGTTTACGTTCATGAACATATTAGTAGGCATCAAAATTTTCTTATATCCGTCTCTATTAGGATAATAAACGGATAAATAGACGAGATTACTGTACTAACTTGATGCGTGGGGCGTGGCGTGTGGATGCCGCCGGCAGGAGCACGAGAACGGGCTACAGTGATCGGATATAAATGCTCTTTAATAGCACAAAAATCATGAATCATCTATCACTCGACCCGAACCATTGTTAGCGGCAAGCACTAGGTGGCAACTTGTGGATCATTACTAGCTAGCTCTATCACTATCAGCAGCCAGAGCCAGCCATTGTGGACCACGCATGACTTGTTCCAACGATCCATCGCGATCGATCTCCGTAATAACCTCGTGTATACTTGTCGCTGGGTATATATGTAAATCAGGATTATAGAAGTTTTACTTATCAAATATTATGTCATTTCTATGCAGCCAAATAGATCAACACATAGTGAGCTGTCACCAATACTAGAGCTCGTATTTTTTTTATCTAACCCGCTTAGTCAAGGGCCGAATACCTCTACTACATTTAAGGGAGTGCGTAACCTTGTCTCTGCTGCCTGCTGCTGCTGTATCTCTGTTATAAAACGGCAGTATCTCACATTTAGATTCTGTTGTTTTTGCTGCTTACTTTAGCTGGGCTTACATTCTGATGATGAGCTAGCTAGGCTCTCAATGTTAGTCACGTAGTACAATGGACAAATCGCCATGTTCCAACGTTTTCTTTTTACGATTTCTTTTCTTCTGTTAATGCCACAATCATAGCTCATATGATTGCATGGGAAAGCAACAATATTCAGTCCCTAGCTAGTCAATCGAAGTGATCGTTTGCAGAGAAGGCAACTTTGACCTGCATTCCTGTGTACCTAAACGGATCGATTCCACAAAAAGCCCGGTCGCGACGTGTAAAAGCAGAGCCTAGGGGATTCTCTTTCACAAATGGAGAGACACGTACTGCATGCCTCTCCATTTGATAGACCAAGAAGTTGCAACCCTGCCAAACTTGACACAGCTAAGAGCCTTAGAGCTGGGGAAAAAGCTACGAGGACGGAATCAAGCTAGACTGGGAAACATGAGTACACGACGATGTTGCTGAAAATAAAGGAGGTGGGCATGCAGACGGTAGCACACTGAAAGTCTGGAACCAGATGAACACTGCTTGGTTAATGACTAGTATTACTGGCTTTTGGAGTCTCGGAGATCGAGTTCCTTCTTGGCTCAGAGACAGTGACAGTGACAATGACAATGGAGAAAATCAAAACACTATGACTATTGAGCAACCGAGAATTCCATGTACCCCATTAATATATTTCTCCCTCCATTGATCCAAACTTTGACTAGCACGATATCGAGCTGGAAATATATCCATTTCCTTTTTCCCCAGCTAACTGCAAATCGATCGTTCAACTTGCACTCTGTCACTGTGGCGAATAAATGCTTGTCTATAAATGAGCGCGAAGGCGTCACGAGCTAGAGACAACCAGACAAGGCAC
Source organism: Stipa capillata (assembly GCA_019208055.1). Lineage (NCBI taxonomy): Eukaryota > Viridiplantae > Streptophyta > Magnoliopsida > Poales > Poaceae > Stipa > Stipa capillata. The sequence goes on from JAGXJF010005432.1 coordinate 373,081, forward strand.
GAGCTCTCCACACAGGCGTAAAATATGGCTGCTAGTGCTAGAACTACGAGTTTGCTCGTCGTAGCAGCAGCAGCACTTGTTTTGACTGCCGTGTCCTGTGCTCCGGCTGTCGCCGGCGACGTCGCTGCCAGGTACCCGCCGCTGGCCAAGGGCCTGTCGTTTGATTTCTACAGGAAGAGCTGCCCCAAGGCGGAGTCCGTCGTGAGGGGCTTCCTCGCCAAGGCCGTCAAGAAGGACGTCGGCCTCGCCGCCGCGCTCATCCGCCTCCACTTCCACGACTGCTTCGTCCAAGTAAACAATCATCATCAAATTCAGCATTTTTATCATATCATATCATGCATGCAGTACGATCTATATGCATGGGACGTGTCGATGTTACTGTCCAAGTTGAAGTGTTCATCACCACTGCATTCGTATGTTCCATCGTGCAGGGTTGCGATGGTTCCATCCTGTTGGACAGGACGGCGGCGGAGAAGAGCGAGCAGGAGGCTCTGCCGAACCTGACGCTCCGGCGGTCGGCGTTCAAGGCCGTCAACGACATCCGGGCGCTGCTGCAGAAGGAGTGCGGCGGCCTCGTCGTCTCCTGCGCCGACATCGTCACCCTCGCCGCCAGAGACTCCGTCCACCTGGTACTAATTACAAACTGGCCGGCAACCGTGAAATCCGTGTATAAACTACTTGTTATAAGATTTGCATAATTTATCTCGTAGAGTAGATGCGAAAAACAGTAGAGATCGAGAGACCAACCACACAGCCCTGTTGTGTCAGCCACATCACATCCATACGTACGTGTCTACTAGTCTTAAACATTTCATAATTTTTAGCCATTTTTAGTATTGTTTGAGACACATATGTGCGTGCAATAAAGAATCTGACCTACCTATCGTTTGTGAGAAATGGCTGACAGAAGATAGATATCAAGAACGCGTCCTGTCTCCCCACGTGGATTAGTAGTTATGGGCCATGATCGATCCGTGAACATGTTGACTATGGCCATGCACGTCGCCTACGTAGCTTGATCAGCATAGTACTACAGTATACTAACTGTAGAGACGATGTTAAATTAATTTTGGCGTGCAGGCCGGCGGGCCGGAGTACAAGGTGCCCCTGGGCAGGCGCGATAGCCTCAAGTTCGCGACGGAGCAGGACGTCTTGGACGCGCTCCCGCCGCCGACCTCGACCGTCCCGGCCCTCCTGGCCGCCCTCGCCAAGATCAGCCTCGACGCCACCGACCTCGTGGCGCTCTCTGGCGCGCACACCGTCGGCGTCGCGCACTGTGGGTCCTTCGACGGCCGCCTGTTCCCTCAGCAGGACGCCACCATGGACAAGTGGTTCGCCAGCCACCTCAAGCTCACCTGCCCCGTCCCAAACACCGTCAACACCACCGCCAACGATATCCGCACGCCGAACACGTTCGACAACAAGTACTACGTCGACCTGCTCAACCGCCAGGGGCTCTTCACCTCCGACCAGGACATGTACACCAACTCGACGACCAAGCCCATCGTGACCAAGTTCGCCGTCGACCAGTCGGCTTTCTTCGAGCAGTTCGTCTTCTCCGTGGTGAAGATGGGGCAGATCAAGCCGCTCACGGGCGCGCAGGGGCAAGTCCGCGCCAACTGCTCCGTGCGCAACGCCGGTGGCGGCCACGACGAGATGCCGTGGTCCGTCGTGGAGACCGTAGTTGAGGCTGCCGAGAGCATCGTGTTCTAGACGGGATAGATCGTCCTGAGTTAGGCTTGTCAAGTTGCGAAGGAGTCTTTACTGCTTGCTTGTTTGGGTAATTGGGTCCCGAGTTGCGACTCTTGAGTTTGGAGCTTGCATGGTTTGATTCAGTGAATAATGGCTCATGTACTCTAGACGATACGGGTGTGTCTTTGGACGTCACGTGCGCGGCGCAGATAAATAAAGCGAGTTTCTATTTTCAAGTCCACGATTTCTATTTAACAGTTAATTAAATAGTTGTATTAATGTATAATTTTAGATTTAGAAATGTATAACTAGATAGTGTTGTATATTTCTAGACCTAAAGTTACACAATTTTTTTGTGCATCTTCAAATTTGATAATATACAACTTAATGGATCTAAAAATAATAATTACTTAGATGAGTTAGCTCCATCGTTTGGTGTCACACATAAGTTTATTTTGATGCATGTTTCCTTGCCTGGGCAGAATATTTGAGATCTCTGAGTCCGAGGAATCTGAAGAGCCTGATGGAACCTACTGTTATGTTGCGCGTACCAACTGTTATCTGGGGAGCTTTTTTCTTTTGAAGCAGCACTGTACGAGCCCGACGAAGTTTTTGAAAATGCTCCTGCCGCCGATGGAGCCGGTCTGATCGGCATCAATAACCTCACGGATCTGACAGTGAAGGTGGGAGGTTAACGCCTTAGTCAAAACCGACTTTTCAGAACAGTTCTGAAGCTATACTGTCCGGTATGTCGAGCTAGGGGCCAAGACGCCATCCTTCTTTGGCAGCAACACGACATGGGCATCAAAGTTTCCGTCTCAAGATGCAATGATCCGACGGCAGGTGCCTATGCCATCGTTAGTTTCAAAGGACAAGAATCTAATATATAGAAAACAGTCGGGATTCCCAGCTTCACAGTACGCCACGTCATTTCTGATGACGTGGCCGACTCTTAGCTGTTGGATCTACCATGGACGATCTAGATTATAGAAAACAGCTGGGATTCCTAGCCTCACAGCGCGCCACGTCATTTCTGATGACGTGGCCGACTCTCAGCCGTCGGATCTACCATGGATGGTCTAGATCAAGCGGCAAATAGTAACGGGTCAGTACTGTTCATAACGGGTTCAGAACTGTTCATAACGGGTTTAGTACTGTTCATTAGACCTGTGAACAAATATTTAACGGGTCTAGCACTGTTCGGAACACGACCCGTGGTAAACAGTACCACGCTGTTATTGTTCACATCGGGTCCGATACTGTTCACCCGCCCTGTTACTGTTCATCACAACCCAAAAACCGAAATTTAAAAAGGAATTCAAAAGGCATCAAAATAAAATCCAAAAATTACGAGAAAATTTATCTAGGCTAAATAAAATATAAGAAATTCATTAAAAATAGTTCCACCGAGAAAACCAAAGTCATAATTTATAGAATTAACATATCTCCTTCTTTTAATTCAAAATTAATTCAAACATGTTTGAATTATCCACAAAGGCATCCAAATAAAATCTAAAAATTATGAAAAAATTCAGATAGGCCAAATAAAATATTAAGAATCTATTAAAAATGGTTCCACTGAGAAAAACTAAATTAGTAATTCATGGAATTAACATGTCTCTTTCTTTTAACCGAAGATTAATTCAAAATTAATTAAGGACCTTCTTTCTACGCATATAAATTTGAACATATCTCTACGTACGTATGGTAATTTAAAGTTAACAAAATAAGTTGTGTACTAAAAATATGTAAATCGATTTATAACTAAAAAATGTTAAGTGATTTGATGTTTAGAGGTATGTCACTTAATAGATTAAAACCGAAAAAGGGTATGTTACACTTATATTCAAATGATTTTTATTTATATTCATACGCACTAAATTTAATATACGTGTGACGGGTTAGGCTGCGTCGCGCAATCGCGAGAGCCTTTAGCTAGCGTGAAAGAAAGCAAGGCATGAAGCTCGATGGAATCGAGATATAGATCACAATATCGACTCATGGCCATGGCCACACCAGACGATCGATGGAATGGTGAATTCGGCACACTTGCCATTGTCTCCCAGCTGGCTGCCAATGTTCCAGGAGAGGATGGACACAGTTCTAGTAAACACGATGAGCACCGGTAATAGTGAAACTCCAAAGCACAAACATAAATTAAAACAATATTATAAAGACAATAGAGACAGGTGGCCGAAGCCACGGAGTAAACACAACTTCAGCCCCTCCTGCAATCTACCATTGATTTACATGAGGACAGGATCATCATTTCACAACTTCAGCCCCTGCCGTTCTTCTCACCTGGCCGAACCCCAAATTTTCTCACGCACGAAGGCGACGACACCTAAGCTAGATCCTAAACGGTGCCACCCATCTCGCGCTCGTTCTCCACCAGGCAATAGTGCCCATGGCGTGTGACGCCAGATTCCATGGCGGCGCTGTTGGTCTCGACAATTGCTGAGAATGCTACGCGCCTCTATGCATGAGCGATGCAATGAACGGCTACGTCGATTCTATCCTTGCGTTGTTGGTCTCGCAAGGCTGTTATGTTCTTGCAGCTTGCAGCTTGCCGGCTGCACAATTCATCTCGAACACCGATCGAATCACTCACTTGTGTGTCCATTAAATCTTGTCGTCCCTTTCCAACCGTATATTTTTGGACTGTTTGTCTTGCTTGGATTTGTTAAATACTAGTGAACTAAGTTCCAGAAATTGCCAATTTTTTTGTTTTTTCTACCCCTTTTCTTCGGGTTTCTTAGGATAGTTTGGGATCAATTGATCTCTTGTGCATTCTAATACTTGACCAGCAATGCCTGTACATCTTGTTTTCTTATCCGATTAATTGACAGCGAGAGCGAGCATGGAGTGTAAGTGAATCCAATCAGGTTTATATTCTGCCTAATATGTTGCCTGTTGAGCATCTGTATATTCTGAGCCTTCATTGTACTGGAAGAAAAGATCAAATACATTAACATCTTGTTTGGTTCCCCCGAATTGAGAATATAATTGAAAAATTGGAATTGGATTCTAAAAATAGGGGTGTTTAGCTATTATAAGAATTATAATCATAAATTTCAACCTCAATTTCAAGGAGTGAGAACATGATTATATCAATTCTTTACTAGGAGCAAAGAATCAAACGGCATTATGGTCCCATAAACTTGTGGGACCTACCTGCATGTCTAGGCCCACCAAAATACGTAAGGTTGCAACTCCGAATGTTGACTTAACTCCAACAAGTTTTAATTGATTTTATAAAAAAATTATGTCGTGAACAACGAGGTTGAAACTTTAAATATCGAGTTTTTATGAAGGCTACCTACACGTGTCTATGGGACCCATCTAATCACCTGACGCCGTCAATATACACATAGTTGCTCCTCTCCACACCAAGTCACTATATGATTTCGTAAAAGTTTTATAGTGTGAACACAAGGTTGAAGTTTAAAATACCAAAGTTTTTTAAAACCCACCTCTACAAGTTTGTGGGACCCACCTGCACGCTTTGCTCCCCCGATATACATAAAGTAGCTCCTCTATATGTGAACAGTGTTCACCAATTTTCAGTGATTTCAAGAAAAAATTATAGTGTGAACATGAAGTTAAAATTCTAGGTACCAAATTTTTTATCAAATGAAGAACTTGAAGAACTTCCATTTCCATGTAACATCCAAACATAAAAATTTAAATTTAAATTGAGATTTTCTAGAATCACATTCAAATTGTACTAAAATGAGATTTATAATCTAATTGAATGAATCGAATTCAATTCTTGAGAGAGTCACGAGTAAGACGCGGAATTGTAGATTGCAATACCTTTAGACGGCTGCCATGTTGGGTATCAATTGCGAAACCTGTTTGGATAGCTCAAACAAAGTACAAGGGCGGAAAGCAGATTGAGAGTATCTATTTGTAGTTGCTGGTATCATACTCAAGTTCACAACTTGTTTGCATTGAATCTTTGCAGAGTCAGCAATTCTGTGCGAGAATCAGAGAGGTAGGAAACCAATGACTTTTCTGTCCTTGACGAGGAGTACCTCCACCTCTCATTGGAGATGGATGTAGCAGCAGGATGAGGTACTATGCGAAGTGAACCGCTGAATTGAAGATGTTTGAATGGCTGAGATACTTTCTAAGAAGCGTAGAAAAGCTCCCTTAAAATTCCACACAAGCGAGGGCGGCCTGATTGCTTGCTTGCCACCTGGCTATCTTTTCAGCCTCCCAAACCGCACCTAATAATACATTCCCGTCCACATCCACGCATCCCTGTCAGCACGCAGTACTCAAGGCTGACGTGTTACCTAACCAAACAGCGATATCTGTTGCCACAGAGGCTCAAAAACAAGCAGAAAACAAAAGAAACAAAAGCTAAGCAAAAACTTGTTCTCCCAGCAATGCCAGCCCCAACCTACCTATCCCCTCCCTTCCTCCCCCTCCACCACACCACCACCACGATCCTCCACCTCAACTCCGACGACCACCCCGACCGCCGCATCTTCCCCCGGCACATGTCAGGTACCGAAAACCGCAAGCAACCCCATGAGATCTCTCTCCGGAATTAGGACATGCTCCTGCCGACCTCTACGCTGCCCTGCAAAAGTCTTCTCTTGATACTATTAACGTAATGGCGTACGGTTACGTGTACCAGGTCTCGCGGTTAAAGCCAGGCGGGTCGGCGATGGCGACGGCGACGGAGGACGTGGCGAGCTCCTCCTCCTGCCTTCGCGGTGACACGCGTAAGAAGCAGATAATACCTCTCCTCCGCACGCTGCTGCTCATGTGCGTGGCGTTCCGCGTGGCCGTGGCGCTGACCCGTGTCTTGTACCACGTCGCGGTGGCCGTCCCGGTGAGAAGCGTCCTAGGCGTGGCCAGCGTCCTCTTCGCGGCGGTGAACGAGCGGTGCCTGCGGTGCATGAACCGGGCGGCTCTCGGCGGCGCCGTCACGGGGACGTTCTGCGGGGACTTCTTGGTCGGCGCCATGGCGCACTCGTGGAGGGTGCTCCTACAGGGGCTCACGTCGCTGATGTTCCTGTGCGCGCGTGCGGAGCAGTATGTCCGGCCGCCGCCGAGCCCGCTCGTGCTGACGGCGCACGACAAGCCGGCGGCACATCCTCAGCAGGTAAGGGACGATTCTGATTCTATTGTGTGCAGAGCTTGTAAGAATTTGGAATTTGTTGCTTTTACCTGGCAGAACTTGGGATTTTGATTCTGCAGTGTGCAGAGTTTGCACGAAGTTGGCATTCTTGAAGAATTCTTTGAGTCTTGAGCTATTCTTTGTTCATTTTGTCAGACAAATATTAGCACTTGCCTTTGGTCCAAGCAAATTTCTTCAAACAATTCTTGAATATTTTTAGTGTAAACTCTGTTTGGTCCGTAATGCTTAGCTTTTTGTTTCCAGTTCCAGACAGTGGATAACAATGAGATTACTTGTGGCTACTCAATTTGATGTTCCAGTTAGCCCTAATGATTGAGTTCGTTGTGCAAAATTCAGAAAGTTTAGTGAAGAAGAAAACACTGCAATATTATGTACAGTGATTAATTCCTAGTGTCCTACCTACCTGTCAATTGTACCTACTGTAAACATAAAGAAACTGGCATCGTCAGTACGAGAAGTAGTTGGCTGCTCTGCAAGGCGAAATATCATGTGAAAAATGCAAATCTTGTGAGAACTCACATTTCACAACACTTAGAAGTTCCTAAAATTCTAGAAAAATTACCAGATGTAGAGAGGGTAGTTTTCCATGTCTACGCAAATTTCAAAGGCCAAAACTCAATCTCGTTTGTGAGATACTAGGAAAAAAAAAGCTTATCCAAACAGTAAAAACACTATGTCATCAAGTATTTATATTTTCCCTATATGTCTCGAGCTTGATTCAGTTTGGTCTGAAATTCTCCAAAACCGTCCCTTTAAATCTCACTTTTTGTTTGAGAACTTTTACCAACTTTTGTGTAATTGTGTTTGATTTTCACGGTATTTTCACCAATTCGCATTTTCGCATGTTATGCCACCACTTTGTGATTATTACAAGAGTTTGTATTAAAAAGTTCTGTCTTTTCTCCCTGACATGGAAACAATCAGGTGCACATTTCAGTTGTGGGAACGAACAACATGAGGATTTCATGGGTCACCGACGACCGGAGCGCGCCGTCGGTGGTGGAGTACGGCACGTCTCCGGGGAACTACACGGCGTCCGCCACCGGCGACCACACGACGTACCGCTTCTTCTTCTACAAGTCCGGCGCGATCCACCACGTCACGATCGGCCCGCTCGCGCCCAGCACGACCTACCACTACCGGTGCGGCAAGGCCGGCAACGAGCTCACCCTCCGCACCCCTCCATCGTCCCTTCCTATCGAGCTCGTCGTCATCGGCGACCTCGGGCAGACGGGGTGGACGGCGTCGACGCTGTCCCACATCGCCGGGGCCGACTACGACATGCTCCTCCTCCCCGGGGACCTGTCGTACGCGGACACGCGGCAGCCGCTGTGGGACTCGTTCGGGCGGCTGGTACAGCCACTGGCGAGCGCGCGGCCGTGGATGGTGACGGAGGGCAACCACGAGGCCGAGTCCCTCCCCGTCGTCGATTTCGCGCCGTTCGCCGCCTACAACGCGCGGTGGCGGATGCCGCACGAGGAGAGCGGCTCGGGGTCCAACCTCTACTACTCCTTCGACGCCGCCGCCGGCGCGGTCCACGTGGTGATGCTGGGCTCCTACGCGGCGTTCGATGAGGGGTCGGAGCAGCGCGCGTGGCTGGAGCGGGACCTCGCCGGCGTGGACCGGCGGAGGACGCCCTGGCTGGTAGCGCTGCTCCACGCGCCATGGTACAACACCAACGAGGCGCACCAGGGGGAGGGCGAGGCGATGCGCGCCGCCATGGAAAGCCTCCTCTACGAGGCCCGCGTCGACGTCGTCTTCGCCGGCCACGTACACGCCTACGAGCGCTTCGTAAGTCTCTTACAACTTATCATCTTGCAAATTTTTTTTTGCTTCATCAATCATCTAAGTAATCATCGAACTAACGAATTTTCTTCATCAAAATTCAGACGAGGATCTATGACAATGAGGCTGACAGCCGGGGCCCGATGTACATCACCATCGGCGACGGCGGCAACAGGGAAGGCCTCGCTCTCAAGTACGTGATCGATCGATCTCGCATGTAACTGCTGTTGATTTGCATGAATTTTGCTGTAACTTTGATGTGTTTTATGGATTCTTGTTCGTTGAAGGTTCATCGAGGATCACAAGTCTGCGCACCTGTCGGTGTTCCGGGAGGCGAGCTTCGGGCATGGGCGGTTGAGGATCGTCGACGAGACGAGCGCCGTCTGGACGTGGCACCGCAACGACGACGAGCACGCCACCGTGCGCGACGAGGTCTGGCTCGAGAGCCTGGCTAGCCCCAAGCCGGTAGTGGCAACAGCCGGCCGCCGCGCCGATGAGTTGTAGCGCATCGATCCGTGCACGACTGACGACCCTGTAGCACACCGATGATGGGCCCGTTAGAAAAGCAGCCCACGACCGATTGGGTGATGGGTTGTCTCCCCGTGCATTGCATTTTTATCCTCGATCCGTTCAGTCTCGCTCGATCACTGATAAATCATTCGGCAACACTAAAAAAGAATCATTTGGCATTGCCTTTGACTTTTTTTTAATAATAGAAGAGCTATATTTCTTTGATCATGCATAGAAAAGCAGGCTGTCCATGACGGGTACGTGTGGGGTGAACCAAATTCTTAAGGTGATACCGTACAAAGAGTTTCTCCCGTCTCTGCATAAACATGCAGATTCCACAGGTTCACAACAAAAACAAAAACAAAAAATTTCCCCCAACCAAACACTGGGTTTACAATGCCGAATATAACGAAATAGTGAATGAAAAGCATAGCAAATATTTGCACATAACCGGTGGCTAAATCTCCACCCATGCTTGACGTAGAGCTCTTGCAGCACTGTCTCCAGGGAACTACACGTCATAAGAATAGGTTCTCGCCCTTCCGGCCATTGCAAAGATGCCCAAAAGGCAGCCAATCTATACACCTGTACATAATCTACAGATGATTATAGAACTTATACTTGTCAAAAAATTACACCATTTCTACATAGGCAGATAGACCAACACAAAGCAGCTGTCTCTGTGAGTATAAGGGCATGAAGGCCCTGTGCAATCCAATTTCCTATACTAGTAAAGGGCATAATTCAGAAGCTGCTTGTGTGACTAGCATGCGAAATGAGCGACTGAGCAGTCAAAAAAGAAGTGTTGAATATGTTAGTCATGCGAACAAAAACAACATTGCCTGTCCATTTTCTCCTTCGTAGAATATCCTTTCCAAGAATTACTCCCCTATGAAGATACCAGAGGAAGATCTTAAGATGACATTTTAATTTCCAAAAAGTTGTCGGTCGACAGTGGGCAGATCTTGATGTACAAGTAAGGAGTACAAAGATTTAACCAAGAAAGATCCATTTTGATGGAGGTTTCAAGTGAAACCGTCTCTCTATTGAGTCAAATCTATATTATCCACCCTTGTACTGAGTTCATACAGATCTAGCAAAATTTTCCCAACTATACCCTGCCTAGAGGAAACATTTAGCGGATTGAAACTCATGACTTGTGCCACCATCGCGTTTTTGTGGTAGGCTAACTTGAATAACCTGGAATATTGAATATACAATGGGTTATTGCCTAGCCACTTATCTAACCAGATCCGTATTTTGGATCTATCATCAAGGTTGAAAGTCCCATATTGGAGTAAGGTAGCTTTTAATTTCATCACGACAGACCAGAACTTAGAGTCTTGTCTTTTAAGTATTTCCTCCTAATCAGAGTTTGCCAGACACCCTCCTTATTTAGGAAATTGAAAAGCCACTTACATAGTAGACTTATGTTTTTGACGTCGAGATCCTGGATACCCAAGCCATCTTGATCGCGTGGCTGACAAAGAATACTTCACTTAGCTAGCTTATACTTTCTCTTATGCTCATCAATCTACCAGTAAAATCCAGAATAGAAGTAATCGAGCCTTTTTAGAACCCCACGTGGCACCTCAAAGAAAGATAACATAAATATGGATAGACTACTCAGGATAGAGTTTATTAGAAGCACCAGCTACCATGGGAGAGGTGTTTTCCTCTCCAACTACCGAGTCGTTTCTCGAATCGATCCTCGAGCCCTTTCTTTTCCGCATTCCAAAGTTTCTAGTAATGAAAAGGAATCCCCAGGTATCAGAAAAGGAAGCTCCCTTATTCACATCTGAATAAATGTCGATACTGCTCCTCATGTTCTTTGGCCTCACCGAAGCAGAAAAGGTTCACTTTTGTGAAAATTGATCTTCAGGCTAGATAGGAGTAACTTTAGGTTCGTAGCTTGCTCTAAATCGTGCTCCATAAATAAGATGGTGCCATCTTCACATTGAAGGATAGAGATTTCGCGGTCCACTAACTGAGGAACTACCCTGCTGATCTGACCGTCTAAATCGGTCTATGATTATAGCCAACATATCCATCACTATGTTAAATAGAATGGTGATAACGAATCCCCCTGGTGAAGTTCTTTCTTTGTTTGAAAATATAGGCCAACATTATCATTTATTTTGTACTGATGCTCCCCCTTTGAGGAAGTTATTGATCTATTGACACCAAATTGGTGAAAAACCATTTATGCAGAGTGCTTGTTGGAGAAAATGTCACTTAACTTTGTCATAAACCATCTGAAAGTCAATTAAAAAATAACTCCAACTTTTTTCTATGCATTTCATGGACCATTTTATGAAGAGGGACCACTCCATCCATGATATATTGACCAGGCATGAAAGCCATTTAAGTAGGCCAAATGATTTTTTCCGCCACAAAGGAGACTCTATTTGTTCCTATTTTGGTGAAAATATTAAAACTAACATTAAGCAGGCAGATTGGTCTGTATTGTTGTATTCTCTTCGCATCTTTGACCCTAGGCAATAGAGTGATGACCCCAAAATTAAGGTTGAATAAAGGTAGATTACCATCATGTAATTCATGGAACATGGCCATGAAGTCCTCTTTATTAGCTCCCAGAAAGTCTGATAGAAATCAGCAGGGAAACCATATAGCCCCGGTGCCTTATTGTGAATATAGCATCATGTACCTCTTTTTCCATGAAATTGGCCGTGAGGACCGCATTCTCTTCCACGGAAACTTGAGGAATGTCGTCACACCAGTTTTCATCCATAGAGAACTTGCTTTCCTTTGGAGAACCAAAGAGACCTCTATAATAATTAGTTATGTATGCTTTAAGATTAGAATCTCCCATAATTTTGCCTTCTTCCTGGTCAAGATGGAAGATGCATTGTTTGCGATGTTTGCCATTGGCCACCAGGTCAAAGTATTTTGTATTGTTATCACCTTCGAGCAAATGTTTAACCTTTGCCCGTTGATACCATTTTAATTCTTCCCCTCGTAGTGAGTGGGCAAGTCAATTGTTGGCTAGGTGCTTTTGATGTATATCATCCACTAATAGCCCAACAGACTCAGCTTGTTTATCAAGTGTATCAATAATGGCCAGAAGCTCTTTCTTTTATTTTCTGTAAGACCCAGTTGTGCCTTGCGCCCACCCCCTCAAATATTGGTGTAAGTGTCTAATTTTGGCCTACCACTGAGAAATAGGAGAATGACCTCTCTTCTCTTGGCGCCAACAGTCAGCCACCAAATCATGGAAACCATCCTGGGTCTACCACCCTAGCTCAAATTTGAATAATGACTGGTTGCTCCTATATGTCGGGGACTTACTATCCAGAAGGAGCGGGGTATGATCGGATAAGAAGCACTCCATAGCCTTAATCTTCACTAATGGGAATTTTTGTTCCCAATTTGTACAGGAGAGCACTCGATCTAATTTCTCATAGGTTGGATTATCTGTCGAATTGGCCCACGTGATGTATCTCCTAAAAGGGCTACTTCACGTAAATCCAAACTGTCGACGACCGCATTAAAAAGAAAAGGCCATATAGCATCAAGTTTATTCTTATTCTTCTTATCCAGGTGCCGCATGATATTGAAGTCTCCACTGACCAAAAGTGGGAGTACTTCAATATGGCAGATATTGACTAGCTCTGTCAAGAATGCTTCTGCTTGATGTGGTTGCACTGCCCTGTATACGGCCATCAGCGCCAACTGGAAGCCATCATCCTTATTCCAAAGAGAGAAATTGCAAAAAAGAATTTCCCTCTTCAATGGACGTGACATCCGCATAAGCAAGGTTAATACCAAGGAGAAGTACTCCTGGCCTGCCATGGGAGGTAAAGAATGCAAAATAAAATCCCGTCCATCACTCATTTGATCAAGGGTGTGCTGCGGTAAGGCACTCTTACACGTTTTAGAAAGAGCAATGAAATCAAGTTTGTGCTCCACCACCAATTCTACAATGTCATGATATTTAGCCAAGTCTCTAAGACCTCTGCTATTCCAAAAGATTCCTCTCATTTGGAACATGTTTTTTTCTTTTTAGATCGGGACTTGGCATTTTTTGTCTTTGTAGAGGCTGATTTGGATTTACGAGGAATATGTTGTAACCCAATATAATGTGCTCCAGACCCTCATCCATTACCTCATCGGTAACGGCTCCACAATGTCGAGATCTGTATCTTCTCGATCCTCCCCATGGTCATCGTTAGTGGCAGCAAAGGCCAATATTTGTTTGGGTGGTGACATGAAAGATAATTTATTATGCTCCATCTCTAAGTCTTTAAGTTTGTTGATATATGAAGAAATATTAGAGCTAGTATTTACCTAAAACCATTCCCACCCTATTCAAATTGGAGGCCACAACAGAAACTAGATACGAAATAAAGGAATTATTAACATCTTGTTTACCTTCATAGGTATCCAAGCTACGCTCCGCCATATGCTGCATCACGCGTGTTAGTGAGTCCTCCTCCACCACCAGAATGCCCACCTTGGTTGTTGGTGTGTTGGGGCACTAACTGCGCCTAGTACCACCGATGGGCGATGAACGGCTGAACCAACAAGCTACAGCTTCCCTACCATGGTAGGACTAGAAGCACCAGTCGTAGTCAACAAGGGTTGTGCAGTGGTAGCCGTTTCTGACGGTAGCAGGCTAGCCACCCCTGGTGGCCATCCCGCAGCAACTGTGCCAGGTACAATGGCCGGCGTGGTCCTGCTTGCGTGGTCTCCTCTTGCCACCGAGGTAAGAGAAGGTTGTCATGGAAGCTTGCTACCTACTGCAGCAGAAACTGCATGCTGTTGCAAGTCTGCTTGTACCGCGGCAAAGTTAGTAGGCCACCGCGGCTTCTCATGTGTCACAACCAAAGGCCCTTCCTGCTGGTCAGAAGGTAGGACCTCCAGCTCCCATGGCAGGTCTCCTCCTGCCACCGAGGATGTAGTAGGTTGCCGTGGCAGCTCGCCTCCTGCCACGATAACTGGTCTTCTCCTGACCCGTCTGATCACTAGGCCACTGGGGGCGCACATGGCTTGTAGCCGAGGATCCCAGCTGCTATGCCAAATCTGTAGGAAACTCAGAGGTAGAGGTGAACCTGATCGCTGCATCGAATGAATGCTTAGATCCACCATCATTATCAGTGAGAAAATAGTCAAACCAGTTGACCTCCAGAATATTTTGTGGCTCGAAGGACATCAAACACATTCTGATTGTTCTAGTTGTTGTCAGCCAAATTTCAGTGACTACCTGAATGGTAGGAATAGCCTCCGTATCAGGTGCTTTCTGAGATTCTGAAGATGTTTGCTCGGACGAATTTTTTGGATGTTTATTGTTCCTATCCAAATCTTTGTGCTCATCATCAAGCATGTCATCATCCTCATCATCACAATCCTTATCGGGGTTGATGTTAGTGGTGAACATCTCATTGGGAGCTTGTTGTTCAATGGTAAAAAATATTTTGTACATTGTGTCCCCGACTGCAATATCCACACTATCCGGAATCACCGATTGTGAGATAACAGCCACTTGCATACAGACAATACTTGCTTTATGTAAACCGGCCATATCCACTACTTGGGTGGGGCCAATCATCGATGCAGTGTGGAGCTCAATCCCCCTTCTTCTTCCCCATCTCTGGCTACTCTGCCTTCAGCCATATCCAACGTTCGACTGATAGTCTCTAGTGAGAGGAAAAACCAAGGCGATTAGATAAAGGTGGCATATGGCCGACAACGAGGAGCGAATACTGGGCAATAATTGAAGGTAACTGGAAGGGGTGTAAATGCTACTAGCAAAATAAGGAAGTACAACAGAGATAGAGGGTGCAATCAAAACACTCATAACATACTGAGCGGAACTACACGACACTTATCCGTACGCCTAACAACGTATTGGGTAGTCTTGCCCTGATGTCGGAAGGCATGGGCAAGTTTCTACTGCAAACATCAACACAATAAGAACACGCATACGACTAATGGCACGAAAGTGCTAAACCAGATCCAACATCCTTGACCACCTAGCTCGTTTCTGGGTTGGCGACCTGGGTGGATTTACTACGGCGCGGGGCTTTCGCTCTTTGAGAGGCTGGAGTGCCTTGAGAAGTCGTAGTTTTTCTGGAGCGGCTACTGCCTCCTTTCACAGATGGTACTCTTGGTAGCGGCTGCTCTTCGATATCAGGGACGGAAGCTACTGTCATCGAGGGGGTGCTAGAAAGGAGCTGGGAAAGCATGGGAACACCAGTCCCTTGTGCCAAAATCCAGGAATTTGCCAGCTGGGTAAGCAGATCGTGTTGAGCTACAACATACAGGGCGAGGTGTTTCACCGTGTCATCTTCTTCTGGGCGCAAGCTTGTGTGTCCGAGATCTTCTCCAGGAGTACCGCCAGGATGGAAAGAGAAGGGTGGTTGATTCATGTTAGGAGCCAGTTGGCGAAGGCGGAAGACAGCTTCCTATGCAACCAATTGAATGGCCACTGTAGAGGTAGGCATGGTTCTTTCGATGAAACCAAGTGGCATGCCTGGATCAGAGTTGCCTGGGTAGACGTGCACTGTCGCCCAAAACTCGTGCAGGGTGCCAGGGGTATCGCCTAGGTACACACTGTACTTAGGGCGTTGAGTTGCTCCGAGGGTTTGTCGAACTACGGTCCATAGGACGTGGACGAACCCGGCGAGTTCTTCAGTGACGGTTTCCTGGTATAGGGTACCGCAAAGCATTGCGTTTGGGAAAAGGGGTGACGAGCAAAGAAGGAATGCGCAGGAGCGAAAGGCTTCTGGCAAGAAGGTGTTACTGGGTGAGGAAAGGGGTTGCACAGTGGTGAAGTGCAAGGGCTCAGAGGGGGTTCTTATAGCTGGTTTTGCGGCAGAGTGGTAACCAATGGTAACTCAGGTTCGAGGGAGGTAAAGGTGAAGTTACCCTAGGATTTGACAGGTACCGGTCATCTTTATTGGTTGACGACATTTGGGAAGAAGGGCAGTCCAGCTTTGACGGGCTACCGACACCATGTGGGGCATAAGAAGTGACAAGGCGAGGGAAAGAAACAGAGTTTACTTTTATTACATAGGCCGTGGAGGCTATTATTATACAAACAAGTGTGGGTACCATACCATGCCTATGGCGATGGCGTTCCTCATACAAGTACAATACAACACATTAGGACTGTCGTCCAGTACACATAATACCGAAGCGTTCTACAAGGCTTTATGCCAGGTCATGTGGTCCATGTCGCTAAGTGACAGTGAACCCTAGTGACCTAACTTATTGTCTAAGGTAGGGTAGTCCAGTCAACTCGGTCTGCGGACGAAGTGAGGTTCTTGATCTCGCATCTGGACGTGATATATGCGGCAGAGTCGTCTGATGGCTGCTCGTGACACGCTGATGATGGCTCCTTGTGGACTGATGCCGTACCCATGGTAGACGTGCGGTGTTGCTCGAAGAGAGTAGCAGTACACGGTGGCGCGATATCCAGCGTCAACTCCAGTGATGTAATCCTTTCGAACAATGAATAGTGGTTGGCGTCGAACTCCAAGGAAACAAAGCAGCTTTCTCAAGAGGGTGCCCTAGGGGTGTCCGCGTTCTCGGCGAAGCGTGACTTCACTCATCTACAATTTTGATCAAGGGATGAGTTCAGGAAATTTTTTGTTAATTCTATGTTCAGAGGTATTTCCGAAGTAAAGAGAAGAAATACTAGGAATCATGATGAGAGTAGAGCCCATACTTAGGTCATTATTTTAACTTATTTTAGAAAATAGTTTGTATATCCTAAGCCCTATCTAACGGCCTTGCTAACTAGGGTTTCCTACAGTCAGTATGGCTCTGATACCAAGTCTGTGGCGCACCCGGTTTTAAGGCCGGATACTCCCTCGTGATCACTGTACCGGTCCCTGGATCAGTAGCCGATACACACGAGTTAACCTGTATATCATTGTCATACATGCGTATACAATTAAATAGACCGCCAAGATCGATAATCTGATACCTGTAACCCATCGGCTATAAACTTGCAGCGAAAAATCCAACGAAGATGTGGCCCATCAGCATGCCATACCTGACAGGCAACTGACTAGGGGTTACGCCCTAGCTTTCGCGTTCGTATTCGTATCTTCGGAATTGATGTTTCCTCCGTCTGGCCAAATCAACAAGCCAGGTGAGTACATTGAATGTACTCGCAAGCTATTCCCACAGGAGGGTTATACAGCAATATTTCATGCAAGGTGTAATTCAAGGAATAGCTCTATCCTAAGTTGCTGGTTATGCGGAAATGTAAGTTTCCAAGTTAAATACGAGAATAGTAGATTACAAAAGCATTTTGAAATCCACGGTAAGGTAAATATAACAACTTGTCTCATCTCATGGAGTAGACATCGCTACTCAACTTTAACTACCTAGTACCGATAGCTCCTTCTGTCGTCGATGGCTCCATCTACCCTTGGGTAGCTCCATCCCTCGACCGACAGCTCCATCCGATCGGTAGCCAGGTACTACAACAGCAGCCTGTATGACCACACACCATTTGGCCGATACAGCTGTAAACCTTTCTCCTGCAATTCCTTGCCACCGCAACATGGCCTTAATTGCACACTGTGGACACATCATGCCCACGTCCTTAATCCCTTTTCCCAGCTTTCACAAACAAAACTTGGTCTAACCAATGTGTGGCCTTACCAGTTCATGTCCATGACCAAGGACGCGGCTATTCGAATAGTTTTAACACTCTGCAGAGGTTGTACGGTTTTACCCACAAGATGTAAGTCCCCCTTGTTGCCGAGCGCTTACTGATACACTTTCACGAGGTGTATTGGCAGGGCTGTTACAACGAGGCTTTCACCCGCTTCCATATCAAAGCTGGACCCGCTAGATAAGATCTACCCAACTCCGTTTGTGCCCAGGCAGCCTGACACCACAACCCGGAGTGGACTCATCTCTGTGTCGAACCTCTACCCCCATACCGTGTAGAGATCCTCTAGAGAGACTCATCCATCTAGCATGTTCTCATACTTCCCACGGGTCCAGACTCTAATACTTGCCGGGCTACTATACCAAGACCTTCCCATAAAGGTCATGTGGACGTACGGTAAGGAACTGGTTTAGCGGCACTTAGGTTCGGTCCTTAAGCGATTCGAGCGAGACTCCATTTCATCACACAGCGTCCATGTAGCTTCCGGCTACTCCATCATCACCTATAACACCCTTACATTTCTCGCTCGAATCAAAATCAGTCTCCATTTCCACTTAGGGTTTCGAAAACATCAATTTCAAATCATCACCTCGGACGGCATTGCCGGACCGAGGGTTTTATTCCCAAATCCCGAAGGAGTGTGTAGTAACTGATCCAAAACGGGTTTTAATGCTAAGCAGGGCTAACGCCTATAAACCTAATTAATTTGCCGATCGTTCCATGATCAACAGTTAATACTGGGGCTACAAGGATAGGGTTAACAGACCTAAACTATTGCAATTACTGGGTTAACTATTTCTACATAAAATATCGGTGGTAACACATAGCATGCACTTTTGCAAACAATATAAATAAACTTTTGCAATTATAGGGTTCAATATGGTCAAAGTGGGAATGCTTGCCTGGCGAGTCCTGGTTCCGTTCCTGAGATGGAGGGGTCTCCAGATCCTTCTCGCGGATTCTCATCACTCCATCAACTACACGGTTAAAGACGTCGAACAAACGATCATGCTCGGAAGAGCCAGTAAAATCCAAGAAACAATGACGAGCCCATGAAATGGCGCAGATACGCTGGGTCCCTCGTTAGGTGTTAGAAGTTAGGGTTTTGTTTTTCGGAGGTTATATGCCCTCACTTCCCGTTAGGGTTTCCGGGGCTTTGCTCTCTCCCCAATCAAGGTTTAGCAGATTTTAGGGTTTTCGGAGGACATATACATATACTTGTTTTCTGGGTTTCCGGGCGTATTGACTTATCTCGCGGCTAATGTGCGGAGGGCATTAGGCCTTGCTAGGAGTGCCAGAATTATACTCATGAGGTTCGGGGGCATTACTTAGGTTATTGACTAGACTTTAAATTGTGTGAGCTGATAATTTGTGTTTAGAAAGGGGTTTATGTCTATTAGGTCTTCGTTCAACTATTTTGATATTTGGTCCGTTTAGGTGTTCAGTAGGTCTAAAGTATTCTTAGAAAAGGAATCTCTTATGTCATATAGGGGGCGTTTAGAAATTCTATGCGAGATACCTAGATCTTACTCTGACGATTATGACTATATCTTATATCATCCTCTTCATGCAATTTAGGAAAGGTAAATTTCTTAGCATAATGGCCGGGGGCGTGAGCAGTGGGCATATTTTAACAATGCATTTATAAAGTTATGGTGGAGATTTCCTGAAGAATTAATTGTTTTTTTGAGCAGTCCTATTATTGGAACTACTAAATATTTCGTGCAACACTTTATTCTTTGCTGTTCTCATATAAATAAGTTTTTATTGTGAAAATCTATCTGGACAGAAGGATTCTAAAAATTTTAAAGCTCAAGGCTACGCTAGTTTTCATCACTACAACTAACTAATTAACCTACCCATCGCTAACTACCTAGTTAGTGCTTAATTAGCTCATTGACATGTGGGGCTACCCTAACCGGTTCTTGCTTATTTATTGAGCTCGGTTAACTACCACTGAGTAAGCTGTGCAGAGAGAGGTGTTGCTGAAGGAAAAAGGAAATAGGAGAAAAAGGGCAGGCGCCGGTGGCGGTAGCTCACCAGGGGAAAGGGCCTGCGCAGGAAGCGGCTCCGGTGACGGTCTACAGGCGGCGGCGCTTGGTGAACTCAGCAAACCCGGCGGGTAGGGCTCCGGTGAGAAATTGCGGAGAGCCAATTTGGGGCGCCCTTGATTCTGCGGCTATTTGGATCAATTGGCTGGGAAATTCGGTAGAGGGAATGGAGGGAATAGAGTAGTGGGGATGAGCTCGGTGGTTGCGGTGCGGACTCACCGGGTGAAGCATCGGAGCGGGGGTCAGTGGTGACTGGAGCTTGGTCAGCGCCGGCGTGGAAGGAGGGGATTCCCCACGAGCGGCTCTGAGCTGCAAGGCGGGGTAGGAACGGACCTGAGGGTCCTGCGGTGCACGGGATGGTAGTGCGGTGGAGGACTCGGCTAGCTCCCTAAGTAGGCAGAGCGGTGTGCAGCTGGGCGACAGCCGCTGTTCATGAGCAGCTCGGCGAAGGTGGCTCCCGAGGTACCAGTGGTTGGCGTGGAGCTTGAGGGAGGCCGGGGCGAGGTCGTGGCGTGCCATGGCTTACTAGGCGGTGCCAGATTCGACGGGTTGTGTGGTGGCGCCGGCGTCCGGTGCGGTACGGGTGGCACTGCTACTCTCTGGTGATGTGACGAGTCCAGTGTGCCTGAGCTGGGGCTGTGGCCACAGGGGAGGGAAGGACAGGCGGGAAGCTTGCAGGGGTGATGGTGGCGAGTCAACGACGGGCGGTGCGGGAGGCTAAAACTGATGCGCCCTGGGGCATGGCCAGCTCATCAGGCGCGGCATCCGAGCGGCACGTGGACGGTGCCAGCGACGGAACAACTCGAGGAGGAAGGACAGTTGCTATGCCTAGGGACGTGGTCAGGCCAGGACGCGCGTGCTGCAGCTCACCGGCGAGCGGCGCGGAAGGGCAGCAGCAGGCGACGCGGGTGACCCTGTTGAGTGCGCACCGTGGCATGCCCAGGACGCAGCCAGCACGAGTACCCGCGCGGCATTGGCGTGTCCTGGGGCGTCTGGAGGGGAGTGGAGGTGTCCCTCGCACCAGTAGGCATCTGGAGATGTACACGGATGCTCCAGCGGTGTTAGGCACCGAATAACTAGCGCTGGGAGGTGACATTTCTTAAGTGCTATGATGTGTCAATGGTTGGAGCTAAAGAGATGTGACAGGACGTAGTGCTGTCCACGGAATTTAAGGGCTCAGGTAAGTTGAGAAGATCGAGGAGAGGCTCCACAAACTTGTTGGCAGCTGTTGGTTAGAGTTTCCCTTTGATTTCATGCGATGGAGCAATTCCAGCCGACGTGCTTGATGCTGGTTGTTCTGAATTTTTGAACATGGCATGTCCATACTTTTATATATTCCTGCTCCTGGAATGGTAGGGGTCATTGTGGTATTTTATCAAGATTTTTGGAGTCTTATTCGCAGGGGTTGTGGTTCAATGCGCAATTCTGCCCTAAGTTTTATTGTTTTCATATATAGATATTTTTAAACCGGGCGTTCTTATTTTATGTTATATTTGAGTCAATGATATTATTAGATTGTTTTGTGAATTCTCCCATAACTTTTGGGTAGGCCCGAGGGGTGCTGGATCTTGCGATTAGGATTTCGGTTGGTATTAGGGTTAATATGGAGCGCGGAATCGGGCCGCAGAATTTAGGGTTTCAGGTGCGGCAAGGGGTGGAGGGTTATGGGACCTCTCGAGGGTTCTCTTATCTTGGTTCGGGATTGTTTAGTTGCGAGGTGCCGCTGGCCTACTGACGTATAAGGCGTAGGTGTTGCGTTAAGGCATTTTCTCGCGTTTAGGTTTTAGTACATAAATAAAAACAGTATATATGTGCATATGTTCACGATACGGCCTAGCGAGGTCGGTGGCAAAAGATCATGTCATTCGGAGAAAATTTAGGGCATGTATACGCTTAAATTTAGCAAGGTATCGTGTGGTAATTAGCCGTAGTTGCGGTCTAGGTTATTCCGACTAGGGAGGAAAGGGGATGAATGCCGGGGGGTGCATTTATGGCGGGAATGCAAGAGTAAGTAGCCACATATGGAATCAGTCGTTGGACGGAATTGTCCGCGTTGTCGGACGAGGTTTCGAGGAATTAGGGTTTTGACAAAACGGAGGTCGATAGCGATAAGGACAAGGGTTTTCGTGTTTGGTATTTAGCTTCATCATGATTTGAACTAAAGTTGTAATTAGGTGTATTTTCAGCTGACATTATTAACGAAAAAGTTTTTTGTTAGCCCTAATTTTTAGGTTCTGAAATTTCGGGGCGTGACACTCCGTAACCTTTCTCTCACTCCCTCTTGCTTTCAGATGCAAGGAACTACACCGTGGCTGGAGCCATGCCTCCATAGTGGGAGCTCACTGCTGTTAAGGGAACTGCCATCCTCCTATGACCTAGC
Organism: Stipa capillata; assembly: GCA_019208055.1. Classification (NCBI taxonomy): domain Eukaryota; kingdom Viridiplantae; phylum Streptophyta; class Magnoliopsida; order Poales; family Poaceae; genus Stipa; species Stipa capillata. The sequence goes on from JAGXJF010005432.1 coordinate 395,304, forward strand.
TGGCGGCACTGCCATGTTTTCGGTAAGCAACCAATCCTCTTTCTACCCTTCCCTTCGCCTTCTTTAGTGCCGAGCGATCCTCGGTGCCGGTGCCCTATTTTGGTTGCCACTAGCAAGCATGACCCTGTCATTTCTGGTGAGCCACTGGTCCCCTTGACCTCAGCAATTGACTCGTGGTGTCTCGTGGAGTTGAATGGTGGAAGTAGCTCTCCAGGGCGTGCGTTGTGCTGTCCACACTATTATTGGTCCTTAGAAAGCACTAAGTCATTTGGTACTAAATATCAGTCGGCAAAATGAACGTACCATCGTTGACCAAACTGACAAAAGAAATGCAATTGCTAATTGATTCAGCGTAGACATTTCTATCATGACTCGACACCAGTGCTCATGTGTATCAAAAAGAGCCAACCCAGGATTAGATACTCCTGGTGGCTAGTAGACCAAAACAAGTAAAAGAACATAGACAACATTGCTTGAACGCAAACGCATCTGACGATTATACGAGATACGTGTTTGGCAAGTTGGCAACTGGCCTATAACTAACTGACCTGATGTCAGTTGTCTATAAATTGTCAGGGCCAAACAACAACAATGTAAATACATGATTCATGCATAACACAATCCTCATCTTAAAGTGAACTTTAAAGATAGCTTCTATTGTCATTGTCAAAAATGACTTAGAAAGAGGCGGTGCGTATCGAGCACGAGTAGATTATTGAAATCATCATGTACGTAAAAAGGAGTGAACAACGACCGTGTTGCTAGGCATCGAGCACTAATACAAGTGAGGGGATGGAGTTTTTTAACCGGCTTCAGCCTAGAGAGGCGTAATCCCGTTAAGAGGCGTGACAAGGCTCCTTGGATCCGTGTCAAGGACGGAGTTATCGAGCAACGGACAAGCCTTAGCTTAGAGTTCTCTCAAGCCGAGGGAATGAGCCGTTAGGCAGAAGAGATATCTCCCTGAGGAAACTTGTCACGCCTAGAGGGGATGAGAGCTCTTTGGATCTGTGTCGAGGACGGAGTCATCGAGTAATGGATAAGTCTTAGCTTAGAGTTCTCTTGAGCCAAGGGAATGAGCCGTCGGGCACGAGAATAATCTCCCCGAGAAACTTGTCACGCCCAGAGGGGGTGAAAGCTCTTATTCCTCAAGAGAGATGATCTACAAGTGACCCGTAGGGTGCCTTTTATAGGATCAAGGCCATATACAAATGGCCCACCTTACCCTTGGTGGGAGGATAAGGTGAGGGCATTTTAGACTAGTTTGGTCTACGCTATTGGTACATGAGGAAGAGGAGGTCTTGGTCTATATTTCATGGTGGACCATGGGTGCTTATTGGACTTCTTTGACTTTTCTTTTATTCTTGTATTTCTTGCTCCTTATGTATATTTCTTGAGTTGACAGGAAAGGCAGCCCCCTGGTTGATGTTTATTCCATTCTTACAATAGCTTCAACGAGCAAGGAAGCAGTGGAGTAACAAACAGCATGCACAAGTTGACACAACAATTTACATGGAGAAACCTCCTCAAGGTGGGGAGTAAAAAACCACGGGAACAACTGGTCCACCCCAATCTTTCACTATTAGCAAAATGGATTCAATGGGATCTCCTCTAGAACCTTTAAATTACTACAACAGCAAAACACCATTATCAAGTCACAAACTTAGCATCATCATCAACAACAACCACTCTTAACATTAGCAAACAAGAGGTAGCTAAAATATGTTAAACAGAGAAGCATAGCTTCTGTCCCCTTCAATTTTTAGGTCGCTAATCTCAAACCACCGATCCAAATTGCGTGAAACTTAGCATATGTAGTACAATGAGTCCTTAGTGTACTAAATGTTTGACCCCTCTAATTAACCATATCCAAGACTGTGCACATTCAAGTACGCTAAAGACAGATCTGACTAAACCACTCTCAAATTCGGTACTCCAATCCACAAATTCCTCAAACCAGTTGACCAAATCAAATAACTCTAAGTGTGGAACGAACTCACCATATTAATTTGGAGCCAATCCAACCTCGTTTGAGCCTCCGGTCACATGCTTGAAAAAGATCAGACAGGGAGGCACCAACTAGACAGAGCTTCACTTCTCCTCCACTCCTTTCTTCTCTCCTTTGATTGTTTGTGTGTGTCTTGGTGCTCTCACTCTTGCTCTCTCATAGCAGCCATAGAGCAACTAAGGCAGGGGCAAGAGCATAGGGTTTTTGCTTGCTCTCTCCTTTCTCAAAGGAGGCATCTCAACCATTGCTTGTTACTGAGATCAATGGCCTACAAGTGATGGACTTGTGGGCTAAGTTGAGCTCCTTAATCACCTCCATCTGGAGGGACCTAGCTCAACATAAATAACGCTACATCAGATTCATGAACCAAAGCAGCTACAAACAATGCCATGCCCATTATAGAGAGGTGGTATGCTCTAAACATGATTTGTGGGGCCCATTGAAACACAGATAATTGTTGCCTAGCTACTACATTGTTATTGTTGTTTCTAATTGTGAGTCATGTGTTGACTTTGACAATAGTTGTGATGAATATCTTGCCATCTTATGAGGAGTTGAATATTTGGTTGCATGAATTCAAGGTTGGAATTATTTGCAATGGAATTGTTTGATTGAGTTTCTCAATTTGTCTCAAGGAAAAATTGAGTGGATAAAGGATTTTTCTCGACTGACTTGGGTCAAGTGGAAAACTTGTGCTCGCGACGCTTTGCTTGGTCTATTGTGTGCAGGTGCGAGTTGGGTGCGGCGATGGTTCGGCCATATGGACCGGCATGATAGCTTGGAGGGCTGAGATGCGGTCAAGGAGGTGGCGACGACATTGTGCGGCTTAAAAGCATGTACGCGGATGACAAGAAAGCGGGTGGAGACGAGACATGAGGACCAAGTCAGTGCGGGGGCGTTTTGGTAAAAACGCGGAAACCACCAAAGCTTAACTAAGAAACTGCGGTGGCGGCCGGAAGCGGTTTAGGGTTGGTAGCTTAGGGTGGAAGGAAAATCAAGAGGTGGCTAAGCTATTTAGACGCTTTGGGATGCGTGCTAGGTAGTGAGGCCCATTAGGGCATGAGGCCCAAGAGTGGAAGAGGGGGTTGTCCCTCCCCACTATAAATAGATGATGAGGGTTTTCTTAACTCTCGACCCTTTTGATTAGCTTTTGAGAGCTGCACTTTGAGGAGTGCTTTGCCTAGACAAGAGGCATGTAAACACCAAGAAAACCCACAAAAATCAATACAAAAATATTTCCAAGAAGATCAATGCGTTCCTTATGAGATTGTGAGTCTTTTTCTTGTTCTTGCCTTGGATTTTTGTTTTTCCCTCTTTTAATTGTCTTTTGCTGATTTCTTGTGTCATATGGGTTGTTAGAGATGGGAATTCCAATTCAAATCTGAATCCATCCATCCCTTTCTCAAGAAGCATCAAGTTCTATTCTTTTGGTTGAGTTTTTGTTGAGAAACGTGAGTAGAATCAATTAGAGAAGAGAGAGTGGTTTGTGGTTCGAATTCTTGTGCTTAGTAGAGAGCTATGATGTGTGGAATACTGTTCTAGCAAGTAGAGATCAATAGAATCCACGAGCTCTTCATTATCTAAGTTTTGGGGTTTTGAACTTGGGTGGTGCAACTTTTGTTTTCCATCAAAAAGGCTCCTACTTTGGCAAGAAAATCATGATCCATTGATTGGAATACATGCCAAACCCATAGGAGAGCTTATCTACCAAGTTTGGTGGAGTTTGGTTGGACGGATTTTGAAATAGATCAAAAGTTGCATCGTTTTCTCGCGTTCTGGAAATCGAGATCCGGAGGGTCCGGTTTTGACCCGGAGGGTCCGGATTTACAGACCCGGAGGGTCTGGGTGATCATCCGGGCTTTCCAGTAGCGATCCGGACATTAACCCGGAAATTAACCCGGAGGGTCCGGGCTCCAAAATCCGGAGGGTCCGGAACAAATCCGGAGGGTCCGGATTTGCATTTTTCAGCCTGCATCACTTCGCTGTTTTGGTCATAACTTTTCCGTCCGAACTCCGTTTTCAGTGATCTTGTACTCGTTTTAAAGCTAACGACGAGCTCCACGATGTCAAGGACTTTCTAGGGTTTTTCCGCTGCATCTTCTTTGTCATTTACAGTAGTATCCCAATTGCTATCTGTATTTGATTTTGAAGAAAAATTTGTGTCCGACATTCACCCCCCCTCTGTCGGGAAGCCATCGATCCAACACTAATTATTTTTTGTTATTGGTATAAGCCTGGACAATGTAGTTGAGGCACCCCCTTCGGTTATGAGGGTCTACGAGGATGTGTAGGGGGGCCCGAGCTAGAGAAGGGAGAACCTAGCCAACTACCAGAGGACCAATTATTTATTTCAGGAATTAGGTTTACAAATGTCTAAAAGAATCCTCCCCTCCCTCTACCCTTGTTATCCTATTTATAAGGGAGGGGGAAGGATCGAGAAAAATTGCAAATTTCCCTTGGCCTACAAAGCACCATGACAGGTATTTACTCTTTTACAAGGAATCAAGTAGAATATTCTATTAGAATATGCTGGTGAAATCTATGCTGCTCCTTGCCTTACGTGGCTTGAGGCCAAATGGCATTCCCATAGGGCACGCCTTCAACGGCATGCACCATCCGCATGGGCCATGCCCTTGATGGCATGGCACTCGTGCCCTCAACGGCATGCACCATCCGCATCGGCCATACCCTTGATGGCATGGCACTCTTTGTGCAGGGTGCACCCTCAATGGCGTGGCGTCCCCGTGCAAGACGTACACTCGATTAAGGGTGAGCGAACTTGCAATGATGAAACTTGCTTCGACTTGGAGTAGTGCGGGGACTCCTCCAACAATTTTTGAAGGGATTGTTTATGAAAGGACCTAGATGTTGCCTAGAGGGGGGAGCTGAATAGGCGTTTTAAAACTTTGTCCCCTTTTCTAATATTGGCTTAAACTTGCAGCAGAAATAAATTAACGGATTTTGCACAAGTGAGAATCCTAAATATGCTAGACTCAACAAGTGCACCAACACCCTAATCAAATGTGTAGGATTTGCAATCCTAGGGTGATTAGCATGCAATTTAATTCTAGCAAGATATACAAGCAAGCACAAGAATTAATTGCATAAATATGAATACAAGTAAGCAATTCAATTCTACACTAGTTATATAATTAAGAGTAAGAATGAATTGCAAGCAAATAATATAACACAAGTATGAATTGCAATTAGGTAAAGGAAGACACGGAGACACAAGATTTGTTACCTAAGCTCGGGTATACACAGATACCCTACGTCTCTGTAAAGGAAGCTTGGTCACACTTGAGCTGGGTTTCTTTCAACTCTTTTCCTCTCGAGGTTACACAATGCACTCCTCGGCTGACTATGGTCAAATCTTTCTCCACTCCGGAGATGGTGAGTTCCGCTACCACTCCAAGGCCTCCTCACAATGTTCACTTGAGGAGATCACTGAGCCAATCACCACCGAACCGTTTAGGAGACTGTGGTCTCCAAGAGTAACAAGCTCCTAGACTCGTGCTCCGAATATGATCAATGCCAAGTGCTCAAACATATGCAAGCAATGCGCTAAGTGTAGGGTATCGAAGCACCGCACCCCTCTCACACCTCTCACCCTTTTCACTAAGCCATAAAAGTTTTGAATCTCACACGAAACCTTGAGAAAGGAGAGGAGAGCACTCAAGGCTGGAATACCAAGTTACAACAGCTCAAAACCAATAATATAAAGCAATTCTGGTAACTCCCTCTCACATGGAGGGCAAGGAGTATAAATACCCCAACTCCAAAAACTAGTTGTTGGAAAGATTCTGCACTGATCAGATGTTCCAACCAAACAAATGGATGTTCTGATCTGCAAATCCCAACGGTTATAGACCTGCCGAAAAATACACATCGGAACATCTGATCCTTGGATCGGAACATAAGATTGCACTTCACTCAACCAACAAAGAGCTCATAAATTGTAGAAATCGGAACTTCCTATCACATCGGAACTTCTGATTTTCACATCGGAACTTCCGAAGATCAGAACTTCAATCGGAACTTCCTATCACATTGGAATTTCTTGTTTCTAATCGGAACTTCTGATATGTGCAAAATTCCAGCACTGCAAAACACACCCCGGAACACTCCAAAAACAGATTTGGACATTCCACCCATTGTAACAAGTTTAATCACTCAAGATTAAAGCTAGGACCAAATGGGCCACAGTAAACACAACTAGGGCTTGGCTAAAAGCATTCTCCGCCACAAGGGTTGACCACAACACAGGGTTAAGTCTAAACCACCTTTAGACACCCGAGCTCACTAAGCAACCTCTCAACACAAACCTAACAAACACTAAACACAAAGTTTGAGCACTCGACAACCGATAACATCCGAGCTACATATCCGATAACCCCTCTTGATAGTACGGCTATCGAACGTATGACCCCGTCTCACACCAAACTCCTCGAGACTGGCAAAACTAGAAAACCTAGTCTAGACGTACCTTTCTGTAACACCATGATTTTTTCGAAACCTGAAAAGTAGGGCTAACAAACAAAATTTCACTAAAAATGCCAGTTAAAATACACCGGATTAAAACTTTTACTCAAATCATGCTTCTGCTAAACCCTAAAGTGAGTCTAACCAAATCTTCCACCTCTGTTCCTATTTCCTTAATCTCTGCTTTATCGAAGCTCTGTCCGGCAAGGTATATAAACTTTGCTTTACACCTTGTCTCCCTACGTGGCTAACCACCCTTGCATTCCCGCCACGAACACACCTTCGGCATCCCTTCCCCTTTTGCCTAGCCGGTGTAACCTAGACCAACATCTGCAGCTAAGTACCCACACGGTACTTTTGTGAAATTAAAGCATATATACGTCACAAACCTCTTCCGAATGACATGATCTTCTGCCATCTACTCCGCCATGTTCTATCGCGAGTATGTGCACATATATACTACTTTTATGTGTGTGCACATACGCAAACCCTCACCCCTACTTCCCGAGCTACGAGTCAAAACCCTAGTTCATCGTTCGGCTCCGCTACCATTCTATGCATATATATGCGTATACCGGTGACAATCCTCAATATTTAGCCCACCATGGCCTCCTATACCTACTCTGACTTAGTCGCCACCCCATATATGCTAACATTCCTAAGTGTAGGTATGCACATACATTCCGAGCTCTGTCTCAAATCCTTCGAACAGAAGTGAAATCCAAAGCCCTAACTTCTTTGTCCTCTCCCGGTATTTTTTTTCCTTGAATCTTGACTAATTAAAACCATGACAATTCCATTGTAAACTCGTCATCGCCTGATATATTCGCCAGGGTAATCCCTTTTCCTTCTCGACACCTATGTCCGAACCTCCATCTCGTTCATCTTTTCCCGAGCTCTAGCTTGCGTCCTTCGACGTAAGGTTAACTCCTTTGACCTCGTCCCTGCTGGCTACTTGCTTAGCCATATACGCACATATACGCAGATGTGTCTATTTTTTTTCCATCACCCGAATACCTCTGCTACGATACCTATATTAACCTTTGTGCTCTCATAAGGACATATATGCATGTCGCCCTTGGCAGCACTACCACCTTTTCTAACCTCGGACTCTTGACATCTAAACCTACTCTCCTGTATACCCATATATATATGGGTGTACATGTACGTTCTTTTGCCCATCTTAATACCGGTTCTGTCTTTACCATAATATCCAAAATTACTCTTGCCACTGCCCAAGTGACTTGAACCCTAAGTCTTTTCCTCTCTCAATACTCGGGCAAAACTCTAATATTAGGTTTTACATCCATCCTAGACTCGATTTGCTCCTCGTAAATTTTTCAGACATACCAAACAATCTTCAAGCCTATCGGTTGACGAAATCAGATGTTATATATGCCAGCGTGAATAAACGTTAAATGAGGCTCAACCCCATCACACCAACCAGTACATTTCCTCAGCCCCTGTCTCATTTTCCCTCTGACCTTTAGTAATGTCCAGCAGAACTTTTTCCCTATTCCTCCTACCAGCACATTGCTGCACGCTACCACTTCTCTTTTCTAAACGGCACCGTGTTTCTTTCCTCTCTTCCTGACTTCCACAGCAGGCTGTGCCGTGGCTAGCTCCCCAACCTCCCAAACCCTACTGCCAACTTCTCTCTGGACTTTTACAGCAGCAACACGCCACCAGCTGCCTTCCCCATTAAACCTGAACTCTTTCTTCCTCAAGCTTCACTCATCTCCTCTCCACTGCCACATCTCCCCATTGGATGAAGCCGAAGCTCCCCCAGCACTCCTTCAAGCTCTCCCTCTACCCCTTTTCTCCCCATTTTCTCCAAACCGAGCAGCCCAAACAGCAGAACTCCTCCCCCACAGCAGCCGCACTAGCTCCCTCCGCCATTGCTCACCGAGATTCAATACTTCTCCCCAATGGTTCTTCCCTAGCTGCTCAGCAAGCTCCACTCTCTTGCTCCTCTCTGCTCCACAAGCTTCAACCCAAGCTACCGCACAGCCCCAACTGCTACTCGAGCTACCCACCTCTCTCTCTCATCTCCTCCTTCCCCGAGTTGCCGAGCTCCTTGGCTCCAGATCGGGCTCTCTTCGTCTCTACTCCCGAGCTATATCCCCGCATTCCTCCCTCAGATGTTTTCCCCTAAGTCTTTCCTACCGGGTTTTTCTCCATTTGCCTGCGAACGAGCCGCCCCATTTCCTTCTACCCCGGGCTCATTTCCCCATCCACTCTCCAACCGTCGCCGTGCCGTTTGGTTCCAACTTCCCCAGCCGAGGCTGCCCTCACCGCCTGCCACAGACGTCACCGAGCCGTTGCACGATCGTCATCAAAGCCGTCCACCCCGTGAGCCTCGCCGAAGCCACCGAAAGGGAGTAACCCCGTCCCTCCCCTCCGTTCCCGAGGAGCAATTCCCATGTACCGGCCAACTACTCAAGCAGAGCAGCGATACAAGTAGTTGTCGAACTCGCCGACGGACGGACCGTGCCACTTTCCCATTCCCCATTCCCGCACCGATTTTTCTTTCTCTGCCAAGGCCTCGCCGAGTAATTCGGCCGCTCCAGCCCATAATACTTCAATTCCTCGCTTTCGGAGCTCCCTTCCACCTCCTAATCTCCATTTTAGTCACTACCCGTGCGAAGAAGCATCGCAGTCGAAGTCTCCCTCCGGCCGCCACCCGCACCACCTCGGGCAACGCTGTCACCACTGCTCCGGCCATGGCCAAGACCCGCCACCGCCATCAAACAGCTACCCGGAGTTCCCTGACCATGAAACGGTCCTCACCGGCCCTCCCGGCACCACCGTTTGTCGCCGACGTGCTCCGGAGCCGCGCCGCCTCCTCTGCCTCGGGCGTCCGCACTGCTGCGGAAACCGGCCGTCACTGCCAAAGGCTTTTCCCAGCGCCCCTGGTCCCGATTTGGTCATCCCCGACCTCCCCTGCACCGCCGCTCGCCGCCGGCGAAGCTCTCCCGTGCCGCCACTCCCACCTCCCCTGCTGGTCCGCTAGGCAGAACCGGATCCTAGCACTCAGCCTGACAAGCTGTCCCCCCCACCCGCATTGGTTAAGAGATTGCGCACTTCGTTGCATCACGTCTCCTCCACTGGAAGGCATAAAGCCCCCTGACCCAAAGCACAAACCAGAAAACCGCCCGGTTTTCTATTTCCAGAGAGCGTTTCAATCTTGGTTCAGCCGGTTCACCATCTTTTGAACCGAATTTTGAAAAACACCCAAAAGGTCTCAGAACCCTAAAAATATTTAGAAGCTCTTTGTTCAAACAGATTTGCAAACTCCCAATCTTTTCTTGCGGGAACAGAGAAGATTTCAAAAACCCTTTTGTATTCAAACCCTTTTTGAAAATTCTTTGAACTGGTAAACCTATCCAGGGCTTTTCAAAATGTCTTTAAGCTTCTTTGCACCCCACCTCCTCTCTGGACCTTTTCTACAAGTAATCGCCCAATGTTTTGCAAATGATGAAGCTATAAAACTTGAAAACCCTAATTCAAATATTCACATAAATATGCATACATTTGAACAACACTTAAACAAGATAAATTCTTCAAAAATATTATGAAACCAGAATGCATTGCATGCTAATCTCTTTTGAATTTCTATTGGCTTCTGCCTTGTTTGGTTTCTTATTCGACGCTCTTCTCGACGTGTAGTTGACGACGTTCCAAAATATTGTGAGGACGACCCCGAGTACCTGCCGTACCAGGACCAAGAACAGGATTTGCCAGGTAAGCTCTCCACCCTTGATCATGTTGAAGCATAAGTTTACGAAATAATATTTTGTTTACGAAACATGCATGCTATGTTCTACGACTCGTTATTTTATGTAGTGAAGTTATAACCGATGCTTAGAAAACCCTAGTCCGACCCTGCACTCCTTGTAACCCTAAGGACTATATATCCCGAGAAGTATTAACGGGAACCCTAGGGTAGAGTATAAATACTTGCTTAGCCCTGTAGTAGCAAAAATAGGTTTTTAAAAAGGAAGGAATGCTCCCATATTTCATGTGGTGAGAACTTGAAAACGGACCGTCGTGACTGAAGGTGTATGAAGGTAGTATATCCATGGGTTGGGATATTTTACCGCAAAAAGGTTTTGATGAAACCAAAACAAAATGGAGAAGATTTTGATCTGGGTCAGAAATGAAGGGGGAAAGCAGGAAGCTTGTTAAAAGCGAGGTAATGCCCGGCGTGGTTCTTGCTGCCCATTTACGGGTGAGGTGTGGAGTCCCTCTCGGATCACATAAGGACCGAGCTTAAGTGTCGTTTGGCCAAGTCTTACCATACGTCCACATGTCCTTTATGGAAAGGACTTGATCTAGTACCCAGTCTGAGACTAGCATGAACCCGTAGGCAGGGAGAAGTGTGCAGATGAGGTTGTAGCCTCTATAGAGAACATTTTCCGTTGGAGCGACGTCTTGTTCGCCACAAAGTTGGAACACCAACCTCCTTGTAGCGATGATACTGACTCAAGCTAGGTGTGGGACATGTCCTTCTGGTGGGTTCATGGCTAGGTTTACTCCGGTGAAGAGTCTCGTTGTACTAGCCCTGTCAGTATACGATGCATAGTGTATCCAGGGTGACCTACATCGTGTGGGTAAAGCCGTACCACCTTTGCAGAGGGTTAAAACTATTCGAATAGCCGTGTCCACGGTCAGGGACGAACTTGGTTGGGCCACACTAAAGTAGATTGGAATTTCAAAACCAAAACGGGTGGTTTAAGGACGCGATCCGCCGTGTTCGCAGGGTGACATGAAAGCCTCCCCGATGAAGTGGGAGGAGAGAAGAAGGGATTCCCGTTGTAGTGGGCAATCGCCAATATCCCCGTCGTAGCGGGTGAGCAGAGACTCCCCGTTATAGCGGGTGATTATGAAATTTCTGTTGTAGCGGAAAAATGCAGGTACAATTTCCCGTTGTAGCGGGAGGAATAAAGAAAGATGTGATCGGCTGCCACGTCTCGGTAAAGCCGAGACAGTTTTCAACCTCTACTTTTACTATTTATTTAAATATTTCATATGCAAACTTACTTTCCGGAAAACATGAGACATAGGTTAGAGCCCGATTCTTGATATACCCATGCATGCATATACCTGTGATAAACTCCCTAGCGGAGAGCTTGCGAGTACATTCCATGTACTCACCTGGCTTGTTGATTTGGCTAGACAGAAGGATCGACAGCTCGAAAGCAACGACGGTATCCGCGAAAGTTAGGGTGAAACCCCCAGTCAGTTGCCTGTCGGGAATGACATATTGATGGGCCGCACCACCGTTTGATTTCCGCTGCAAGATTCTAGCCATTGGGCTAAAAGGTATAATTATTCGATCTCGATGATCGGTTATATATCTTATTCTATTAAGTGCGTGTATGACCTTGATATACAGGTTAACTTGTGTGTACCGGCTACTGATCATGGGACCGGTACAGTAAACACAAGGGTTATCCAGCCTCAAAACCAGGTATGCCACATTTTCCTTGAGTGATCCCATCAGACTTGATGGATGCATCATCCAAGTCCCGATGCTTCTCATTGGTATTCTAAGCTTGTCATCAACTCCTCTAAGGCTTGATAATGAACTTCTTCCTTGCTTCCCATCTCGATCCTCTCTCAATCTCCGAATCTTGATGAAGACCAATTGATAGCTTCTCATGCACCAAGCGTAGGAGGCTTCTCTCTTCTCATCATCTTCATCTTCATCGGTTCACCACCAAGGCATGAACCACAAGCATCAAGTTTGTGACTCGTTCACTACGCTCGATTTGATGTGCTCTTCCAACTAAGCATATTTGAATATCTCAATTCAACTCTTGCCATCATATGGAACCTAACCCCAAATCACTCTCAAGCATATAATACATGGTTTGTCCATAAAACTTAATAGTCAATCTTATACATTAGTCACCTGGTCAGTCGATCCCAAATGACAGAGTCCTTTTGATTTTCAACCTTCTCTAATCCAACTCGTGGATTTAGTCTTCAATACTTGAGCTTAACACATAAGCCCATGGACCCTAACCCCAACATTCTATCACAAAGCAAATGAGCTAGTCCATAAACATTATTGACGAATATACCTTTAGTCACTTGAACCATACAAGTGACTTAGCCTTCATGCTTATTGTTAGTCCTCTTGAGTCCAACTCATGGACTTCATCTTGATCTTCTACCTTGATCATCTAGAGTTCACTCCTTTAACTCCAATCTTGATCATCCGAGGTCTCTTTCTCTTTAGCTTTTTCTTCATCACATGAGCATCACTTAGAGCTCACTGATCTCAATTAATGCATCTCTTTTGATCTCATAGCTTTCTTCAATGAATCCATGCTCTTATCATTCGTGCATTACCTATGGAAAAATATGTAAATAATTCACAGTACAATTGTTAGTCCATAGGTATTGTCATTAATTACCAAATCCACACTGAGGGGCTAGATGAATCTTCAGTTTATTCCTAAGTTGCCTAGGATTTTTTTAAATTCTCAGTCACATTTCTAAACCTTTCAGATCGACACCCAACAATGCTCGTCCCCTCACACCATACCTATAAACTAAAAGTCGAATTAATATTGTGCTAAATCGCACACTTTTCCGAATGCAATTCTAGGTAACAGAGATTTCTAGAAATCTCAAACAACTAGCAAAAGGATTTATTATGAGTGCTATAAAAGGGCTACACATACAACCGTTTTCTCTTTTTTGGACATGCCCTTGTTTGAGTGTATGTGAAGAGATTATTTACTTTCTTTCCATTGATCTCAGCTACAATATTACACAAATTTGTTTTGAGATGCAACATTATAAAAACTTCGCACATTGGGTTTCTAAAAAAAAATGCAGGATCGTGCAATGCATTATAGCTGAGTGTCACTATAGTACTATGATGAAGCCAAGAACAGTGACCAGAATGCTTCATCTAAAGAACAAATGTGATGGGTTCCGGTGGTGGCTAGTTGTGGTTTACAGGGCCATGCAACCAAAACACAAGGCGACGTTCCTAACGGAGTTGGTCAATATGTGTGGATGGGATTCCCTCCCCCTTTGAGTTGGAGGGGATTTCAATATTATACGCCATCGAGAAGAAAAGAATAACAGTAACATTGATGCTCGGTGGCCTTTTTTTGTTCAACATAGTCATCAATAGCTTGGACTCACACAAAATTGTGTTGTCTGGTCAGAAGTTTACATGGGCCAAATCTATTGCAAACCCCACTTTTGAGAAGTTGGATAGAGTCCTCATGAGCACATATTGGGAGGATAAGTTCCCCCTAGTGATGATTCAGGCTCTAGAACGATCCCTTTCCGATCATACGCCACTTTTATTGGATACGAGAGCTGTTTCCCACAGGCAACCAACCATTGTTAAGGTTTGAGCTTGGTTTGTTGGCTCGTGATGGTCTCGTGGAGGTTGTTTTAAGGCTGGAGACCAAGGGATTCTTCTGTTGGTGGTCCAGTTCAATGAATTCGACGTTGATTTGCCAGTGATGACCCATAACAGTGCCTGGTGTCAACTGTACAGTAGTGCCACAGAAGCAGACAATGAGGGAGTAGACTGCATTTTTCCTTCTTTCTTTAGGAAAATATATATGAGGGTATGGTATCATGGTGTGGATAGGCAGCGGCGGCAACATGACGCAGCTTGGGGCATGCTTGCCATGCTACATTTAGTGCCGTTGTTGAACTTGGAGCAGCCATTAACGTACGTTTTGATGTGCATGCATCGATCGGTCGATCAGCTGTTTATTACTTCCACACGAAGTTAGTCAAGTACTACGTACGTGCCAGCTAACTCCTAGCTTGGTCCGTTGCAGGACCTACTGACGACAGTAGTATTTCACTTTCCCGGCGACTTGGCGAGAAAACTTGCACATCGATCTTAGTAAGATGGATGTTCCGTTTCCTCTAGATTTGATCCGAACTGCCAAATAAACGAAAACGGTGGGAGCATTTTTTTAAATGAAAAGACCAGTACAATTTCGTCGTGCTACTTGTTGGGTTAATTATAATCCTCGCATAGATCAGCCCATTAAGACGTCCTACGTGACTATGGTACAAAATCAAGAAATCGATGAGCAATTACTTGGTTATAAAATAAGTCAAGAAAGTCAAACGTTGGAATAGATGTATGAGTGAGCTAGTTCATCATGAATCATGCACCATTCTACTTCCTTAGTCTATCATAGACTCATGGACCAATTTATATCCTTTTACCCTTCTCTTACTCATTTCTCAAGGGTGACCTTAGTCTTTTGTCACGTGACTCTAACTCATATATACTTTCATAGGGTCCTTCTCATAAATTAAAAATCTCATGGAGAAGACCTAAAATTCTAAGTCCTACACATGGAGCTCTAGGAGTGACTTTGAGAAGTCCCAAAACGATCCAAGTCGGTAGTCGAGTCATGCACGAGGCCATCGTACACGGCCCATTATTGTCGCAACTGAAACGTCGAGCTATCACACCCCCTATTCTGTGTTGTTTCTACAATGTCAACATTGCAAGATGGCCAAAATCATCTAAGCCGAAGCACCCTTCAAGGAAGTCACATCTAGAATGTACACAATGAAGTACGCAGACAAAGCATCGCCAACCTCCGCTAAGTCGGGAGTGGCACTTGAGAAAGTTGATGCCGGCCTAGCAAGAGGACTAAATCATTTGTAGTAAGCTTTCCCTTGGAAGATTTTCAAGATCAAACCAGTGAAAAACATTGCAAGAAAGAGATAAAGGAAAAGGTACTTGATTAAAATACTTAAACTGTTTTACAACCTCGCTTCTTAGCAAAAGTAATGGAGAGAGTATAACATCTAGATGGGCATGGTGGCTAGGGTTTGAGTATTGGAGGATTGTTTCTTTTTCTCTATCTATCCCTCCTCATGTGTATATGTCGGCGGAATGGGGCCCAGGGTCCCCCAAACCACCGGCGGAGGCCAACCAGATGCCGCGAAGCGAGCCACATGGCGGTCGGGTCGGGGTGGCCCCGCTGTTTCCCTCTCGACGATGAAGCTTATACCCCATCGTCTCACTGGCCGACCTTGACCCCTGTTATTTTTGGGTCATATCTAGTATTCAGAGTTTGCCTCGATTTGGTACCGCTCGCGCAGCCCGCACCGAAACAGTGCTTTACCCCTAGATGTCCAGTCAACTGCTGCGCCTCAACGCATTTCGGGGAGAACCAGCTAGCTCTGGGTTCGAGTGGCATTTCACGCCCTGGCAGCCAAGTGGGTCCGGCGTTCGAATCCGGGCCCTCGGGGTCTTTCCTCGTGCGCCACGCCCGTGGGCCGCCATCTGAAAGGGCCTTGGGCTCCCGAGAGCCCAAGGCCCAAGAATCGAGGGAGCGCCCGGGGCCCTTCCCCGAGTGCCCGGCGCTCCTAGGTGCGTGGGCCCCAGTGGAGCGCTCGGGGCGTCCCCCCCGAGCACTCCCCTCGGGGCTCCGCCTGTAGGGGTCCCGAGTGATCCCCCAGCAAGCGCTCCCCGAGCGCTTGGGGTCGCTCGGGGGCACCCTGGGACAGCTGGCACCCCTCGCGTCGAGGGTGCCGCTCGGTGACGTAGGGCTCGGGTTCGTCGGGTCCCCCTGTGGGGCCCACTTCCAGCCTCGTCAACAAGTGGATAGCTTCCCCCGCAAGCCTCTGCTCTGGCAGGGGCATTTAATGCATGTTCTTTCGATAAGGAATCCTAAGCCCTATGAGGGCATGATGTTGGTCAGACCAGGCCCCACCCGCGCAGGCGATAGGTTCCTCCGCCTATCACCTTTTGCATGGTGATGGGCCCGTCTGACAGCTTTGTTGATTGACCGGGCGCGCTGCACCGCCCGCCCCAGTCGCTGTCACGCTTTTTGCCCCCTTGGGTAGCGTCACCGCGCGCCCCGGTGCGCGGGCTTGGACGCTGACCCCTGGGGCCCGGCGGTGGATGCTTCACCCGTTTTGTCAGAAGGAGCCCGGTAAGTCTCCATTGGCAGGACCCACCGGGAGTAAAAGGTGTTAGATCCCCTGTTTGGAAGCATGGCGAGAGTGCGCCCAGCGTGGAAGTCGGTTCCGTGCATTAATTGAAGGGCGTGGGTCGCCCTGTTGCGCCCACGTCACCGATAGGACCCGCATGGCCGCTGTGGAAAACCCCCCAAGTATATAAGGGGAGGCCCAAGGCCATGCATGGGGGTTAGATTTTGCTTGGTTCAGAAAATAGCTAAGTAACGAAACACACATCTTCTCGCCTAGGCTTTCTTCTCCGGCTGGTCTCTTGAGCAAGGCAGCTAGGGTTGGAGCACAGAGGGAAGAACTCCCATTGTAAACAAAATACCCCATACAGATCAATAAGGAACCAAAGCAGGACGTAGGGTGTTACACCTCCGGGTGGCCTGAACCTGGATAAATCCCTGTGTCTTGCGGATCGAGTTCATCCCCCTCTCGATCCGTCATCGACTCATAAGAAGAGCTCTATTACGCCCCCGACCGAATCCCAAAGGGGGTCCAACCGGACCACCGCTAGAGGCGTCTCTACGCCGACAGCTGGCGCGTCAGGTAGGGGGCGTCTAGAGCTTTTTTGAGCCTACCTTCATGGCGGATCATAATCTACCCCCCGGTGAGGTGAGCTTGGCTGGATCCGAGTCCCCACCCGGTGCGGATTCCCCCGGTCTGGAAGATCAGCTCAACGAGGCCGGGGGAACGTCGGCGGCTGCTGGTGCCTTTGAGTTCCGGCCACGGGCGCGGGCTTCTGGGGATGCCGCCGGGCCTTCCCGGCCGCCTCCACCTCGTCGCCGCCTGGACTTCACGGATCCCGGGGATGGGAGCGCGCTGCAGGCGGCGCAGTACCTCCTCCGGCATCCTCCCGTCCCAGTGCCAGCGGCGTCCCCTGTGGGCCCGTGGCTCCAGGACCTCGCTAACCTGGTCGACACCGCCCGACGCGAAGCGGCGGCCAGGAGCCTTCACACCTCCTCCGGGCGTGGCGGCGCCCGCGCCGTCCCCTCAGCGGCCTCGCCGCAGGTGCCGCCACGACTGCCGTGCGCGCCTGCCGGTGGCCGGCGCGGCGGATCGCCACCCTCGGTCGCCCCTCCGGCCCGGGGGAACGTTCAAGACCTTCGCCACCGTCTTGGCAGGCGAGAGGAAGTCGAGGACGCGCGCACCATCATCGAGCGCGAGCGCGAGCGCGATAGGGTGGACGAGGGCCAATCCTCCTTCGGCCCTACCGCCGGCCGCGCGTGCTCTCAGGCGCGCCCCCACGTCCAGCAAGGCGTGGAGGCCGGCACCCCCTTTATGGGACAGGTTGCCAGGCCTTCACTCCCGAACTTCGTCGTGTAACCTGACCGAACAAGTTTCGGCCAGAGCTGCCGCAGAAGTATGATGGGTCCTTCCATCTCGAGGAGTTCCTCCAGATTTATCCCACCGCGGTGGAGGCCGCTGGAGGTGACAAGAAGGTCATGGCCAACTGGTTCCCGATGGCCCTGAAGGGCTCGGCCCGGTCTTGGCTCATGAACCTTCCCTCAGGTTCCATTTCTTCCTGGGAGGACCTGTGCCACCAGTTCGTGGCGAACTTCCAGGGCATCTTCGAGCGTCCTGGCACGGAAAGCGATCTCCACGCTCTCCGGCAGCGAAAAGGGGAGACGTTGCGGCACTTCATCCAGCGTTTTAGCCAGGTGCGCAACACCATCCCCAAGATATCCCAACAAGCCGTCATCGTCGCCTTCTGACAGGGAGTCCGCGACGAGAAGATGCTTGAGAAGCTGGGCACCCAGGAAGTCTTGTCCACCGCGGACTTGTTCGCTATCGCGAATAAGTGCGCTAAGGCGGCGGAAGCCCGTGCCTGGCACGACCCGCGCCCCGACCAATCAGCGGTCGACGGCGCCGGCCCCTCTCGTCCCGCTGGGAAGCGGGACAAGAAGGGCAAGAAGCGTAAGTCCGAGCCCGTCGCCGCGGCGGAGGCCAAGCCTCGTAAGCCCTCGCGCGGCGGGCCGAACGGTGGCAAGAAGCCACCCCGGGCTCCCCAGCCGAGCTCAAGCCTGTGGTGCCCAATTCACGAGACCGACCGGCACGATCTCTCTGAGTGCCGGACGGTCAAGTACCTCACTGAGAGGAACAAGAAGCAACGGGAGGAGCGTCGCGCCGAGGGCGGCGACAACTCCGGCGGGCAAGAGGAAGACCTCGGCTTCCAGGAGCCGCAGGCAGTGGCATGCATCAACGGGGGCGCCTTCACGCCCGCCTCACGCCGTCAGTTCAAACTTTTAGCGCGTGAGGTGTGCTCGGCAACCTCGAGCGCCGATGCATCCCGAGCGCTCAAGTGGTCGGGCTCCCCGATCACTTTTGACAGCTCGGACCATCCCGAGAATATCTCGGGCGTGGGCCGCTTCCCGCTCGTCGTCTCCCCCACCATCTGCAATATCAAGGTAACCCGCATGCTGGTCGACGGGGGCGCAGGGCTTAACCTCCTGTCCCCCGAGGTGTTTGGCAAGATGCAGGTACCCCGGGGGGATCTGAAGCCGACGCTGCCTTTCTACGGCGTCTCCCCCGGCCTCACCATGCCTTTGGGCCAGGTGTCCTTGATGGTCACCTTCGGTACCAAGGGCAACCATCGGACCGAGAATATCATTTTCGATATTTCCGAGTTCGAGCTCCCCTACAACGGCATCTTGGGACGCCCGGCGCTCGCCAAGTTCATGGCGGCTTGCCACTATGCCTACTCAACGATCAAGATGCCGGGCCCCAACGGCACCATCACCGTGCCGGCCGACCTTTAGGGCTCCGTCGCCTGCGCCGAGCAACTCTTCTCCAAAGTTGCCGCTGCTTTCGACGATGTCCCCGGGCACCCCGAGTCCTCGGGTCCGCCCCCGACCAAGGCCAGAGTCGCTGCCGATGACTCTGTCCCTGTGAAGGAGGTGATCCTTGGAGAAGACGCGTCCAGGACCGTCAAGATCGGTGGCCGCCTGGCCGCCAAATAGGAAGGCGCGCTCATCACTTTCCTCTGGGCAAATGCTGACGTGTTTGCATGGCAACCGTCCGATATGCCTGGGGTCCCTAGGGAAGTGACTGAGCATCGCCTCGCCGTGCGCCCCGACGCCTGGCCTATTCGGCAAAAGGTGCGCCGTCAAGCACCAGAAAGGCAGGAGTTCGTCCGGGATGAAGTCAGCAGGCTCCTCGCAGCCGGCTTCATCCGAGAGGTTCTCCACCCCGAGTGGCTCGCCAACCCGGTGGTTGTCCCCAAGCCCAACGGCAAGCTGAGGATGTGCGTGGACTACACCGACCTCAATAAGGCTTGTCCGGAAGACCCTTTTCCTTTACCTCGCATCGATCAGATAGTAGATTCCACCGCAGGGTGTGATCTTCTCTGTTTTTTAGATGCCTACTCTGGTTATCACCAGATTAGTATGGCTGTAAAGGATGAGGAGAAAACTTCATTTACAACCCCTGCGGGGACTTTTTGCTATGTCCGCATGCCTTTTGGGTTGAAAAACGCTGGCCCGACCTACCAACGGGCCATGCGTATAACTTTACAGTCGCAGCTAGGTCGCAATGTTGAGGCCTACATCGACGACCTCGTCGTCAAATCAAGGCGCGAGGAGACGCTCATCGAGGACCTCGCCGAGACCTTCAACAGTCTCCGCAGTACTCGCATGAAGCTGAACCCCGAGAAGTGTGTCTTCGGGGTTCCTTCCGGCAAGCTTCTCGGCTACTTGGTCTCAAGCCGAGGCATCGAAGCCAACCCCGAGAAGATCCAGGCCATCGACCAGATGCGCCCGCCGGCTCGTCTTAAGGACGTGCAGCGCCTAACAGGCTGCATGGCTGCCTTGGGACGTTTCATCTCCAAACTCGGGGAGCGGGGCCTCCCCTTGTTCAAGCTCCTCAAGAAGTCGGGCCACTTCGAGTGGACCCCCGACGCCGAGCAGGCCCTCGAGGGCCTCAAGAAATACCTCACCTCGCCTCCGGTCCTGGTGGCACCAAGACCCGAGGAGCCCTTGCTTCTCTACCTCTCGGTGACACCCCGGGTGGTGAGCGCTGTCCTCGTGGTCGAGAGGGAGGTCGGGTCCGAGCTCCCGGCATCCCCCGACCGAGCAAAGGTTCTCGGGCCCCCGAGCGGTGACCCCGAACAACCAACAGGAGCCCCCGAGAGCGAGCTCCCGAGCGTAGCTCTCGGGGAAGCGGGCGGAGCTCTCGGACCCGAGTCCCCGAGCGTCCCCGACCCCGAAGGCCCAGCCCGTCCTTCCAGCGTACCCGAGCAACCCGCCTTGCTCGGGGACGAAGTCAATCGTTCGGAGGCTGGGCCCGTGCAGCCTTCTACCCGGGTGCACGTGCAGCAACATCCCGTCTACTTCATCAGTGAGGTATTGCGCGACGCCAAAACACGTTACCCCCAAGCGCAGAAGCTCCTCTACGCGGTGCTCGTCGCATCAAGGAAGCTCCGGCATTATTTTCAAGCGCACGAGGTCCGGGTGGTCACGGCCTTCCCCCTCGAGCGCATCCTCCGCAACCGGGAGGCCACTGGGCGAGTCGTCGAGTGGGCCATCGAGCTCGGGGAGTTCAATCTACGCTTCGTCAGCAACCACGCGATCAAAAGCAGAGCTCTGGCTGACTTCGTCGCCGAGTGGACGCCGGTGCCCGAAGATGAAAGCGAACAGCTCTCCTCCGACCCGGGACGAGGAGGAACCGAGCACTAGACTCTGCACTTCGACGGTTCCCTCACGCTCAAGGGCGCGGGGGCTGGAGTGGTTCTCACCTCTCCGACGGGCGAGACACTCCAGTACGTCGTGCAGTTGCTCTTCCGCGCCACCAACAACATGGCCGAGTACGAAGGCCTCCTTGCAGGGCTGCGCGCCGCCGCATCCCTCGGGATCCGCCGTCTGCTCGTCAAAGGCGACTCTTAGTTAGTCGTCAATCAGGTGTCGAAGGAATATCAGTGCTCGGACCCTCAAATGGCAGCGTACCTGAGCGAAGTCAGGAAGTTGGAGCGGCGCTTCGACGGGCTGGAGCTCCAGCATATCCCTTGCCGCTACAACGACGCCGCCGACGTGCTATCACGACTGGCCTCCTCTCGGGAGCCGGTCCCGGCTGGGACCTTTGAAGAAAGGCTCTCTCGGCCGACCGTCGAGGCCGCCGACCAAGACGAAGAGGGAACCTCGCGCCAAGGCGAGTCTACCCAGGCGGTGCCTTCAGTGGGAGATCCTCCCGTCAGGCCGCCGCCGGGTGAGCACCTCGTGCTCGCCACCTGTTCTCAGGACACCTCTTGGATCTCCGAGATCCGAGGATACCTGAAAGAAAATTTCCTTCCCGAAGATGAAGCCGTTGCGGAAAAAATTGCCCGGCAATCAAAAAGGTACGCGCTCGCGCGGTTCGAGCAGCGAGGCCCGCCGGTCGAGGTCCCGCTCCAGCCGGCTGAGCTCTCGCGTGCGCGAGATGGCCTCCCTCCTCATCTCGTCCACGTTCTCCCGCTGGCGCTCGAGGTCGGTGGTGTCGTTCTCGTGCTCTCGCTTCGCGATGCGCAGGCGCGCCGAGAAGTCCTCCGCCGCTTTCGCAAGCACGGCCTCCCGGTCCTCCAAGGTCCCCTCCCGCTCGTCCAAGGACTTCTCCCGTTCCTCTAAGGCCTTCTCCTTAGAGGTGAGGTCCTCTTGGATCTTGTCGATGGCCGCGTGCGCCGCGTCGAACGCATCGGCGGGGACCCTCCGAGGCGACCGCTCTCGGGGCCTCCCTGTCCCTGTCAGGACGAGGACGTCGAAAAATTGAGACCCCTCCTCCTGTCGGGGCTCGGCACGCCCAGTCACGGTTGAGGCCCCGGCCCCTTCCTCGGGTTGGATCCTCTCGGGCCCCTCCACCGCCCACCCCTGGGGCTCGGCGGCACGCGGCTCCTCCCCCGCCGGGGCGGCGCTCTCCATCGCCTCCAGCATCTCCGTTGCCTCCGGCGCGGCCGTCTCCACGCTCGAAGCAGCCTCCTCTCCTGAGGCGGCCTCAGCTCTCGGCGCAGGAACCGCGCTTGGAGTTGGGCTCGCGCGCGGGGAAGTAGGCGCGCTCGGGTCTGAGGGACCGCTCGGGGCCGCAGCCCCGCTCGGTGCCGGGTCCACCAGCTCGCTCGGGGCCGTGGGACCGCTCGGAGCGGAGGGCGCGCTCGGGCGTGGGCCCGCCGGCTCGCTCTGAGCCGAAGGGCCGCTCGGAGCCGAAGCCCCGCTCGCAACCGTTGCCGCGCTCGGGGCCTCCGGAGCTCTCGGGCCCGTAGTCGTGCTCGGGGTTGGCGGAGCCCTCGGAGCAGTAGGAGAGATCGGGGACGTCCGGGACTTCTTACTCTCCCTGAAAAGGCAAACACAGCCAAGTTCGGGTCAGTGCCCGAGCAAAAGTCTTAGCCAAAAAGAGAAAAGGTGGGGGGAAAGCTCTCGCTTACCACCACGAGCCCTTCGGAACCTGGCGTCCCACGCCAGGAGGCGACGTCGGGCCTTTCCTTTTCTGTCCGGCGGCGGCGCCTGTGCCCGCCGCCGATGAGCCTCCGATCGGCGCGGCTCCGGAAAGCCCTCGCCCAGAACCGCCGCCAGCCCCCGGCGCCGCAGGGCGCATGGGTGGCGGAGGCGGCGGAGGGAGTGGCTCGGAGGGGTGCTGCCCCGAGGATCCATGTCCGGCGCCTCCGGCCCCCGGCGCCGCGGGGTGCGCGGGTGGCGGAGGCGGCGGTCCAAAGGGCCGCTGCCCCGAAGGCCCTTGCCCAAGGATCCGTTGCCCAGGGCCGCCGCCGGCCCCCGGTGCCGCAGGGCGCGCGGGCGGCGGAGGCGGCCGGGGCAGCGGCCCGGCAGGGCGCTGCCCGGAGGAGCCTTGCCCGGAGGAGCCTACCCGGATGATCCTTGCCCAGCGCGGCTGCTCCCCATCCCCGGCGCTTGCCACCTCGCGGGCGGCGGTGCTTGCGGCCTCGGCTTCGGCGCTTGGGGCCGCGGCGGCGGAGACGGTGGCGGCGGGGCTTGCCCCTTGCCCTTCGGGTCGGCGGGGTCGTGGACGGCGACCGAGGCGCTCGGTGCCCTAGCCGCGCGCGCCGCTTCCGCCTCCTCCTCGTCCGAGAAGATTCTGATAGACCCGGCCGGCCTGGCCGGCCTGCGCCCGCCATCCGCCGGCGGGCTCACGATGCCCTTCTCGTTGCATATCGGCATCATGTCCAGGATGGACTGCCGCTCCGCGTCGACGCAGAGCGGCAGGTCCGGCCGCGACAGCTCGGCGTGGGAGACGTCCGACACCCCGAGCAGTATCCTCAGGCTGGTAGCCATCTCCTCCTCGCCCAGGTTACTGTCGGCGCCGACCCTCGTCCGACCGTAGTCCAGATCGCCGGTGTACATCCACGCCGGTCGCTCGCGGTCCCGCAGCGGCGCCAGCCGGCGGCGCAGGAAGTCACCGACGACCATGGTGGCGTCCAGACCCAGCTCCCGGAGCTGGGAGATGCGGTGCACCATCACCCAGAGGTTCTTGTCGTCGTCGTCGAGGTTCTCCCACGACTTGCGGTGCTCCGCCGGCGCCTCGGGAAGAAGGAGCGACTCCGCCGGGTCGGTGTTGACGTAACACCAGCTCTGGCGCCAGTCGTCCCATTTGTTCCGCAGATCTTGCGGAATGTAGGGGTTGGCGGCCTTCGATCGGAGCTGGAAGTTCGCGCTGCCGCTGACCTCCGCCCGGGCCGAGCCCCGGGTCCTCCCGACCGTGCGGAGGACGAAGTAGTGCCTGAAGAGGGCCACCGACGGCATCACCCCCACGAACATCTCGCAGAGGTGGGCGAAGATCGCCAGCACCACCACGGAGTTAGGGGTGAGATGCAGCAGGTGGATCCCGTACGACTCCAGGATCGCCATGAAGAATGGCGAGAAAGGCGGAAGGAGCCCGGCGGCGAGGAAGCTGATGAAGATCACCGTCTCATCCGCCCGCGGCTCCGGCGGGTACGTCGCCGCCCGGACCGTCGTTGGGTCCGGCCGGCCCTCAGGTACCACCAGCAGCCGAACCTTGTCCATCGCCTCCCTGTTGATGAGGCGGGACTTGGGGATCACGGCTTCCGGCTCCGGGGAGGGTGAGCGGTGCCTGCGGCGGGTCATGGTGGCGGCGATGTGGTGGCGAGAGAAAGTTTTCCGGAGGCGAAGAAGGTGGCGGCGAAAGGAAGAAGACGAAGCAAGCGCAAAAGCTTTGGAAACGAAGTGTTTGCGCAGGAGTCGGAAGTTTGAAAAGGTGTGGGGTCGTTTTTCTTTTAAAAGAAAAAGACTTCCTCCGAAGATCAACCGCCCGCGCGCAGCGTTTTTTTCGTGCAATCGTGGGTTGTCAGTTCGCTGCCGTTGGCAGTGAGGCGACGGCCGCGCGAAACCCGGAGGACGTGTAATCATGGCCTGCGGATTTACTGCCATATGGCAGTAAAGATTCGGCCGCACGAAACCCGGGGCACGCAACCGCCAGCGCGCGGCGCGAAGAGTCGCGCGCCTTCCCCGCGCGCATTAAAAGCGCCTCTCCGCAGGGCGCATGAAGATGGGCCGGCATCCCCGCTTGGCCCAAGAAGAGAAGGCCTTATCCCCAGTCGCGGCCCATCGAGCCGTCTCTGGGAGACAAGGCCGGGGGCTACTGTCGGCGGAATGGGGCCCAGGGTCCCCCAAACCACCGGCGGAGGCCAACCAGATGCCGCGAAGCGAGCCACATGGCGGTCGGGTCGGGGTGGCCCCCGCCCCGGCAACCAAGTGGGTCCGGCGTTCAAGTCCGGGCCCTCGGGGTCTTTCCTCGTGCGCCGCGCCCGTGGGCCACCATCTGAAAGGGCCTTGGGCTCCCGAGAGCCCAAGGCCCAAGAATCGAGGGAGCGCCCGGGGCCCTTCCCCGAGTGCCCGGCGTTCCTAGGTGCGTGGGCCCCAGTGGAGCGCTCGGGGCGTCCCCCCCGAGCGCTCCCCTCGGGGCTCCGCCTGTAGGGGTCCCGAGTGATCCCCCAGCAAGCGCTCCCCGAGCGCTCGGGGTCGCTCGGGGGCACCCTGGGACAGCTGGCACCCCTCGCGTCGAGGGTGCCGCTCGGTGACGTAGGGCTCGGGGTCGTCGGGTCCCCCTGTGGGGCCCACTTCCAGCCTCGTCATCAAGTGGATAGCTTCTCCCCGCAAGCCTCTGCTCTGGCAGGGGCATTTAATGCATGTTCTTTCGATAAGGAATCCTAAGCCCTATGAGGGCATGATGTTGGTCAGACCGGGCCCCACCCGCGCAGGCGATAGGTTCCTCCGCCTATCACCTTTTGCATGGTGATGGGCCCGTCTGACAGCTTTGTTGACTGACCGGGCGCGCTGCACCGCCCGCCCCAGTCGCTGTCACGCTTTTTGCCCCCTTGGGTCGCGTCACCGCGCGCCCCGGTGCGCGGGCTTGGACGCTGACCCCTGGGGCCCGGCGATGGATGCTTTCACCCGTTTTGTCAGAAGGAGCCCGGTAAGTCTCCGTTTGGCGGGACCCACCGGGAGTAAAAGGTGTCAGATCCCCTGTTTGGAAGCATGGCGAGAGTGCGCCCAGCGTGGAAGTCGGTTCCGTGCATTAATTGAAGGGCGTGGGTCGCCCTGTTGCGCCCACGTCACCGATAGGACCCGCATGGCCGCTGTGGAAACCCCCCAAGTATATAAGGGGAGGCCCAAGGCCATGCAAGGGGTTAGATTTTGCTTGGTTCAGAAGATAGCTAAGTAACGAAAACACACATCTTCTCTCCTGGGCTTTCTTCTCCGGCTGGTCTCTTGAGCAAGGCAGCTAGGGTTGGAGCACAGAGGGAAGAACTCCCATTGTAAGCAAAATACCCCATACAGATCAATACAAAACCAAAGCAGGACGTAGGGTGTTACACCTCCGGGTGGCCTGAACCTGGATAAATCCCTGTGTCCTTGCGGATCGAGTTCATCCCCCTCTCGATCCGTCATCGACTCATAAGAAGAGCTCTATTACGCCCCCGGCCGAATCCCAAAGGGGGTCCAACCGGACCACCGCTAGAGGCGTCTCTACGCCGACAGTATATATGCCATCTTCTCGGTTGTTGTCATTTTTCTCCTTTTCCTCGTCTCTCTTTATAGATCATAAGTGTTATTTAGGGATTCATGGAACAACCGTTGTGATTATCCTCCGAGTCCCTTCACAGGAAGTGCTTGATTTGATGTGGCGGCGCCGTATGACCCTGGTATGACCTTGCAGTACGGGCGGCACCTTTGGACCATTGGTCGGAAAACCTTCTGGATATTCCGTTTGCACTCTTGTTTCTTTGTAGGCGCTTTTCTCGGCGAGTAGTTTCTAAATATACCCATATTGTCCCCTTTTCTAGCGACCCTACACATATTAAGTCCAAAAAGATAGATTTGTATAATTTGGTAATTAATTAGTCATAGTAGCAATAGTTAGGAATTCATCTCGTCAAAATTCATTAAATAATGACCGAATTTAAGAAAAATAATGAGTACAAAATAGCCTCATCTAGAGCTCCTGTTGGATTAATTATAATCCTCATATGCGTTGGCTTATTAGTCCTACGTGGCACCTATATTGCATAAAGTCAACAGGTCAACGAGCAATTAGTCAGTCAAAGGAAGTCAAGAAAGTCAAATGTTGGAGGATATGTATGAGTGGGCTAGTCCACTTTGGACCATGTACCACCCTACTTCCCTAGCCCATTATGGACGCATGGACCAATATTTACCCATTTACCTCTCTCTTTCTCATGCCTCAAGGGTACCCATGATTTGTTATTATGAGACTCTAGGTTATATATACACCTATGGGGAGCTTGTAAATCCATCTCACAAAATAAAAAATCTCATAGAGGGAGACCTAGAGCTCCAAGTCTCCTACAGGGAGCTCTAGAAGCGATTTTGAAAAGTCTTAAGACTGTCCAAGTCTCTAGTCGAGTCCCACATGAGGTGCCTCCCTCGATATAGGAGTAAGCCAAGAGAAAACCGAACCTATTCAAAAACATCGAAGTGTCACATATTGTCAAGTGTACGTCGACCTTCTCATAAGGCATCATACAGAACCCATTACTGTCACACCCTAACTGTCAAGGGCTATCGATATCCCCTATTCTCAACGCGGTAGTTATGGATTGCAGCTAAAACCTAATTAGATTGCTACCAGCGTTCACAAAACCGTATGTCTCCTCTAAACCATAACATATTCCATTTATATTTTCTGATTTAAAAAAAATAAATATATGCGACATTGTTAGTACATATTAAGAAGTTCAGCTCTGCAAAGCAAACTGAATCCCGAACACCATCGGTCGACAGGATTGATCCAAACCGTAACGCTGAAACATTAATGAGCGTAGCACCAATCTGATAAACACCCCATACAAGGCTAACCATTCGCTGTAGAATGGCTAAGAAGAGCAGCGCCAAAGCTGACTGCTTCATCAGGTTTCAGCCTTGCATTTGGCTCCATCCCATCGAAGTAGTCCCTGATCAGTTCCTGAATCTTTGGAATCATGGTGCTCCCACCGATAAGAAGGATCTCATCGATCATCCCCTTGTAGAGAGCAATTAAAAGGGGTTGATCAAGAGACGTAAAGCATCATTAAAAGGGATTGATTATGAGAGGTGTGTAGCTAAAACTAAATTTGTATGGATCCAACTAAAATTATGAGCCATCCATTTATAGTTAGATAGATGGTTCAGATTGTTTGGATTTTATAAACTTGTACCTTTTATATCTATATCTATACTACTATTAAAAGCACCAGTTTCTCTTTTCTATAATCACACCGTTTACTGTACACAGAACATCTCTGACCGTCCGATCGAAGCAATTCAACGGACTAAATCCACGCGATGTTTCGCTCCCGGCCTTTCCGCTCGCCCCGCTCACGGTTCGGCCCTGATCACCAATCGCCCCGCTCACTCCGTCGTCGTCCTGCCCCTTCCACCGCAACGCCTGGAACTGCCTCCGCAACGACCGCCCCCGCTCGCTCCGTCGCCGTCCTGCCCCTCTCCTGGGCGCCGAGCTCCAATCGGGACGCCGCGTCGGGCGGCTCGGATGCTCCTGTGGGTGCTGGCCCAGCCAGCGGCGCACCGCCAGAACGCCTTTGTCCGCCACGCCGCGTGCTCCCTCGCCTCCGATGCATGCGCCTGGTATTTGGTAAGCCTCTTCCTTCTTCATCTTCTTTTGGTTTTTATTGGTTTCTTCTCCAATGGATTCCCCGAGACTTGTTTTCCGTCGATATTTCCTTGCCACGGATTGAATGATTGTGGCGATTTTTGTGGATTTAACGACGCTTTTGAATCTGGCCTGCTTTTTTCTTGCGGCGGCGGCGAGAACGGGAGCGGGAGCTCGATCGTCGAGAGGCACACCCGCAATCAGCAGATCGAGCAAATGGCTCGCGCGCTGGCCATCGTCGTGCTCTTCCTGGCCGCCGTCGCGGTGGCGCCGTTCGCGCAGGCGTGCAAAGTCGAGGACAAGGCCAAGTCCGCCGACGCGCCGGAGCCGGCCGCGGCGGACGCGCCCGCCGAGGGGCTCGACGGGGCGTCCCCCGCACCGGAGCCCTCGGCGGCCGACGCACCGGCGCCTAGCGCTGACGAGTGACGGCGAATGATCGTTGAGAGCCGCCTGGATCGATCCACGAGTGGATTCTCGGAACGATCCGACCAGGCCTTGGAATGATGATAAACTGGAGCTCTTCCCTTTTTCCGTTGTAATAATGCATGCGTGCTGATATCGCATCGCTCAATCGGAGCTTTCTTCTACAGATAATTTTTGTTCTCAGGTCTCTTTTTTATGTAAAAAAAGAAAATTGGCCGAGATAAATTTTTGTATGCTTCGGAGTGACCAATGTCACTTACTTCTGTGACATCAGCTCTGATTTCTTAATAATCCATTGATTTTCAATAGCTAATTCTTGAAAATTCAGATAGCATTTTGCATTTGGAATAACATTTTTTCTTTTCTCGACAAGGAGTGGCAAAGTAATATTCAGTGATTAGCTTAATTAGAGGCATCAATCAAAATGGTGGATACGGTGTCATGATGATGATCGTATTTAAAGGTGAGTTTGGTGAAGGAGAATGGCAGGTGGCTCATGTGCTAGCCAAAGCAAAGCAGGATGCTATTTAGTTATGTAGGTGGGATGGGAAGGGTTGAAAGTTGTAGATAAATGTGGAGACAGGAGTGAGCATGACTGACATGAATAGTAGATCTACTGAAACATGCGTGCTTTGGGTTCTGAATGCGAACTACTGAAACATCTGCGTTGCCAAATCATGAAACCAGGAGACTTAAATAAGTGCCAGAAATGGTCATTTATGCATATGAAACTATGCGATGGTTGACGAGTAATTTTACATGATTCTGTTGCTTCCTTGCAGCCCGTCTTGTAGCAATCACATATGTTTGGAAAAGACATGTCTAATCCTAGGCAGATCAGGGTGACTAAGTGTGAGAGGAAGTTGAACAGCAATATATCAAGTAGAGCTATGTTAATTTATGGAGTAGTATCATCTTTTGCTTCTTTAATAAAGGGCGAAAAGAAGAACTGATGAAGCCATCTTTTTTCAGTGCTATATCTGCAAATTAATCAATTCTGTTTTGGTTGGCTTTCAGTATGTTATTTCTAGCTGCCAATTCTCCTTTAACTGAGAACCGATATGTGTAGCTACTGTTCTATCATGTGCATATGCAGATACTAACACATACATATGAAACATAATAATCCCATTTATGCCTGAAGTGCCAGATGTTGGTGTGTTTTGCTATTTACATTGTACATTTTGACATGATCCTTCCCTTGATTGAAAAATTACTTTATTTATCAAACATGGGGGACCAATACTACCCATGTCTTTACCAACATCTAATGGAAGTGCCATCCATGTGCAAAGCAATTTGTTCCTTAAACTCCTGTTTTGTTCTTGAATCTAGCATGATCGACCTCTTGTCCCTTCTTTCTCAGAGTTGAAGAACAAAACAAATTCGGTGAAGCCAGGACAATCAGTAGGAACTGCTGCTATTGGTGGTCCTTTCACTCTTCTAAATCATGATGGGAAACCAGTCACTGAAAAGGATTTCTTGGGTAAATGGACACTGCTATATTTTGGGTTCACACACTGCCCTGACATTTGTCCAGATGAACTCCAGAAGATGGCTGCTGCTATTAATAAAGTCAGTAAGTCAATTTAATCTTGCTTTGAGTAAAATTGTTTCTACCGAGTTATTCATAAATCATGCAATATCTGCTCTTCATCAAGCTAATGGTCTTTTGTCGGGGTAATGAAGCATTTTAATTATCACTGATAACCTGCAAAACTGTCTTTCTACGAAAATGATATGCTATTACACCTATGTATTGCATTTATTAATGGGTACAACACGGGTGGCAGAAGAAATTTCCATACCAGTGCTGTCTATATCTTACATAATGCTCGTGATCGCTAGAGTACTGTTTGAATTGGTTGGCTCTGTTTTTGCCCTTACTGAAGCCCAACCCCACTAAATTTGATTTGAAAAAACCATCACAACTATGTCAGGCGGGATGACTACCCACTTACCATGTGTTGTGGATGTGGTAATATAATATTTAGAACCCCAACCAGCATTAGGATGTTATCTTTTTGCCTGTTTTAGTTCCATGTAAATTAGTAACACATGATATGACATAGTGAAGTTTCAAGACAAAATTTACTACAGTTAAAGTTATAAAATAAAGACAGAAAATAAAACAGAACTGCAATAAGAGACATAATCATGTAATTCCATTTTTTTTTGTTTATTCAATTTTGTTGGCTGCTTTCCATGAATACCATCATAAAGTTTTCCTTTAATTTGTTTCAGAGGAAAGGGCGAAACTAGAAATTGTGCCAGTATTCATCACAGTTGATCCTGACAGAGACACTGTTGAGCAAGTGCGTGATTATGTTAAAGGTATGTAACTGATACACCCTTGGGCAGAACTTTTCTGGCGATGGCCCCTTTGGAAAAAAAATTCTGGCAGTGGAGGATGGCTCATTTTGCCACATTCATTAGGTTGTTTTGCTGCATGCATTAGAATTTTGGTATACTTCTTGTCAATTTTCTGAAGAAAAATGTATGTATATGTTGAGATTACTGCATCTCTTTGTTTAATTTTCAATTATGATGTCTAACTACTGTTGTCGTACTTGTCTGTCTTGCAGAGTTCCATCAAGATCTAATAGGACTAACTGGTACCACAAATGAGGTAATCCAGGACAATCCACGATCTGGAAGATAGATTGGGCTACAAGCATTTGTATTGTGTCATTGGTTATATTCGATGTTATTTTTTGACAATATATATTGATCATTCTTTAGTATTCTAGAGGAACAATGATATCCACTTATTTTTTGCACCATCTCCAAAGTTATTTTAGCCACTTAACATTATTGTTGGTAGAATATATGTATGGATAGAAAACTATGTTTGTAAATGTTAGAATATATTTTTCACGTTTTCTTTATGTTAGTCAAGACGTGCGTTGCACGTGCACGATTACTAGTTGATATAGAAAGAAAAGAGTATTTTTTTCAACTAAGTATGTATCTCAGGTGATCAGCAAAGAAAGAAATCGGAACTGGTTCTTGCCTGCCGGTTTTGGCCTGGTTGGAACCTTGGAGTAAAACCAGGTTTCTTTTTCCGAATCAGGACCTTCATTAATTAGTTAACAGGTGACCAGCAAAGAAAGAAATCGGAGCTGGTTCTTGCCTGCCGGTTTTGGCCGGGTTGGAAACTTGGAATAAAACCAGGTTGTTTTTTTCGAATCAGGACCTTCATTAATTAGTTAACAACAGGATTAAATCTTGTTAAAGGCAACTAACGAGGAAAGCCGGTGTCATGTTTAGCCATGTATACCGTCGACTGTCAGCACTAGCCTGTTTGGCACAAAGATGGCAGCAACATTCACCGTAGCTGAGTACAGGTGCACATACGAGTAAAATTGTGTCATAGATCCCGGCACGAACATATCAGTTGGATCAATGGATTTGAAATTCCATATTTAGGTGAGTAGACTTATTTAACATAGGTCCAACATGCACTTTTTTTTAGAGGAAAATGGTTGAGTCCAACATGCACTTAACTACAACTACTTTCCCTCTCAAAAAGAAACTAGTTCTTCTGTTTGGCTATATTTGTCCACAACTCAGCACGAGCGCATTAAATTTAAAAAGTATTAATGATGAATGACGTTACATATGCCCTTTTAAATACCATAGTACAACAAATAATCTCTTGCGGAGAGAATAAAGTTGAACCATTACAACAACTAGACTATTTGTTATCTTTTTTTTTAGATAAAGGACTATTTGTTATCTTGAGAGGGGAATATTTTGAAATCGGACAATCCCGACGCCATTGACAAATAAAAGCAAACATAACGAATAGCCATGAGGGCACTCCCAATGCATTGCATCTTCGGTTATATTTTATTGTATTAAATAACTGTTTAGATATAACCTTTTCAATGGGTTGTATCTTAGTGTTGTATCTAAAACATCTTTATTTATTATATTTTATGATCTATACTACTATTTTTAACCTTGTAACCTATTTGTGGCATAGTTCTAGTATATAGTAGTACATGTATGAGCCACATAGAATCATTCAAGAATTAATTTATATCGATTACACCGCTAAGAGCCGGTTCTAAATTAAGAGACAGTCTCCTTCTCTTTCCTCCATAACTACCCTGCCACATAAGTTTTTTGCCTAGGTGGCATAGCTTAAGAGACAGCTGAGTTGGAGCATTGGAACTATCCTGATGTGGCAATTTAATCATATTAGTAGTATGTCCGTGCATTGCTATGGAATAACAAAGAGACGTATAAATACATTGATGAATGACAATATGAGCACAGATTTGGTCCTCAACAAGAGAAAAGGTAACTGGAATCGGTGGGATAAATACTGGACAAAATTTTGAATTTCAAAAAGGTAACCAAACAAAAAAGATCTCACCGCCCCAACACAAAACAACTAAATTCATGGAAATTTAAAAAATCATCAATATGAGGCAATATTCTTTTATCTGACAAGTAGTACATGAGTAAGACGACACTAAATAGCATAAATCAAAACAGTACATGGCATCTGAGAGTTTGACAAGTATTAGCATTAGTTTGACTTGACAACTCGATTATATTATACACAACTAATGTACCAGTTTGACAACTTAGTTCGATAAGTAATAGCATCAATTGATAAAATAGCACCAAGTAGCCAAGCATAACTCTGTCTGATAACAAATCAGTACATGATAACTTAGTTTGATACAGTCCAGCATCAAGCATCAAGCAAACAGTCCAAGAACAAGTAGCAAAGAACAAGTAACGCTAGTGGACAGATTCCTCTACACTGCTCGGTTTGACAACATGCCAAGGCGCTAGGGACAACTCAGTTTGACAGCAAAAGTTTCACTGTAGAAATAAATTATAAGATTAATTTGACAGCATCGTATCAAATAACAAGGTTCCTTGGAAAAAGTAATCAGTCCTTGGAAAAGTAAACATAAGTTCTCCCTCCAAATGCTGAAAAGGTCAAGGTTAATGAATTCTCAATTATTTAAAGGAAAACATATATTCATAAAAATGCAGTAGAGATCAATTTTTCCCTTCTATTTTTCTGCCCCTTTCGAATTAGCACTTGCAATAGAGATCAAGTTGCAAAATGGGGTGAATAGAGATGTTCATATTATTTATCCTACTTTTGTCAGCTATGTTAATGGGAGTTCGCTGAAATCCATGTATTCTATTGATTAAATTCAGTTTGCCTGGCTAACTGAACAAGCATAGAGTATTCTTAGCTTATATGTCTATTTAAATTATTGTAACTATAAAATATTTGATCAAGAGAGAAGACATGAGCTGATTTTTTATTTATTGAAGACACAAGTTTTCCATTCTGTTATGGCTGTTAATGAAGCTTGATATTTTCCATTTGAATGTTGCTCAAATTTGGTGAAATAGGTGGTGATTATGGGCTGGCTTTAAAAGGAATTTGAAGAATCTTGTAAAAGTTGAAGGCATATAAGTTTAAGGGGAACTCTGCTCACTTATATAAGTTTTTTGTTTGGAGACAATCTGAATCTAAATGGAGGTCATATTTCAGTATGAACTTGTACAAATAAACCACAAGATAAAAAAATTAACCAATAACATTGAGTAAATTGCTTACAATTAGTATCCAAACATCGCAGCTAGTGCATCATAACTATTATCAATTAGATTCCTAATGAAGTTGCGTAAATACACATCATGTTGCACTTCTGCCCGTAATCCTGTTTAGAATAAGCATTATTAATCTTGCGAAATACAGATGTGTATATTATTTGTATGGCTTTTTACCTTCTAGCTCTTGTACAACAGCAACTCCAGATCTATAGATGAACTTAGTACTTCCCATAGTCATCAAACAACCTTTTATTAATAACATAGTATAATAATATGATCAGATTAACATCATACAATAGGTTATAGATGAACATGTTTGAGAATAAGGTTGATAAAATACTAAAATTAGCTCTGTTGGATCGATGGCTTCCGACAGAAGGGGGTTGAATGTCGATTTCAAAAATCTTGTCCTTAAAACTAGAACACTGCAAGCTACACAAGAGCTAGAGTGAACCAGACAAGGAACGCAGTGGAAAGCAAATAGATTCTCTCGACAGAAATTGGAAACAGCTGTTCTGGCCAGACTGGAAGTTTCGATTTTTTGTATACGGAAGTTCCGATGTTAGTTGGATGTTCTGATACAGAAGTCAGAAGTTCTGGTCTAGTCGGATGATCCGAAGCTACTCTTGTTCCAGACGTTCTGTCAAAACCGGAAGTTCCGGTTCACGAATCGGAAGTTCCGATGACTTCGGAAGTTCTGACGTACACCAAGTTTTGAACGTTCTGTAAAAACCGGATGTTCCGATATGTGAATCGGAAGTTCCGACCCACACCGGGTTTTAGCGTATTGTTAAAACCGGAAGTTTCGGACACGAATACCGGAAGTTCCGATATGCCCAGAAAAAACTTTGACTCAAAATTCAACGCAACTCAAAAACCACCCGACGAAATCCAACCAAACTTGGTAGATCATCAAAATATCTACACAAGGTATGACCTTTTCTAATTTTTTCACGAAGTGACCAAGAACTGAGAGAAAAGAAACTTGGATGAAAATGGAGAACTTGTGAGGGATTTGATATGCAATCAATATGGAAGCTTCTCACATGTCCTAGCAATCAACTCCAGCACTCAAATCTCATAAATCAACCCTTTAAACACATCAATCCCAAAACCCCAATGTTTTAGTTCGCCAGGTTGTCTCTTGCCTGCTCATGGATTCAGCAGGTAGTTTAAAAGGTTGACCTATTTGGGAATCTCCGGATCTATGCTTATTTTCAACTCCCCGAAGATTTCGTCACTTGCTACGCCCTTCCTCGTCTCTGGGTGCCTAGGTATCCACCGCTTATTTCTCCTACAAGCAAACTCAAAAACACGAAGAACAAGATTGATTTCTTGAATATGCTTGGATGGAATCAATTTGGAAGTAATCTCTCCATCACTAACTTGCCATATCAAGAATGAAACCACAAGCTAAGTAGGAGAATGAAAATCCAAACAACAAAAAGAAGAACTTCACAATCACGAGGAGAGACACATTAATTTTCTTGGAAATCTTTTTGTATTGATTTTCGTGGTTTTTCTAGGGTTTACAAGCCTCTCATACTAGGCCAAAGCACTTTCTAGTGCAGCTCCCCCTCTCTTAAAGTTTACAAAATGATAACAAGGGGCTCAAGGAGGTAAGCACCCCCTTGACACCTATTTATAGTGGGAGGGACAAACCCCCTCACCACTTGAGCCTTAATGCCCTATGGGCCTAACCTAACTAGCACACATCTCAAAGCATCAAGCTAGCTTAGCCACTATCCAATTTTTCTTCCACCCTAAGCAATCCCTAAGCCGCCTCCTCGGGCGCCTCCGCCGCGGTTTCTTGAAAAGCTTCTTGGTGGATTTGGCACATTTCCCAAAACGCGCCCGAGACTCAACTTGGTCTTCACGATTTGGCTCCAACCGCTTCCTTATCCTCCATGTACATGCTTTTAAGCCGCACGATGTCGTCGCCATCTCTTTGACTGCAACTCCGCCCTCCAAGCTTCATACCAGTCCCACGTGGCCGAACCATCGCCGCACCCAACTCGCACCTGCACACAATAGACCAAGCAAAGCGTTGCGAGCACAAGATTTTCTTCTTGACCCAAGTTAGTCCAAAAAATTCATCCTATCATTTTTTACCAAGACAAAATGAGAAAAACTTTAACTCCAAACTCTTGGACTTTGCAATTAATCCCAAACTGCAAAAGCTCCAATTCCCAGAACTAAAGCTCAACCATGAGCACATCTCAGAACCACCGAGATACCTACCTGAACACACTGGGATTTTCCAAACAATTTTCACGAGACAAATTGACCAAACTCGAATTCATCAATCAAAACATGGTCAAACTTGAAGTTGATCGGAACACCCGGAGGCTGGATCGGAAGTTCCGATTAGATCGGATGTTCCGGATATAAAATCGGATGTTCCGATCAGAACAAAACTTCTGGATACAAAACCAGATGTTTCGAAAGCTTGATTTCTTGCTACACTCAAGCACAACTCCATACTCAATAAAGACTAGGCAATATGTTCATCATACAAATCCTAGGGAAGCACTACGACATATGAACCATTTAGACACAACTCCCCCTAGGTTCTACAAGCTCTATACATACAATAGTGTACACTCTTCTCAAGCATTATCACAGCCAACACATGGTGTTCCTGACCTGTAAGTCTCCATTGCGAGGCTCCTCCTCTCCCTCTTGAGGATGGCTTAGTCCACACCAAAAGGTAGCCAAGACAAGCACAAAAGGAAGGAACAAAGCACAAGGTTCAAAGACAAATGGATCGGAGACAAATGATAAATAGGCACGATCACTCATAGCTAGGCATATAACTATCTTGACAGTTTCCTTGTTGTGATCTTGCAGAACACGATATCAATTTGAGTGTTGAAGAATCTGACTATCTGACTACAACCATGCAACGAGGATGTGCCTTAGCAATCGCTGAACCAACTCCGGAGGGTTATTAACCTTGCCGTGAAGCACGATCAATCTATCCACAAAGGATGTATTCCTACAAGCAATCGAAGAACAAGCAAGAATACAATAAAGGCAAACTCATTTGCGAACATAGATGAAGAACGAATATAATATATAAGGTGGAATTCCGATAAGTAGTCTCAGCTAGTGGTCGCTGGACACAACAGGGAGACAATGTAGTCTGCATATAGCTGGATCTATTCTCAGTGAAATCTGACAAAAACAGAGGCGGACACAGGGTTTTTATAGATGGAATTACAACCAAGAGCCAAAATGGAGCCGACTTGACCTAATTCGGTGGGGTCGGCTTAAGTCGGCCCTAGGCCGGTTTAAACTAGCTAGCATCCGGATTGTCGCCCGAATTGTCCGGCTGAGGGTCCAGCCATTCCAGTAGGTTGCCAGACTGTCATCTGGACGGTCTGGGTGAAATTTGACCCGAAGTTTTGTCTGATCTTCCTTTAGGCTTCTTCGGTCATCATCATCATGTTAATGGAGGTTTTAAGGTCCTGAACTCTTAACTTGCCATCCCTCCTCCTCTCGAGAGTTTGAACTTGAAACCTTTCCAGCTCTTGAAGATCCTGATGGACCTTCTCTTGTTCTTCATAGCTTGAGCCAGGGATGTAGTGGAAGTAGAGGTAGTTGTGGGTGTATCTATAAGGGTCATGTCCTCATCACTACTTTAGGGGTATAGCCCTCAGGTGTGGAAGAGTGGTGCATTCTTGTCATGAGGTGGAGAAAAG
This sequence comes from Stipa capillata, assembly GCA_019208055.1. Classification (NCBI taxonomy): domain Eukaryota; kingdom Viridiplantae; phylum Streptophyta; class Magnoliopsida; order Poales; family Poaceae; genus Stipa; species Stipa capillata. Next base: position 433,590 of record JAGXJF010005432.1, read on the forward strand.
GGTCCACGAAAGGCTCCCAGAAAGGTACGGAAGGCGCAGAGAAGACATGCGAAACAGTATCCCCTAAGAATAAAAAATTTGAACTCATGTGGGAGATGGAGCCGAAACTGAAAGTCTTTATGTCCTTCCAACACAAGGAAGAGTTTCTGTTATCTCAAATAAAAAAGCGAGAGTTTATGTCAACCTCTATGTTTAAGGAAGATGGAATTCTACTTGGAGACAAGTCCGTATCTCCTATGATACGGTATACCCTCTATAAAAGGATTCTGAAGGCCTTCAGAGAAGACAAGCTGCTTTAGATCCAATCTTGATTTAGACTATTCAAGCTAAAGTAGATAGAAGCCAAAAGATTAGCCTGACGACTTCCGAGCAAGTAGAAGGGAAAATCATCCTCGACAACCACCTCCGACTAGTTGTAGATCCCATCTAGGACTAGACACACCCCCTTGTACCTTGTCTCATGATCAATATAAACCAACAGGACGTAGGGTTGTTATCCCGAGGGAGGCCTGAACCTGTATAAATTTCTTTGCCAGTGGCTCAATTTGTGATCAGCTTCCAGATACGATCCCCTTCTCTCTTTTCTCCATGTATTACATAAGATCGACAGTTTACCGATCGTCGACAGATGGCGCCAACCGTGGGGATCGTGGCTGTTGATTCCAAAAAATCACCATTGGCATCTTTGCCACAAGCAGTGTCAAGGAATGGCTTCTCGGATGAGGGGTTCTACAACAACTTCACCCTTCCGACTGATCAGGAGCCGAGGAACGACCGAGTAGATCTCGATGATCTCTCACTTGACGACGAGTCTGATAACGATGTAAATTAGTTGATGGATGAGTATGCCAGAGCTTAAGGGTCAACTTCTGATCCCATAACTGTCACATAATCGTGCAAGTAGCGTGAGCCCTATGTCAGGGTTGTCACCCGCATGTTCTGACCACCAAGATGGCGGATGAAGCTTACCGGAGGTCATCTCCAAAGACAGATCTATGATGGATCTAGACTCTACTTCCAGCGGATGATGTCCTCGAGAAGTACTCGCAATCGAGAACAGATCTCAGCATCAACCTTCTCATGAGAACGAAGGAGACGATCTGTCCCCATACACAAGGATTCCTCCTCCTGACCTTAGGGCTTCTCAGGCAGACAAGCCTAGTAATCGAGAAAGAACTCCAATCCTGCGAGATGCTGATCTATTCAGATCAAGGGCCGCTCAACACCTCTCAGGGTCTGACAACGGCTCTAATAGCCTCCTTCAATGGATCTAACGACTCCAGCAGGGAAACAATGGCTAATCGACATGGAGAATGATATCCTCCACGCTCGAGAACAAGCCAAGTCCTCACATCGCGCGGTTGTCGCCAATAGATCCATGAGAAGGAATGCTCGCTCTGATGCTTCTCGTGAAAAGGCCGAGCACGATCCGCCGTAGGAATCTTCCTGTGATATCGAGCCGCCGCATCGCTGTAGGAATTCGCCCATCCCAGATCACCCGGTAGATGACCTACACGGGCACCTTGCACGACGGAAAGACTCGAAGACTCCTCCAAATTGATCTCCTAGTCACCACACCTCTCGGTATCATGGCTGAGACCGAGGACGGTGTCCAACTCCGAGTGGCAAATCAACTCGAGGAGCCATCCACGAAACTAAGAAGGGTTCGCTGGCCTTCTCGATTCAAACCAGGGTCGAACGAAAAGTACGATGGTACAACCGACCTTGCTGAGTTCCTACAGATCTAGACGATAGCCATCGAGGCCACGGGAGGGAATGAAAAGGTCATGGCCAACTATCTCCCGAATGCCCTCAAAGGACCGGCTAGGACCTAGCTTACCAATCTACAGCCCGGGTCGATCCACTTATGGGAACAACTTTGCAGCTGCTTCTAGGGAAAATTCTCGGGTGGCTTCTTCCAGCGCGAGGGGTGCAGGATCGTGGATCCTGAGGCTGGGACCTCCGAGCCGGCCTCGCCTGAAGAGCGATGGAGCACGAGCCCAGAGCCTCCTGCTACCAGTGGCGAAGTCGCTCCAAACTCGACGTCGGGACTTCCAGCGCCGCTTGCTCCCTTGTCGGGATCGCCTCCTCGGGCTCCTCTGGTAAGCCAGTCAATCCTCTGTTTTAACATTCACATCTTGTCTGATTCTGACCAGGTGCCTGCCTAGGAGAATCCCGTGGGGGCCATCGCCTCGGTGGAGATGGCTCCACCTGAGACGGAAGCCAGGGCCGCCCCCTCTGGAGGAGGGGAAGCGAGCCTACTAGGGAGAAGGCTCCCTCGTCGTCTGAAGAGGACGAGGTAACTTTCCTCTCTTCTTTTGTCTATTCTTTTTGAGCGTATGAGACATGCTTTGAGTCTGCTATTGCAGGGAGTTGAGCCCTCGGCGGTGACTGTGCCACCATCGGAAGATGACCAGACCCCCCATGGGTCCGGCCCGACTGCCGCTCCGACTCGGCGGTGGTCATCCGTTAGGCTACTGCCGAGTTGGGCTGCAGCCCAAGTTGCTGCTCCTCCGATGGCGAAGGTGGCGCAGACTGTCTTTTTGACTGGACTTTCACAGGCCCTTCATTCGCTTGTCGAGGGGGGTCCTTGCTGGAGGAGTCGACCCGATGATGCTTAACGGGCCTCTGGTGGAGGTAAGTGCTCGAGGCACATAAGTTCTACTCGAGCTGGTTTCCTTTTCTTTGTTGATTTGGATGTTTCTTTTAGTGAGCCACGGTTAGGTGGAGCTTTGCCAGTTCTGGGGTCCAGCAGCTAAGAGAGCAGCTGGACCAGGAGGAGACGCAGGCGTCCAGACTAGAGTTCGAGAAGTCGGCACTCCAGTCAGAGATCACTCGCCTCTCCAGCCAGCTGAAAGAGTCGGAGGGGAGCCTCTGCCGGGAAAAGGCATGTGCCTCCTTTCTCGAGGGGAACCTTTATCGACAGCGGACCTCCTTGACTCCATTCTACGAGAAATCAGTATGCCCGTTTGGGCCACCAAGGGCTTCACGGACCAGCTGAAGGAGCAAGATCGGGCTGCCAGCGCCGTGAAGGACATCGTTAATGCCCTTCTTGTCCGAGAGCTTCGTAAGGTGAAGAAGGACGCCGTGGCCATGGTCCTGGTGCTTATCAGGGCACGGGATCCGACCTTCGACGTTGGAGTCCTTGCTGATGAGTTCCCTGGGCGGGATGAGACGGAGAGCAACCAGCTCGTGTCGGTGATGGCAGGGACCGTCAAAGTTTTTGTTGACCGTCTGAGTGTACTAGGTGACGATGCCCTGGCCTCTTGAACATTCCTGCACTTCTAGAAATATATTAAGTCTTTTGGTTTTAAAGTTTTATATGACTGCATGGTGAACCTTGTCGGACGCAAAGGTTTTCATAGGCTTAATCAAGTCTCGTGCTTGCCTTCCTTGTCTTAGGTCTTCCGAGTTGTCACTGCAAGCCGGGGACTTCGGTTGACCAGTCCTTAGGTTTAGTTAGATGGGGATCTCAGAGGCTCCCCGTCATCTGTCACTACCCCAGAAAACCCCTTCACTGACGGGCACTAAAACCCCACCGCTGACGGGTTTCCAGCCCGTCACTAACGTCGCGTCAGTGGAAGTCCAACTTTCACTGATAGGCACAAGG